>JAUBNY010000168.1:741493-784246 GCA_032275445.1 Crypturellus soui | reverse complement strand
TTTTTTTCTCCGCAACATTTTACGGCCATTCCGCACCCGCTCGGGCTCTGCTCTCGCCGCAGAGTGCTCGAGCGCCCAGCTCCGAACTGCTCGTTGGCTTGAGGTGCCGCTGGCAGCCGCCGCCGCCGTGATTAGGACACCCATTAAACACGGAGCAATCGGGCTGCTTGATAACCGCCTGCTGCTAATCTCGTTAGATAACCGCAAACTTGGCCGGCGCTCCCGAGGCAGAATATTCGCTTTAGAATAGGCAAGTAGCAGCAAATAGCGCTTAACTTCTGAAGAAGTATCGAGTATTTTCCCCCCTGCACTGACACAGCTTTGCTAAGGCTTCAGCTGCTGCTCAAATCATTGTGACACATGCAGTTCTAGGTGCTTAGGGGCAATTTCTTAATCCCTTTTTTAAGGACCAGGAGATCAAGGTTTTGCTAAATGAAATTAAGAGCCATTGGCCTCCTTCTCTGAAGGAGGTGCTAATAATCCTTCTGCTGTGTTTGGTGTTTTAACACCAAGTCTTCGGTGTATTAATGGTGCTTCGTCTAGATCTTTTAATCACTATTAACAGAGCAAGATTCAGAAAAGTGGATTTTTTTTTCCCTCTCCCTTCTTGTCTTCTTTTCTCACTCTCCAAAACCTGGAATAATTTGAGACAAAGTGAGTGCCAGATGCCAGGCCAGCCCTCAGGAGGAGGATACTGTAATGGCTGCGTATTTTCTCCATATCGTCATTCTTTACCAATATTGCTAATGTTGTATTCTTGTTTTACTCTAAGGAACCTTGAGGCTCCCTCCCCTCCACCTAGTCCCAGATTGAAATTTGTTTATTTTTATTCTTGATCGCATTGTTGTTTTTACCAGCATCCTCTTTTTCACAGCGACCTTCGTTTGGGATGGACTTGTTACAAGGCTAAATTGGCCTTGGGCTCCCTGTCATTGGAGCTGCCTCATTGCTAAGAAGACTGTACCAAATGCTGGGGAAATGGTTGAGGTTATTTTTTTGCCTCCTAAATGAGCTTAGGAGGCTGACTGGTTTGTACCTGGAAACACTGCAAAGCTCCCTGTGTTGCAGTATTTTTTTATTGGGAGTTGCAGAAAATCAAATTACAAGGAGCACTGTGACTAATGCACTGGCCTGAGGCTTGCCTACTATTAATACAGAATAAATGTTTGTTTGCACATTTTTCTCGGGAAAATTAGCAGCCCTACGGTTTTGTCAGATATCTTCCTGGTGGCATAAGTGTTATGTATTCAGGTTAAAGCCTCAAATCATTTTATTTAAGTAATGATCAGCCTCATTCATGAGGAGTAATGGAAAAGAAAAGTTGTTTCAATAAAATACTGCACTTCTCCTTTATAAATCAAATACCTTGTGTTCTGTTTTAATATCTAGTAATTGGGGAAATTAACCCATGTTTCAACAAATCCACCTTTCAGGCTTTTATAAAAACGAAGCTTTTCCACCCTTACGGATTTGTCTGGGTACTTCCTTGCAACTTGGCATGCGTATTTTGCCCTGTTAATGTAGAGTTAATCACCTGCGGTGTAAATTGTTGATGTGCAGAAAGCCCTGGGGAACAGCAATATCAACATTCCCTCCACAAAGGAAAAGGTGAAAACATTTGCCAAGAACAGAAGAAATTAATTAGGCTTTTTAGTCTTTGAGGTCTCCTATTTCCCTTGGTCTGCTTGATATGCTTGTGAACAGCTGCAGCTGTTTAAAACAATTTCAGGCTTGAATTTGGGGTGTTAAATGCAGTGTCCTTTCCTGTTTTGTATTAAAGCTGCCTGTACTTCTTTACAAGTTTGTTTTGAAAGAACATCAAAAGTACCGTGCTTTCTGCTGCTTGAATACTCTAGTTTCTGATCTCATTTGTGGTATTTCCTAGGGAGTTAAACTGGCTTCCGCACTTGGTTTTGCCTTTGATTAAAAATCTTAAATAGAATAAGCCAGGAAGGTTCCTTTTCTTCCTTCTCTCTGCTTTTCTTAATTGATCATCTGGATGTAGCAGGTTTTTGACTTGCCATTATCAAGAACAATGTATTGAACCGAACCTTAAATTCATCCCATGGATAGCAAGATCAACTAGAATATGAAGGGAAAACAGGAGCTGTGGTGCATTAAGCTCTGGTGTTATAGTTACAAAGGAGGATGTGGGTGTTTTTTTGTTTTGTTTTGTTTTTTTGTTATTTTTTTTTACGCTGCATTTTGCCATATGAGAATGCTAGGGAAAAAGGTGATTTGGTGTAAGACGGGTATTTTTGCTTACTGCTGTGTTATCTCGTTGCAAATTTTTAGCAGTCTTCAGTCCTAAATTTGCAATTTCCCTCGATTGCAGCTGAGTAACGTTGCAGAACAAACCTGACCTCGTGGATGCGCAGAAAAAGCTGCGCTGCTGGAGGGATTGTATCCCCCACTGCCCATAGAATATAAAGAGAAAAGAAACATTCAGGTTATTTTTTGGGGTGAAATAAAACCCTTTTATCAGCTTTACCTTGGCTGCTCAAGTTCAGGACGTGGTGGTACCGTGTGCTGTGGACACGCAGAAATGTTGAGCGTTCTCTAGATGCAACTCAGCTCATACTAACCAAGTGGCATGAAAGGCACGTACGGCCTTCTGGTGCCTTCTGTGGTTGTCTCTATCTGAAATCTCAATCGTGGGGCTTTTGCTAATAAAGCAGCTCCAAAAGCTCTACAGACAGGTTGCCTCTTTGAAGAACTGGGTGCTGCAGCTACTGCCATCGAGCGCTTGCAGGGTTTCCGAGCAGTGAAATGGCTGGGCAAGTTGGTTCATGCAATCACAGAGCAGATCTTGCAGCTGAGCTTGAGTAGTCTAAAAGTTACAGGGAAGTTTTTCCAAATGTATATTTCCTTGGTATTCCTCTCTGAGTGTCACATGCTGTCTCCCTAACAGTATGGGCACTGGGCAGTTGGTTTTTTCCAGGGAAGCTTGCTAAAATGCAGGTGAATTTTAATTGAATTTTGGAAAGCAAATTTGCCTTTTATTTCCTGAATGCTGCCTCAAATTCTCTCTTCCTGCTGGCAAGTTGCCTCTCTCCTATTTTTTCCTGCCACTTTTCATCAGCCTTAGTGCTTGGCTCGTGCTGATTTGCTGAGGTTTAATTTGGGGAAGTCACTCTAATCCCTGTACAATAAAACAGCATATGATGATTTTGCTATGTTGGTTGGCTGATTAGCAGAACTCAGTTTTATGGTTTTTACTCACTCTGCCACTGCTGTGTTAAGTCTACCTGGAGCCTGAAACTCAGGTGCAGCTTGGCAGAGTCTGTGTAGGGCAATGAGTGAATCTGTGTGTCTTTAATTCCTTCATTTCTTAATTGTAGATTTGTAATCAAAGACGCAGCCATGAAAGATCCAAGTCGCAGCAGTACTAGCCCAAGCATCATCAATGAAGATGTGATTATAAATGGTCATTCTCACGAAGATGACAATCCCTTTGCGGAGTACATGTGGATGGAAAATGAAGAGGAATTTAACAGGCAGGCAAGTTATTTCTCTGTGTTGATGTGTTGTGATTGTGTCTTTTTTCCTAGATTAAGGGAGAGATGCTGTGGCCTAAAAAACGGTGTTCCTATAGGACTCGGAATCTATTAGAGCCAGGGTTTTTAGGCAGCCTTGCTGGAAAGATTCTGAGGGATGTTTATGTTTTTTTTTCTACCTATAAATGTTTCCTATAAATTTGTTGGAAGTTATAGGAGGTGCAGAATGTTCTCATGCATCCATTAATTCCACACCTGTGCAGGAGGGCAAAAAATACATAGTGGCCTCATTTAACATGTGACATGTTGGAAGGCTTGGATCTTGCTAGGGTACTGAGCTGTTATGACTTTCAGCTTGTGCAGGTGTGCCAGGTGTGGTGGTTTTAAATGGGATAAGGCCCATTTGCACCTGAACTTATCAACAGGGCTGTTAAGAAGGGAGTTGGTGGACATAGCTGTTGAATGACAGTTCCTTTTGGGTTGCTTAATAGTGTTAAAGCTCTTTGGAAGGAAGCTTTGATTTCATCTTGTGTCTTGCTGCAGTTTTCCCTCCTGTGGAGGTTGGAGAGAGCCCCCTCTTTCCATTCCCCTTTTCCTGTTAATCAGTGCTTGATCCTATTGCTCAGAGTGCTGTTTTCTTTATCCTGCAAAAACATGGCAGTGCTGAAGGCTCAGAAATGTAAACTTAAGAAGTGTAGTTTTCCTGCCCTCTCTTTAGAGGTCTTTATTGAGTGCAAGAAGTACAAAGCTTTAAATTGAGCTTGCTTGCACAATGTATGTCCTTTTGTGTATCTGCTAGGATGGTCTCTGTGTTTTTGTTTTGTTTTGTTTCCCTGTTTGGTGGGTTTCTTCCCCCTCAGGGACTCTCCCCTGCACACAGTACCTGGGGAATGAACTGCGAGTTGTGCAGTGAATTAACTATTTATCAGGTACAGACTCCATTTTAG
Source organism: Crypturellus soui (assembly GCA_032275445.1). Taxonomy (NCBI): domain Eukaryota; kingdom Metazoa; phylum Chordata; class Aves; order Tinamiformes; family Tinamidae; genus Crypturellus; species Crypturellus soui. The sequence continues at coordinate 779,802 of JAUBNY010000168.1, read as the reverse complement.
GAGAGCAGGGAGGGGAGCCTGGGAGGAGAAAGCTTTTATCCAGGCAGGCAAATGCCATGTGAATTCGTGCCCTCTTCCCTGCAGGCGTGTCTCAGGCTGAACAAGTCAAAACTTCAGCTGGAGAATGCAAACTGTGGCAATATGAATTTCAAGCCATTTGGGTAATTAGTTATTATTTAGGAGCTGCCACTGGAGACGCCCGGAGGTGTGCAGCAGTGTAACAAAACACCTGGAGTTGAGCAACCCTGCTGTAATAGTAGCTGGGGACTGTGCCCATGATTCCCTTTCCCCACATGCAGGAAGGAGACCACGCTTAATAGGATGTCTGGAAACTGGAGCTCTGATCTGCCCCCGCTGGGGTGCTTTGCACTGGGTTTCCTGAAGAAAAAAAAAAAATTCCCTGTTTCATGAAGGCTCTGAGTTGTCTGGATGGTTACTTAAAGCATAAGGTGGTGAGTCCCTGTTCCCCCAGAGCTGGACTCTTGCTGTCTGAAGTGCCAAGGGAGCTGGGGACTGCACTTGCCTTGGGCATAGGGGGCTTAGATTTTATGGGAATCTTCAACTCCAATCCTTACCTTTTTGACGTAGTTTCTGGTGCATAACTATTAACTATTCCCATTCCAGATTCCAGAGCATGTTTGACTTTGGAAGATTCTACATTTTTCCCCATAACTAAATGCACTTTTTTTTTTTTTTTTTTCTCCCCACCTCCCCCTGGCCTTTATGCCTGGCAAGTTATTCAGGTTTCTGTGCTTTCTGTGCAATGCAGGATGCAGAAAACTTGTCAGGATCAGCTCCTTCCAAAACGTGTTTGCTGAACAGCCAAGCAAAACCTGCCTTTAATCTGTGTTCCACAGTGCCTGTCAGGTCTGCGTCAGCTGGTCTGTGCTGCAGGTCAACATTGTTAATGACTTCTGTGATCCCACAGAGTTTTCGTATGAGAAATACATTGTGTGAGAATGTCCGCAGCCCAGGAGGGACGTTTGTCCGTTGAGGGCTACGTCCCTGGGTCCCTTCTTCAGGCTTTTCCTAGGGTCAGTGGTGGGTTCGGGCCAGACAAGCTGACACAAATGAAATTTAGGCTTAGAACCAGTGATCTTGTTCTAACAAGTTCCTCACACTAAGTGCATAGACTAGACAGCTAGGACTGAACTCTCCTGCCTTCCTCATCTTACTGGAGCCTGAGTTCTTGCGACACCTTTCCCTGTGAAAGGATCAAAGCTGCTTGTCTTCCTGCAGTTGCACTCGGTTGTCCTGCCAGGAGTCCTAGTGCTAGAAAGGCAATCACTTGGGTAACCCCAGCCTGAAATAAGAGCACAGCCTCTCAAGAGCTTTGGTAAAAATGGTTTCTCTCTGTGCAGATTGAAGAGGAATTGTGGGAAGAAGAATTCATTGAGCGCTGTTTCCAAGAGATGCTGGAAGAAGAGGAGGAGCACGAATGGTTTATTCCAGCCCGTGATCTCCCACAAACAATGGATCAAATCCAGGACCAGTTCAACGACCTTGTTATCAGTGACAGCTCATCACTGGAGGATCTGGTGGTAAATTCACTTTCTCACCTTATTTCTAAAACTCAGCAACTCTCCCTGTGTAAGGCTGGTTCCTGCTTCTGGTAAGGGCAGCAGAAAGCCTTTTATAGGCAGGACAGCCACTCTTACAGCACACAGCTGTGGTGGAGGGGGAAATATGGGTGCCTGGCTAAGTGCATTTCCTCAGCTGAACGACTGGTTCAGTGGTTTTGCTCCTGGCTGCTCGGGGCCTTTGCTAGACTGTGGCATAAATTCAGGTTTGGGGCTGTGTGCTGTCCTGTGGAGGAAGGGCAGTGAGCGGATTGTGCTGCTTTCATGAAGGGAAGGCCAGTGTCAGGACGGTAAAGCTTTGAGGCCCCAACTTTCAACTCTTACACATGCTGGGTGAATGCAAATCTAAGATTTGATTTGGATCATGTGAACAAACAAATATTTCTGTGGGAATTCTAGGAAGAGGGAACAGCTACACTGCTGTTGTTTCTCTGGCTCTGGTGGACAGCTTCTCAGCCCCCTGCTTAGCTCAAAGGAAAAGGCAGTCTTGGCACTATTGCATTGCAGACCATGTAATGGAGCTCTTGGTGGTACAAAACCCACAGACATTCACATAACTGCTGTAAAAGATCAGGCGCAGAACTCTGATTTCCCAGGCTTAAGGAGATGAAGGCAGCAAGCAGTTTCTAACCCTGTTAAGACCACAAAAGCCTAATCCTCCTTTTCTTTCTTAACAATAAATAGCTCATTTTGGAGATGGCTGCCTGCCCACCTGTAACTGCTACCAAAATAACTGCAGAAGGTTGTAGAGCAGCTGCTTGCCAACTGGGTGGAAAGGGTACTCGCGGACAGGAGAAAACTCAGCAGAGTGTGTTGTATTTTTTTAATTACTAGAAGTAGCTTAACTTCTTTGAACGAATCCCTTTTTGCTCAAATAAGCAAGATCAAAAAACCTTGTGACACACTTAGCAGTTCAACTTCAGGAAGGGCTCTCAGCAATAAGCAGAGCTGTTGTATTTGTGTCTGTTCGTGTTGTTGCTTCTTAATCCCTGAGCCCTTGTTGGACTGAAACCTCCAGGTGGTGCTAATGAAGGCTGGATAGTGCAGTTACTAGCAGGGACTGGGCTTTAATGAGAAGAGAGGCAGTGCATTAAAAGCCTGCTAAAGAAATCTGCTAAACTGGTGGTGTCCACCTAGAAATGTATTCAGCTTGAAAGTGGAGGATGAAAATGATGCTTCATCTGGACTTCTGTTTTTCCCTTCCTTAGGTCAAGAGTAATCTGAATCCAAACGCAAAGGAGTTTGTTCCTGGGGTGAAGTACTAAATATTTGAGTAGACTGGGCCCTCTTTTGGTGGATGTAGCACAATTTCCACACTGTGAAGCCAGTATTAGAAGATTTAATTGTAAAAGCTCTCTTCTTGTCACTGTGTTACACTTATGCATTGCCAAAGTTTTGTTAGTCTTGCATGCTCAATAAAAGTGCTGAGACTGTTAAGTAAATCTGTCAAAAGTTTAATGGAAACATAATTGGACCCTGGCTCTTTGCAAAGGAGACAGTGAGGTAAGAAGCACCAGTCAAGTTGAGACAAAGTACCACATATAAAAACTTCTGCAGACTCTGTCTTTTTAATAGGACTTGGAATTTGCTAAGGATGGTCTGTTTTTTTTTATATTTTTTTTTTAGCTAAAGATGTGTTAACTGGTGCTAGTTTGCACCTGATAATGCCTTAACTTTAAAATGAAAGCAAGGTTATCTGGTTGTTATGCAAATTAGCTAACTTTCCTTTGAAATATCAGTATTGTAACTAATGTTAATTTTACCCCTTGGAAAAAAAATCCCTCCTGCTGCTTAAAAGCAGCATGGGCTTTAACAGAAGTTTTACAGACCTGTACAGAGTCTTAGATCTCAGCTACTGAACTAACATCCAAGTGATTGGAAGGAAGAAATTTCCTATATTTCCAGTATGTTATCATGTTAGAAATGTTTCACTTGCTAATTGTATTAAAGGAGATGTGAGTTTCATCACAGTTTCTTCCAAGAACCAAGATACATAGCGCTGTCTATGTAACTTTTAGCATACAACTTTAATATAGCTGGATTTAACCAAGGAAACCCTAGCATTAGTGATTTGAGTGGTGCTTTTCCCTTGCTTTGTTTAATCATCACTACACAATAGTCTACAGCACAACAACTTTTTTTTTCTTTTAATAAAGCTAGAACAGTTTTGGCTTCTTAAACTTCATATTTGGGTAGGTTAAGCTGCCATACGTGTTCAGTGTGAATAGTGTTTAAGTTGAAAATATTGTAAAAAAATTATATTTTTTCAAAAATATTTAAAAAAATAAATAATAGTAGAACTGACTTGTGGCTGTCTCATGAATCTGCATCCCCCGTGGCAGCGCAGACTTGGCAGTGTGAAGGGATGAGGGGCAATGTTAGTGCCTCAGGCCGGATCCACAGCCTGCGCTGCTGCTTGTAGCAAGCTCGTCTGGGAGAGCAGCCTGAGATCGGCCTCCAGCTGCTCCTTTTTCTTCCTCTGAAGTCTTAAAACTCTGCAGAACCTTGCAGGGCTATAGGGAATGTGGATAAGCTGCACATTAGATGCATTTACTGGCCTGCAGAAACTGTTAGATCCAAGTTTGGCCCTTCAGCACTTTGAGAGGAGATCAGGAATAACCTGCTGTCTGTGCTGGCTCATTCCTAGCTGGAGAAGGAGCCTTTCCAGGGATGCCCTGTCAGTTCTTGCAGTCTTAGCCCTTGCACTGACACTGTGTGAAGGCTTTAACCCAGATGTGATTAACTTGAGGTGACCGAGGAGCTGGCTAATTGCTGAACAGCCACATTTCTCTCACTTTTTTTCTTGTGCTGTGCTAGTTAACTGTGTGCTAGGGAGAGGTTTCTGTGAGAGGTGAACTTGCCAAGAGTGGTGTCTGCAGAGCTCTCCTTCCTCTGCAGGTCACAAATAAGATGTTAAATAGCTACCTTTATGTGGCAGGAGGGGCTATTCTGCTATGTGCAGGTGTTTTGCATAATCTCTTGCTGGGGAGCTGATCCTGAGAATAGGGAGCAATTGGCATTTTAGGGATTCCTGGGCATGACTTGGCTCCTGCCTAGCACCTGCAGACAGGTTAACACCCACCCCCCAGCCAGAACCACCTCTGAAAATGGGCCTGGTGTTGGTGACTCCTGTGCTGAGGCCACAAGCTGTTTGTCCCGCACGCTGCCCGGCCCTCGAGTCACGGAGCGATGCGGCTGTTCTGGCAGCCTCAGCAGTGTGACTGGTTTGCTGGGAGCTCCTGTTTTCCACCCTTGCCTTCTGCACAAGCGCCTGGAGAGAGGAGCTGGCTGAGGCATGAGGATCAACTGCACCTGAGTGCCTTGAGCTGCGCTGGCGGCTGGCAAAGGAGCTTCACTGCGCAGCAGCTGCCCCTTCTGCGGGCCCAAAACCTGCACAGCGCAGAGGAGCTGAGCCAGGAGAAACCACTGGAAACATGTGGCAAAGAAGCTTCTTTAATTATTTAATGCATAATCTTAAAGTTGACATACCAGTGCTGGCTCTGAGTGTGGGGCTCTGCACAGAGCCAGGTTAAACCCTCAGAGACCTTGCAGAAGTCCAGGGCTTTGCGTGGACATCGTGGCCCTGGGTGGCTGTTCGGAATTCTGGCTGGCACTAGCAGCCTTGCAACAGCTCTGACCAGATCTGTGGGTTTCATCAAAGCTTTGGATGACTCTAAAACCAGTTTAAGGTGGAGTTATTTAAATTGCACAGTGGTACTTGTTCTGAAGCTGGTACCTGGGGAGTGCTGCTGCTTGTAGGCGTTGTCAGGGTGGAGTTTGTGCTTGTGTTTTTAGGTTAAAAACAGGCTAATGCTGTTCCCAAAAGTGCCTCATCTTAGAGACGAGCAGAAGCAGCCTTGGTTTTGGGTTTGGTGGGTTCTAGAAACCCTGCAGCGAAGCTGCTCTGATGTGGCCGGGGGGGAGCTCGATGCAGGCCCCTCTGGCGTTTGGCTTTTCTGTCCTGGCCTTCCCTTACCCACCTTGGGGAGAGCCGAGGCGTGAGGCTGGCGGCGGGCGGCCAGCGGAGCCCATCCTGCCCTGCGTTCAGACCTTGGTGCACACGGAGAGGTTGTCCACGTTGCCGTGGGCGCTCTCGGTTGATTCACAGCTGTGCCTCGTTCTCGAGTGAAAGCCTCGGAAGACGGGGCAGATGGGCATGTACTGGAGCCACCGGCTTCTCCTCACGACGCTCATCCCGAAAGGGAAATCGTAGCTTTTCAAGCTTGCCGTTGTGGTGCTGTCCGAGTGCGCCCCGGCCTTCCACTGCACCAGGCCCCGCTCCTCCTGTGTCCCTGCAAGGGGAGATGGAGATGGAGATGGAGCTTGGCTGGTGCAGGGGCAGCAAGGCAGCAGAACGGCGCCCCGGGCAGTGATAGAGCGCTGGCTGCTCCGTGAGTCCCTTCTTAGCAAGGCACCACTGCGGAGACGGGAATCTCCCGGCGCTGAACGCTGGTGTCTCTGCAAGGCTGCGTCGGCCAAGCAGCCTCAGCACCAGCGTTTACAACGCAGCACCTTCCTTAAAAATAACCTGTCGTGGCATCGGCCCAAGCGACTTGTGGCAGTGACCTGCTGATACTCGGCCCTGCGCCACATGTGCAGAGATCTGTTGTTGAGCACAACCACCAGTGCCGCCGCGCTTGGTGACTGCGCATTGCAGAGTGCGGGCTCAGGACAGGGAGCAGTAATCAGCAAAACTCTGGTTACAGGGGAAGCTCCCTGGAAACCTCCCCTTGCAGCTGCTGGAGCAGCACATCGGGGACTCTGCGGTGGGGCTTTGCTAACCGTGAAGGCACCTACATCCTCGCAATAGCCTCTTGCTGCGTATAAAGAGTAATAATTCAGACATCTCTGAGTGCCCTAGAAGGGAGAGGGCCTGAACAACCCCCTCCATTTTTCTTCCTGTGGCTCTGGGGAAGTTTACCTGGGATGGTGTTGTCTAGTATGAAGGCAATGGTCCCCCCAACAAACATCTCTGTCGTTAAGAGCACCGTAAATATTTGGTCCAGTTCAGGGACACCTGCGAGAGTTCAGACAAGCCATTTACTGCAGAGCAGGGGAGGAGGAGGAGGAGGAAGAGTAGAAGTGGGAGGAGGAGCAGGAGCAGGAGGCGGTGCCATCCAAAAAGGAGCCAAGAAACACGGGGCACTATGGACGCTATGGACATGATGCTGCTGCTTAGCACTTGGTCTCATGGACTCTGTCAGGGTCCTTGCCACGCTCGTGTTTAGTCCCAGGCTGCTCAAATGAGCTTTCAAGATGTCATCCACACAAGTGACATCTCCCTTGTCACTTGTGTCAGAGGAGCAGGCACAGGGATTCACTTACCGTGTGGCTGTTGTCCTGGTTTAACTCACATTCTGCTTTATGAATGTTCATACAAGCGCAGTTTAGCCAGCAAGGCCTTTGCTGAGGTGGCCAGGGCTGCTAAAGGCAGGTGTCAGAAGGGGAGGAAGCCACCAGCTGCAAACAGAAACCTCCTAAGGAGGGCTTAGATCTGATAGGGGAAGGCAAGAGCTTTAAGTCCCCACGGTGTTCCCATGGAAGTTGTGTGTTATTCCTAAAGGATGTCTATCATGATCAATATTTGGCTTATTCATCATTGCTTACCTGGGTACTCTCATAGCACCCGAGAGATCTGCGCTCCTCTCTCACTAAACATTATCGAACCAAGAATTTGGTTGGGGAGGGGGTTCCTGCAGTGGCATCCGAAAACGTAGACGGCGCTCCAAGGCTCTTACGGGGCAGAGTACCTGTGTTAATGGCGTTGGGGTGCGAATCCAAGTAGTTTGGCAGCGTCAGCCCAAAAAACATGGCAAATCCCAGGACGAAGAGGTTGCGGGAGGAGTTCATGTCAACGAACTGCAAGTTGGAGAGGCCGACGGCTGTGATCATGCCTGCAAGCAGTGGAAATTCAGCCCCATGGCAGGCCCAGGGGAAAGGGCCCCTCCAAGCATGGGGATCTGCCAGCTCTTGGGGCTGACAGACAGGCGGGACTTGCGGATGAGTTACCGAATAACGTGCAGAACATCCCCCCGAGGATGGGGTCTGGCAGTGAGGCAAAGAGGGCGGTGAACTTGCCGATGGTTCCCAAGACGAGCATGATGCCCGCGCCGTACTGAATCACCCGTCTGCTCCCCACCTGCGCGGGGAAGGGGCAGTGAAGCGAGGCGAGCTGGCCCGCGGCCATCCACACTTCATCGCTGCAGTCTGCAGAGCTCTGGTGATCCCTGGATTGCAAAGCACTCGGCGAAGAAACGTTGTGTACAGAGATGTCGCCCGGGGTCCTGGCACTTGGTGTGTGCGGTCCTCTTGGTGTGTGGGAGAGTGGGCAGAGGGCTGCCCTGTTGGGCTGCTCTGATGTCCTTCAAGGACGAAGGACACATGCTGACCCCACGTCCGAGCCCCTAGGCTGCTCTGGGTGAGAAAGGAATAAACCCTCCCCTGGAGGGTTAGGGAAAACCCTCCAGGTTTAGGGAAAGCCCTCCAGGTTTAGGTCCTCTAAACCTCTACCAGGACAAGGTAGAGGAGCAACAGCAATGGGCCAGCCTCAAGAGAACTGTGTCTACCAAAGCAGATGGCCAAGTGCGGCCAAGTGCGAGAAGCAGCCCCAGCCCTGGGGAGCAGAGCTCTGAGTGAGCCCTGCAGGGCTCCCAGGGGGATGCGGTGCCTGGGCCCCGGCAGTACCTTCGTGATGCCCAGGACACCAATGTTGGGGCTGGAGGAGGTGGAGCCATTTCCCGTTCCCAGCAGCCCGGCTATGATGCAGGAGATCCCTTCTGTGAAAATACCCCTGGAAAACAGATCAAACCGGCAGGGCTGTGTCAGTGTTTACGCATGACACGAGCCATAGTGTTGGGCCAAGGGCACCGTGGCCGCCCAGCTGAGCCGGTGGCTCTGGTGGACCTTGCAGGCGGCTGCCCTTGCTGGGCGCTGCAGGCAGGCTCAGGCCCTGCGGAGGTCCTACCTGTTGATGGCGTGCACAGGAGGGGCCGGGGCGCCTGCCAGGCGCGCGCACGAGTAGTAATCCCCGATGGACTCGATGATGCCTGCCAGAGTGGCGCTGAACATGCCCAGCACGGCCGCGGCGGTCACCGTGGGCAGGCCCCACTGACCTGGCGGGGCGCAGAGCGGCCCTGAGTGGCTATGGGGGCACCCACGGGTGCTGCGGCCAGCTGAGGCCTGGCCGGCCGGCACCTCTCCCTGGGATCGATGGGCGGTCACTCACACGGGTAGGGGACGCGGAACCAGGGGGCCACGGAGAGGATCTCGCCCCGCGCGTCTGTCCGCGCCTTGTGGCCGTACGCGCCAGGCTGGCGGGGGAAGACGTCAGCCCTCGTGAGCAGGTAGCAGAGCAGCCACACCACCATGATGGCCAGGATGATCTGCGGGCAGAGCGCGGCTGAGCCCTCGCCAGTCCCGCAGCCGCCATCACATGGCCCCAGGTCCCCTTGTGCCAGGGTGTCTTGGGCACCACTGAGCAATGGGGACCCTGGGCAGGGCGGCGCCTACCGGGAACATCTTGAAGATCTGTACGCGGAAGAGGATGAAGCCCCGGCCCCAGCGGTAGCCGGGCAGGCGCAGGGTGATGTTCCGCAGGTACTGGGCAAACAGCACGATCAGGAAGATGGTCCTGGGAAGAGAAGAGGTCCCTGAGGGCTGCTCAGGTGCCACCTCCACGGCGAGCGGAGCAGGACACGGGCGCCTCTGGGATGCCTTGGCGGAGGGACAAGGATTGTGCTAGATCCAGAGTCAGACTCCACAAAGGGTTTCAGCAGGAAAAGTCATGTCCCCCTCCGTGTTTATTTAAGCGGCTCTCTTTTGGCGAGTTCTATGGCAAACTGCAGTGCTGATGCAAGAAAAAAATGGTTAAAAAAAATGCCAGAGCCATTCAGAGCAGCCGGAAATGAAGCTGTTTGTGCTGGTTGCTCCAGCAGCACAGGGACGTGCTCCAACACGCGCACACCTGCGCCAGGGACATGGGCTCAACTCCCACCGTGCTCGGGGTGCAGGGAGCCCCATGCCCACCACCCGCCCCGGACTGCATGCAGCGTTGCCAGTGGTGCCTCCTCCCCATTTCCCGCAATCTGCTTTTTTCGGGGGGAGGTTGTGGTTTGAGCGAGCGCAGAGCTGGTGCCCTGCACCCCTTGGCCCACTCAGGAGAGTCCCGCATACAGCGCTGCAATGCCCCAGTGCGATCCTGCCCGCTCGCCGGCCGCCTGGAAGACGGAGAGGCCGATGAGCGACACGGTGGGGGTGACGGTGAGCGGGCCGATGTAGCTGAGCAGCGCCCCGGGGAGCCCCAGCAGCCCGATGACCACCTCCACCAGGCTGGACACGATGATGGCCCCTTGGATCTGGCATGCGGAGAGGGAAGGAGGAGGTGCTGAGGCGGCCGAGACACCCTGGCCGTCCCTGCGCGCCGCTGACAGGACCCTACCTCTCTCATCCGTGGCTGCCAGATGTGCGACGTGTTCAGTGGCAGCGTCCAGTTGCCGTAGATCTGCTCTAGGGACCAAGGGGACCTCGGGGAACACTCAGCCATGGGACAGGCCATCCCTGGCCCCTCTGCACCCCCAACGCCCACCCGTCACGTCCCGGTGACCGGCTCAAGGCTGGGGTGCCTCCCACATCCCGGGGGGCACTGCTGGGCCCCAGCCCCACTGCGAGCAGCACCCAGGAGGCCGGGGGCACTGGCCACCCTAGAGACACCTCCCCACTTCAGCTCATGCCATGCTGCGCTGCACGCCTTACCCTCCGGTGGGCACTTCCACTTCTCCAGGGCCAGGATGGACTTGGCAGGGACGAGGAAGGCCAGAGCGCTCGCCTGGAAGAGGGGCAGCCTGGGCAGGCAGGGGGGAAGTGCTGTGCTCGCGGCAGGTCCGGCCCAGCCCCGCGCTGGTCCCCTTGGCGGGGCCCCACCTGATGCCCACGGTGGTCTGCACCAGCGTGGTGACGCCGACGCAGGTGAAGATGGTGCCAATGAGCTGGCTTACGGTGAACTGGTCCTTGCCCACGCACAGGCTCTCGGCCAGCAGGAAGGGCACGGCAATGGTGCCACTGAAGCAGGTCAGGTAGTGCTGCGCGGGGACAGCAGCGCAGCTTAGGCAGGGCAACGTCGACGCTGCTTTGGGGACTGTCCCGCACAGCCTGCAGGCCCAGCACCTTACCTGGAAGCCGAGCAAGATGCAGAGGTACCAGGGGGGCACGTCCTCGATCTTGTAGATCATGTCGAAGCTCTTCCTCCTTGGGCCGGCAGCCGCAGCAGGCAGTGCTGTGCTCAGCCCGGGTGCTGCCACCGGCTCCTTCGTGCAGGGCAGCCTGGGGCCAGCCGGGCCGTCGGCGGGAGCTGTGTCACCATTCTGGCGCCGGGGAGAGGCGGGAGCTGAGCCCGTGTTGTGCCGCGCGCTATGGGAACGGGGCTGGGCTCTCCTGCAGCGCCCTCGCCCCCTGCGCAGTGCCCAGCCCACCCGTCAGATCCTGGTGACCGGCTCAAGGCTGGGGTGCCTCCCACGTCCCGGGGGGCACTGCTGGGCCCCAGCCCCACTGCAAGCAGCACCCAGAAGGCCGGGGGCACTGGACACCCTAGAGACACCTCCCCACTTCAGCTCATGAGCGGCTGTAGTTCGGGCCTGACCTCCCGCTTTCCGCCCTCCCTGCTGGCGGTGCCTCCCACCCCGGCCCTGGCGTTGGGCGGGAGGAGTGACCGTGGCCGTGGCCGGGACACGCCGGGTTCACCTGGGGCTGCGGCAGGTCTCCCGAGCTGGTGCCCATTCTCCAGCAGAGCAGCCCAGCTGGGGGCTGTGGCTGAGCCGCGCTTTTTATGGCCGCCTGGAGGACTTTAGTCAACACCTCGGCCATGGTTCGGGGAGGCGATCTGTAACGCGGCCATTGGCTGCCGGTTGTGAAATGGGACGAGCTCTGCCTCTCGGGAGGATCATCTATTAACTCCTTTAATTGGGCCTGGCATCACTTGGGGAGTGGGACGTCTCCGGGCAGCGCTCCAGGTGCCCCCGTAGGTCCCCAGTGCCATGATGGGGGCCGGGTTTGAGCCTACCCACCGACCCTGCTCTGGAGGCAGCGGGCGCCAGTGCTGCTGCAGGGGTGCCCCGGGCCCACGCGCCATCCCTTGCCCGGCCCCACGCACCCCGCTCGACGACGACCAGGCCAGCTCCAAAGGTCGCTGGGGCATTAAGCATTAACCACCCTGGCAGGCGCGCCGGCACGCACGCCAAGGAGAGGGACGCCCGGTGCTTGGCACCGGCAGGAGCACTGTGTCGGTGAAGGCCGCGGGGCGCCGCTGCATGCGGGAGCTGCGGGGAGTGCCCATGGGTGTGCGCCCGCACAACACATGCTGAGGCGTGGGGCGGCCCAAAGCTGCAGGAAAATCCCTCTCCACCAGGACAGCTGCGGAAATACCCTCCAGACCCGGGTGATGGTGCTGGGACACGTCATGGCCACGCAGGGACGTGGTTGGCGGGGATGTAGGGACATGGCCCAGGCTGTCGGCCAAGCGAGGGGGGTCACGTGATGACATGGGCAGCCCCATTTTGCGAGTGGCTTCTGTATCTCCCCAGGACCTCCCCAGAGCCATGCGGAGCCCCGGCGTTTCCCAGAGAGCCACACACTGATGTCAGGAACAAGGACATCTCTGTTTTTGCAGGGGCTACAGCTCGTTCTGCGGTGCTCTGGCAGGAGCCGGCTCGCCCGAGTGGAGCGGCACGGTGCAGGCGCCCTTGGCGCCACGGCACAGCAGCTCCTGCAGCACGGCGGCCCCACGGCGGTGCGCCCGGTAGAGCTGCTCCTCGCCCAGCTCGCCCACGTAGCCATGGCACATCTTGTGCAACCTGCGGGGTGCGGGCAGCAGGTGAGCACGGTGCCGCGTGCTAGGCCGCGTGCCAGGCCGCCCTGTGTCACTGCCCTGTCTTACCTGCCCGGCCACGGGCCCCCAGACATCATCACCATCATGGGCTCCTGGCTCGGCAGCCCCGGCCCTGTGAGGCGCTTCACCCCCTCCACCTCCATGACGCCGTAGCTGTGGAGACACGCGGCATTGTCGCCCCTGAGGGATGCCAGGCCGGGCGGGCGGGCACCCCTGGCGCCCACTCACCCATCCCAGCTCTGCGAGCAGCTCTTCTCCAGCACCTCCATGTACTCTGACTCGCGCAGCTCGGCGCCCGCCTTCCTGCCTGGTGACCGCTTGGCCTCCGCCTTGCCCAGGTGCTCCTGGATCTTGGACGTTAAGGAGAGAGACAGCAGTTGGCAAGATGCCACAGGAGGAACCATAGGAAGCCCAGGAGCCCATAGGACTCGCTGGAGGGCCAGCGAGGCCACCGGCAGCCAGGGCTCTTGGGGTGGCCAGGCTGCTGCAGGCGCTGCTACTTTGCATCATCCGTTTCTACCCTTCAGCAGAGGCGGGTGGGCGCCTCCCCAACCACCCGAGCTGCAATCCCAAGCCAAGTGCCCCATGGCGGCCCCGCTGCAAGGCCCTGCTCTCAGGGGGGCGCTTGGGGACCCCACTGGGCACCGTGGAGCCCACCTGGAAGGCGATGGCGCGGCAGGCGTCGCAGCGCAGGTGCTCGGGCATGTGGCTCGAATGGACTTCCTCGGCGCTGAGGCGCGGGGCGAAGGCCGAGTGGGCCGGCGCCGGGGGGCCGCCACACGAGTCCTCGGCCATCCTCCCCGCGAGGAAGGTCAGGGCCACGCAGGCCGCCAGCAGTGGCTGCATCCTGCCTGCTGGGAGGCTGCGAAAGTGCCGGGCGGGCCAGGCGCACTGTGGCTATAAGGCCCTGTGGCACCTGCATCCGGCCCTGCGCTCCTCCCCGTGGGTCCTGGGCCGCTGTCCCCAGGGGCCTTTGTCCCTGCGCACCCGGGTGCAGGCCCGAGGGTGCCCCACTGCAGCCCCCACCAAAACCAGGGGCTGCCACTCTTTGTTTGGGCACTTTGTGCCAGCTGCTCCCTGTCCAGAAGAGTTTGGGTTTAATTTGATCCTTCAACGCCTACTCGTGTCCTCGTGGCTGCCCAAATCCTCCCCTGGGCCTCGGCGCAGAGCACAGAGCACCTGCACGTCTGCATCCTCTCCCTGCCACCCTGCTGCTCCCTGGGGCCATGACAGCGGGTTGCAAGTGGAGCCAGCTGCGGTTTGGGGCTGTTGCTGCTGTCCCCCATGAACGTCCCCTGCCACCACCTGTCCCTGCTGCCTTCGTGCACGGCGGGGTGAGGCCCTCCCCCTGCCCAGGCACTCCCGGCGCCAGTGCGTTGCTGCTGCAGGGCTCAATATCCCAAAATCAGGGTGCCCCCGAGGGAGCACGGGACATGGTCACCTCCCTCTTGCCCTGTTCCCTCCTTGGCAGACACACAACAAATACCATCTTTCAGGGTTATCTCATCACCTTTATTGCTTTAAAAAAAAAAAAAAACTCTTGAGTTTTATCTGCGGCAGAGAAAGGTGCCTTTGTTCAAAGACGCTAGCAATGGCCGAGGCACAAGCTCAGCGTTACCAGCAAACAGCGGCCAGGCACAGCTGCCCGGTTGCTTTTTAATGTGTCTCTGCCTTCCCCGGTGCTACAGGGCATTTTCTCAGCACAGGAGACACCAGCAGCCTGGCTGGAGGCACCGCACTCCCCCTGCAGCCTTGTGAGCGGGCTCCCTGCGTGGCCTTCGCTAAGTTGGACATGAAGCTCTGCCCATCGCCCCAGGCACCGGGTGCTCCTTGCAGAGCGCACTGGCCCGGGGAAGGGGGCTGCATCCCCTGGGATGGGCTTTTAACCTGCCCTCCTGCCGGGCCTCCTGCTGCGCTCAGCTTGATGGAGCGTTTCTGAATGCTCACGTGGGTTTTCCCCCAGCAAAGCCTCCCCCGCGGCGCCTCTTAGCAGCAACCAAGCAGCAAGCAGCACCAGCAACCCCCTCACCCTGCCTGCACCCGGTGCCAGGCCACCTGTGGGTGCCCAGCTTGGCCCCCAGTCAGCCGCACCGTGCGCACGGCCCGGGCAGGGTGTCCTTGGAGGGGATCACAGCTTGGGGAGCCCCTTTGGAGATGGTCACAGTCTGGGGAGCCCTTTGGAAACTCAGGACCCCCGGGGCTGCCAGCTGCTCATGCTATAGTAGATTGGAAAAAAAATACCTTTTTTTTTCTTTTCTTTTTCCTGTACTTATGGGTCAGGTCCAGCCGGTGGCCTGTGCCCCACGGGTGCTCTGTGAGCTCGGGCGTGGGCACAGGGTTTCTCCCTCCAAGGCGTTTCCGACCGCGGCTCGGGGACAGCTGCTGCCTTGCGGGGGGGCAGTCAGTCCTTAACATCTGGGCTCCCTCCCAGAGCTGCCGGCCGTCACATCCGCAGCAGTGGTGCCTTCTCAGGCCCACCGGGGCTGCTGCTGGTGGCAGGCTGGCCGGGGCCAGGCCCGAGGCCGGGGCTGGCCCGCATGCCTGTGGGGATGTAGTAGAGGCTGTCCAGGTAGCTGCAGTCGGTGCCCACCGCGGCTACAGGCCCCTCGCTCTTGGGTGCTGGGCTGAAGGCTGCGGGGAAGGAGGCACTTTCAGCCGCTGCTGGCTGGCTCTGCGGCTCCGGGTGCGCTGGGGAGGCGGCCGCAGGCTGCGGGGGCGCCGGCAGTCCGGAGAAGCCGGTGTAGGGCATGTAGGGAGGCCCGTAGACACCCGGTGTCATGACCAGAGGAGCCTGGTAGAGGCCAGCATGGGATGCCAAGGGCACTGGTGGGATGAGCACCTCGAGGTACTGCCCCGTCTCAGGGTCATAGAGCGTCTTCAGTTGGGGCTGCCTTGGCGGCTCCATGTAATAGCACTTCCCGCTGTCCGGATCAAGGAGCATTTTGCGGTGCGCAGGCTGGTGGGGCGCGAAGGGCCTGGTTGGGCTGGGCGTGCTCTTAGTGCTTGGCGAGGCGCCCTCAGTCCTCCTCAGGAAATGGGGAGCGTCATCGAGGCGCAGCTGCTCTGCGCTGGCCTGGCCTTCAGAAACAAGAGGCAGAGGCAGCTCAGGACTGGGGTGGCTTCCCAGGGCCTCCCTGCCGGGCAGGAGGGACACAGCACCCACCGACGCAGGGTTGGCTGGGTTAGGGACCAAGGGAGACCCCAAGGAAGAGTTTGCTGGGCTGGAGACTGAGGGGTGCCGAAGGGAAGCAGGGCCTGAGTTTGTGGCCAGGGGAGCCCCGAAGGATGCACTGGGTGGGTTGGGGACTAAGGGAGCCCCAAAGGATGTGCAGGAGGGGTTGGGGATCACAGGAGATCCAAAGGAGGCGCTGGTCAGTTTGGAGGCTGACGGGTACCCAAAGGACGTGCTGGCTGGGTTGGGGAGCAAGGGAGCTCCAAAGGAAGCGCCAGCCAGGCTAGAGGCTGATGAGTACCCAAGGGACGTGCTGGCTCGGTTGGGGACCAGGGGCATCCCGAAGGATGTGCTGGCTGGGTTGGAGACCAAGGGCGTCCCAAAGGAAGCGCTGCCCAGGTTAGAGGCTGATGGGAGCCCGAAGGATGTGCTGGCTCGGTTGGGGACCAGGGATGTCCCAAAGGATGTGCTGGCTGCGTTGGGAACCAAGGAGGTCCCAAAGGAAGTGCTGGCCAGGCTAGAGGCTGATGAGTGTCCAAAGGATGTGCTTGCTCGGCTGGGGACCAAGGGGTTCCCAAAGGATGCACTGGCCGGGTTGGGGACTGAAGGCAACTTTGGTGCTGGGGTGGATTTTGGCGCTTTCACAGGAATTGTTAAGTAGTTTGTGTTCTCCATTGGGGTAGCTGTAAAATACTGATCGTTGGCTCCTGTCTGCTTCGTTAAATGCTCCCAGTTCTCCCGCTGGTCTGGCAGCCTGCCAACAAGTGGGGCTGGGGTGACAGAAGGACCTTTGGGCACCCCAGCCTCCTCGCTGCCCTCCCTTGCTTGAAACGTGGTGGAGGTGCCAACACTGTCCGGGGACATGCTGGTCCCTGCAGAAACCACCCAGCTACTTGGCTGCGTCACTGCATCAGGCCTCTCCTTCTCCGCCTCCCGAGGACCCGCACAGCTCTGGAGATGCTCGTTTATGAGCGGCGCTGGGGCACTTGCTGCTGCTGGCTGCATGGGCGGCAGTTGTGGGTTGACTCCTGGGGGAGGTCCCAGTTCAGAGATCCCTCTGGCCCCAGATGGCCCCAAAAGGCCCTCGCTGCTGATGGGCTGCTGCAGCGGTGGCTTGGGCGCTCTGGTTGAGGTTGCGACGTGATGGTGCCCCTTGGTTTCCTCTGTGGCACTTGCTGGGGGTGGGAAGAGGACGGTCTTCTCTGTGAGTAGAACTGTGCTGCTTGCGACGGAGCTGGGAGCGGCCAAAGCCGAGGGCTCATCCCGGCCGGACACGGGGGCCTGTGGGGTCAGCATGGGGCCCTCCGCAGGGCTGGGCGCCTGCGTCGTGGGCGGGCTCACCTGGACGTGCAGGTGGGACTCGAGGTGTGGGGCCGCCCTGGCCACGGGCGGCAGGGTCAGCTCGCTCCGCTCGCGGCGCACGGCGGGCTCTCCGCCGCGGCCCGCCGGTCCCTCCTGCACACTCGCAACCCTCCGCGTGGACTGGATCTTTGTGATGTTCATCGGGGAGTCCCTCACTGCTGAGCGTGGCCTTTCGGGAGGCTTTGTGGGGCCATCGGCACGTGCCTCGCCTGGCTCGTGGCTGGGAACTGTCAGCACGTCCCTGTCCTCCGGCTGCTGCGGGCTTTTTTTACGCGCGTGGCTCATCATTGGCACTGGCTCTTTGCGGCAGACCGAGGTGCAGTGTATGAAGAGCGGGGAGGCTGCCGTGGGCTCCCCCATGGAGGAGCCTGGCCCATCGGTGCCCCTGCTGGCCGGGGGGCCCGCTGGCTTGAAGCAGAGGCTGTAGGTGTTCTTCACCAGCTTGCGGACGTCCCGCGGCTGAGGGATCTGCCCCTTGCCCTTATTTCCAGGCTGGGGAGCCCGCTCTGGAGAACGGGTGACAGGGGGCCGGCGGGGAACCGGTGGGGCCTCCCGGGGCAGTCCTCTCATGGGTCGCCCCGCAGAGATCCCCTCAGGCGGTGGCTTCTCCTCTTGCTGGCTCTGTGGGACCAACTTCACCTCCTGTGCCCTGGAGGTGAAGACGTTCCGGGCGGCCGCCACAGGGATCCCCAGGGCCTTTGGCTTGAAGGGCATCACTTCAGGCTTGCTTGGCCGGATGGCTCGCTGCCGTAAGCTCGGCCATGGCTTTTGGGGTTTCTCAAATTTCGGGGGGGCATCCGGTGCCTTCCCGTCATCCTGCTGCGGTTCAAACATGGCACGCGCTCTCCTGTAGTCCTCCCTCCTCCTGCTTCGCGCCTGCTCCGCGGCCAGCGACTGGCACTGCAGCACCTCCTGGTACTTGATCCGCTCGTTGAGCTCGTTGAAAGTGGTCTTCAGCTTGCAGACGTTCTCCCTGGTCTCCTCATTGAGCACCACCCCCTTGGTGGGCCGGGTGGCCACTGGCATGGGCCTCTGATTGCCCACATGGCCCTGCATGTCCTCAGCCGAGAAGCTGCAGTCTGACTTGGACAGCGAGCTCGACTTGCCTTCCAGACAGTCGCCCACCAGGTCGGTGCCCACGGATGAGGGCCCTGATGATGTCGAGCTGCCCTGCAGTGCCTTCTGCTCCATCTTAATTCTTTGCTCGTACTGCATCTTCTTGGCCAGCACGTTTTTTACCAGGCAGGAGGCCATCCTGGTCTTGTTGCCGGCATCATCCAGCGACGCGGTCTTCATGAACTGCTTGTAGTTTATCCTGAACTCGTCACTGATGGCCCTGCCCTTCACCAGAGGCTCCTTTCGAGGTGGTGGCAGGGGCTGGTGGGCCGAGCAGTCACCCCACGGGAAGAAACCCGCCTCCTTCCTCTCCTTCCTCTTGAGCTGGATCTGCCGCTTGGGGACGGTCCTTTTCTTGCAGTGACCCTTCTTAGCGTCGTTGCTCTCCAGCTCCACGTCGACACACTCGAACTGCTCCTTGCCCGGCAAGCTGCCCAGGAGCTCCTTGTCCAGGGCCTGTCCCACTGCAAGGAAGGGCCGGGTGGGCCTGGCATGCAGGGCCAGCGTGGCCCCCCGTGGCTCGCCGCCCGTTGGCCACCGCTTCGCGGCGCCACTGTCCTCCGAGAGGGAGTTAGAGAGGCTGGAGGAGGTGTGGGAGCTGTACATGTCGAGGTAGCCGCCGTGGGGGCCTGACAGGCTCCGGAAGGAGCGTGCCGTCAGCTTCTGCACCTCGTTGTCGGCCTCGTCCGAGTCGCTGAGGGTGCCGCGTGGGGCACACACCGCCTTGCTGACCCCGGCGGCCCGGCTGCTCTTCTTGGCTTTGTGCGCGGCGCAGAACATCAGCCCCGGCACCTCCGTGCTGAATGGAGGCGGCTGATCCGAGTAGTCTGTGGTGGTGGCTTGCCGTTCCCCTCGGCTGGGACCCATCCTACCCCCGTGCCCGGGCGCCGCGCTATTCTTAGCCGTGACTGACAGCTGAACCTGTCGGGCCCTCTCCTCCTGCACGCGGCTGCTGGAGGCTCCGCTGCTGCCGGGAGCACTGCTCGGGCTGGTGGCACCGCTGCCCGCAGCCCAGTGCTCAGGGGCGGCCCCAGGGCGGCTCAGCGGCCCCTCGGTGGCAGCGGGGTAGCCCTTGTCCTCCGGAGGTGGCGGGGCCGGTGGCGCTTCTCCTTCCTCTTCCAGAAACTCCAGGCAGTCGCCAAAGGTCTCTGTGCCCTCGGAGCACAGAGCAGAGTGATAGGAGGAGATGGAGGAGTCAGACATGCTCTTGGGGAGGTCGTCCCTGGAGAGGCCGAAGAGGTGCCCGTCCTCCTCGGCCGCGGAGTGGGACCGCTCGCAGGCGCCGCAGAGTGCCTCGCTGTCGCCGGTAGGCAGCTCAGCAGACGGGCTGGCGCAGGCGAGCGCCCCTGGCTTGCTTGTCCCGCAGGGAATCATGCTGGTTGTGCGGCCGGGCGTGGGTGCCACGTGGGGCTGGGCGCGTGGCGGGATCCTGCCGTGCTCCGCGGAACTGCTGGTGCCCAGCGCTGGGCGCCCTGACCTTCTGGCTTACTTTCCGTCACCACGGCTTAATGCAGTCGGCCCCCGGTGTGAGCCCGTGATCACATGCACCTCGGCCAGCGCCAGCCCTGTGGCGGAGAGCTGCCAAGCACCCCGCTGGCCCCTCCGCATGTCCCCCAACACGCTGAGGAGGGATGCCCGGGTGCTGCACAACCCCACAAGGCAGGTAGGACCCTGGTGACTGCAGATACCCAACACTGGCCCCTCCAGGGGCCACCCCAGGCCGTGCTGTGCCCCAGCCCCAAGGGAGCCCTCCCAGGGGACCCCCCACGCTCCTGCTCTGTCCCCACTGCTGCTCCCTCTGTCTGTCTGGCCCCACAGACGGCTTTCTCCATCCTCTGGCCGCTCCCAAGCGATACCTGGCCCCAAGCAGCAGCCACCCAAGGCCTCCCCAAAACTCAACAGCAAGCGGGCAGGAGCGGATTTTAAGGCTCAAGAGCAAACCAGGCATCCAACACCTCCAGGTCTCGTGGTAGCAGAGAGAAGGGCACTTATGATTTGCCTTTTTTTCGAGGCCCCAAAGCAAACGGCTGGCACACCGACCACCATGCGCGGGTCCCGGCACCGTGCAGCCTGCAGCCCCCACGGGCTGTGGCTGTGGCTCCCTGCTGCCTTCGGAGGGATTTTTTGACACGGGCGGCTCCGGAGGATCGGCAGCAGGTGCTCCGCGGCGCTGCCAGCCCCTCCGCAACTTGATGCCCGAGTCGTTTGGGTTCACCCAGAGACTAAATTTAAACCTTGGCAAGAAAGGCACGAAAAGCTTTTTCTCAAGAGCCGCCCTGCTGTTTAACTCCTCCGGTGCCGTGCTGGCTGCCGAGCGCTTCTGGTGCCTTCGCTGTGGCACAGTGCCTCCATGCAGCCCCAGCAGCTGGTGGTGGGGCTGGCAGAGGAATTCCCTGCTGCCAGCGACCACAGGCGCTGGGGCTGGCACCAGGGCTCAACGGGCACTGCGCCGGCACCATGCAGCCCCATGGGAGCAGGTCCCTGCACACCCGGGGTGCCGCGGGGCTGGCAGGCGCCTGCTGAGTCACCGCTCGCTACGGCCTTGACATGGTGCCAGCGGGGCTGAGCTGCCCGCGCCGCCGCGTCCTGCAGCAGGGTTTCTGCTTGGAGCAGAGAGGACACGGGCGCTCCTGCTGCCTCCCTTTCACTGCGCTGGTAGCCCCGCTGAGCTGTGGCAAGGTAGACCCAGGCTGGGGCATTGAGCGGGGCCCAGTGCGAGCTCCCGACTCGCTGCTCCGGCCAGCCTGGCTCGCCCCACTCAGGTGCACACAGCAAACCCTTCCTGCAACACTTGGGCACTGAGCGTCCCGAGGCAGCCCACATGCATCCTGGCAGCACAAAGGGTGTCTGGGGCACTGGGCAGCGCTTGATGTGGGGGGACTCTCTCGTAGGGGGTCATGGTAGCAGCATAAAGGAGCAGCTGGGGGCAGGTGCTTGGGCAGCTGCAGCACAGGTGGCCTCAGCAAGGAGGGCACACGTACCTGGCTCAATAGCTCCAGTGCACTGGGGGTACCGCTCCTGAGGGCAAGGAAGTGGTGCAAGGGAGCAAACAGAAGAGCAGGTATAAGGGAAACAGGCTGCAGGGGCTGGCAAAGGAGAAGCTGCTCTGGATAAGGTTAAACCATTTGTTTGCTGGGCTCTTCTGGTCTGCACGGCCCATGCTCCTCAGAGGGCAAGCAGAGTGGTTCCATGTGTAGCAAGGGAAAGCAGGAGAGTCACAGCCGTGGAACGAATGACCTGTGACTGACAATCAGGTCCCATGGGATGCGACGCAGCTGGAGGGAAGAGCCCTGCGGACAGGAGCCTCCAGGACGTGTATGTAGCTGGCTGGTCTGCACAGCTTGGAGCATGAGGCTGTGCCAACACAGCCAGCACTGCTGGGTGAAGGGAAAGGTCCTTGTGTTGTTAGCTGCGGGTCTCGGAGTCCAGACAGCGGGTGTGTGTATCTCAAGCTCTGTAGATTAAGGGAACTTCTCGCACCATCACTTCCCACCTTTCCCCTGCTTCTTTTCCAGCACTCGAGCTATGTACGATTCTTGCTGCTTCTGTATCTTTAACTCAGACGCTTGGATCCTGCCAAAAATGAAATGATCACAGTTTAAACAGATGTGAGGAGCGGCAAGAAAACACTGGCGGCCGCTGGGGTGGTGCGAAAGCACCACTGCACACTCGGACTTCCATCTCCTTCCCAGGCACCCACTTGGCACAGACGGAGCCAGGACACAGAGTGCCCGGCCGGCACACCCAGGGTTTGTTCCTGCTCTGCAGGCTGACTCTAAGGAAAAACTGGTCTTCCCACCAGTATGGCAGTATGCAGCAGGGCTGCCAGCAGCCTGCTGGCAAGATACGCACCTGAGTGTCTGCTCCTGCCGGGTGAGGCAGCGCTGCAGTGCCTGGATCTGCTTCTCCTTGTCCTTCAGCGCATCCTCCTGCTTCAGGACGTGGCTTTTTATTTCTCCAGCGAAAAGAGAGGGAAAGCAAAGGCCAAGATCCTTGGCGAGGTCTCACCTGTTTAGCTCCCTGTTTAGGGGCCTGTTTAGGCCCCTGTCTTGGCAGTGTGTGGTTAAACCAGAGAGCCAGACTGGCTAATCCTGATTTAAACCCTGATTTACATTTGTACTTGAGCCAGCGCGAGAGTGCCTGGCAGACTTACCATTGCATTTGCTTATTAACTTGTCTTTCTGTGTCAGTTCTGCAAGTGCTTTACTCTTAATGCTGTCAAGCCTGAAACAGAGTCAACAAAGAGGAAGCTGAAGGCGGTCGGTGGCTGCGAAGGCACAGCTCGCCTCTCCCAAGCTGTGGCCACATTTTGCAACCCCAGAGTAGTAGGAAACACAGGCCCAAGTTGGTTGCCTCCGAGGTTCACTGGACATCCGAAACATCCGAAACAAGAATCTCAAGCACGCTGATACCCAAGTATCTGCGGGGCACTCCCAGTGCAGGGGCAGATGGCTGGGCTGGGCTCACCCCGCTCAGGGATCTGCTCGCGCAGCCTGTCAGCGCACGCAGGCACTTGAGGGCTTCCTGGCGCCGCAGTCCTGCCCTCCGCCTCGATCCCCTCGCAAGGCGGCGGTGCTGGAAAGTGGCCTGGGCCACGTGTGGACCGACGGGTTTCAGGGCAAACTGGGACTCGTCTGCCGAGACTTCCACCACCCGCTGTCGGAGTGGATCCATGCTCAGGACACCCGCAAGCAACAGACCGGCCGGCCCGGCAGGACGAATGTGCTGTTCTCTGCTGCCCCAGCACCCGCGGGGCCTAGTCCTGCTCTCAGATCTCTGCATGCAGCGGGTGCTGGGGAGGCACAGGCTCCTTCCCGGCCTGAGCTGCTCCGAAGCTCTCCTCTCCCCCGAGGTTGGTCTTGGATGCTCTGTCCTGCCATGCGTCACCCCCCTCAGCAGAGCTGCGGACCTGGCAGCTGCCCCCGCTACCGAACCGGGCACGTTCCCGAGCTCACGTTTCCTCAAAGATCCTCTTTTCCCTCTGGAGCTGGCGGGACAGAACCTCCACTTCCCCCCGCGCTGAGTCCAGCTTCCGCGACTCCATGGCAAGCAGGGCCCTGGTCCTGGCGTGCGCGTGCTGCTCCTCCTGCAACGCGCGCTGCCCTCGCGCCAGCCCGGCTGCACCCCCCAGCAGCAAGCCCGAGCGCAGAGGGCCGTGAGGGTGAGCAAGGAGCCCGTCCCGGTCGCTGCACGGAGCCGCAGCGGGCCCGCAGTGGGCCAGGAGCGGCTCCCCTGGCAGCACTGCCGGGGCTGTGGCTACTCTGGGCTGCTCGCGCTGAACGCCCCGGGCTGGCGGCGGCCCGGGGACGCGGTACCTGCAGCCTCCGCAGCGTGGCCTCGTAACGCGCCCTGCTCACGGAGCCCTGCTCCTGCAAGGAGGGGACGCGTCGGGCGCGGAGAGGCCACGGGGAGGCCGCGAGGGGAGCCCCGACCCAGGGAGTCCCAACCCCAGAGCCCCGACCCGGCAGCCCCCAGCCCCGAGGCCTCCTCGGCCACGTGCGGACTCCACGAGGCCCCGCCCCTCGCCAAACCCCGACCATGGGGGGGCGTGGCCCATCCAAACCCTGCCCACAGCAGGGCTCTCCTCCCCCCCCCCCGCACCCGCCGGCCGGGGCCCGCCCCCTCCGCCGCCATCTCCCGCAGCCCCGCGGGGAAATGGCCGCCGCCGCCGCGCCCGTCTCCTAGCAACGCCCCCCCCCGGCCTCTTAAAGGGGCCGCCACCCTTAACCTCTCCCGAAAAAAATACAACGCCCAGGCTGCAGTTACTTCCGTTTCACACTTTTTTTTTTTCTTTTTTTTTTTTTAATCACGGTACAGACAGAGAAAGGTCCAATCTTTCAAAAGAAATATATATATATATATAAAACAAACCCACGTAGAAGTCTGCTGCTCTTCCTAAAGGGACAGCAGCACCCTACAAGGATTCAAACACACTGTGGTTCGATATTCCTGGTCCAAGCACACGGATGTGGAGGGAGCCGCTAGGAGCGAGACTGCCTCCGGGTGCAGAAGCGTTTTTGCTCCCTTTGGAGACCAAGAAATCGCTGAAGTCAGTCATCCCAGCAAGTCATTTTTGCTCAGTAACTGTAGTGCATGTTAACAGTCACAGGTTTGAGTCTGCTTCTATTTTTCTTTCGTTTAGAGTAAATAAGATGCCAGTGCTTTCCACAAAAACTGCTGGTATCTGTCCCTAAAGTTTTAAGAAGCCAAATGTCCTTATTTGCTGCCTACAGAACTGGCTCCTGTGACACCCTCGACCACCATTTCTTGTAAAGAAAAATCTTATTGCTTTTTAAAAACAGTGTTTACCTTTCAATCTCATTTTCCACCTCATCTCGGCCTCTTTCCCAGTCCTGGAGAAGGTACCCAGGAGTCAGCGCTTCTCCCAGGGCCCCCTCTCTGGATGGAGGGTGCGATGTGTTTTAGTGCAGAACAGCAGTGCTGGAGCTGCGCTGGGCGCACGGCTGCCCCTGCCACCGAGCTGGGTTTCCCCGTCTCACCTTACAGTGACGGCAGCCAAAGAAACGTCGGGGAAGGAAAAATAACGAACCTGGAATGAAGTCCAACCACTTTAATATAATTGAAATACATTCTACAGACTGTTTCATGGATAAAAAGCAACATTTCAAGGTCATTGCTTTTTATACATGCATATATTATGCACTGAATTTGGTAAATACCAGAATTAAAGCTGCCTATATCCTACTTGCTGCCACGTTTATCCATCTGCAACAACTAAATCCAACATTTCCTTCCTCAGAGAAACTATCACAGCTTCAAGTGAACACAAGCACCAACCCTCAGCACACGCAGAGTAGGAGCCTACGACTGCACCTTCACTCCCCATCACACAGAGACTGAAGTTAGGCTTTTTTAAGACAGTTTTAATTCTGGCATTTTTATTTTTAAAGAACCTTTTGAGTACTTTACTTAAGCCAAGGCTTCCCCCACTCTGTGGGCAGTTTTAGCAACAGGAGCAGCACTAGGCAGTGGTTGGGGTCTCTGCAGACAGGCACCTACGTGTCACGGAGGTCACAACCGCTCCAGCGGCTGCCGTGCTCAAACCCGCATCAGAGGGAGGGCAGGAACCTGTCCCACAGGTGCCTCTATTGCCTGGATATGTCAGTGGGTAGAATATTTCATTCCACATGTTTTACAGGTATCTATACATCAAAAAAAAAAAAAAGTGCCTTCGTTCTACTACTTTTCAAAAGTAGAGAATGAAATTTGGGTGCTGCTACACGTGTGTTGAGCAGGCTGAAGCTTCCCTGAGCCCAGCACAGGCCTGTCTCCAGCCACGGGCAGAACTAACACTTCTCCAAGCGAAAAGGATCCAAGATTCACGTGTTGCAGAGGCTCATGGCCATGGTCATTCTCCTCTCATCCCAGTGATTTAAGGATCTCCACATGCGGGGCTGCTTAGGCGGGTTAGTTTTCATCTGATCCAGGCAGACCAGGTGCTGCTGCTGCTATGACACCCACCAGCACCACCACCAGAGAAAGAGGTTCAGGATCTTCATGATGTTCCATCACAGTAACACTCTGTTCTCTGCTTCTTACTAGCATAACCCAGTTCTCAACTTTCCTGTAAACATCTGGCTTTGTAAAGGAGGATTCCAAAAAAAAACAGGACGCTATTAGGTAGATCTTCTTCTGTGCAATGCTAATCTCTACAGTGAAACATTCATAACTGCTCCGAGTAAAAATATGCTACATCAAAACTGTACCAGCAAGCAGAACCCCTGTAACAGCTGCAGAAGAGTTGGGAAATAAAATGAGAACTAAACAGCCCGCTTAAAAATATGCCACTGAAAACGCAGAAGAAAATAAATACAGTTGTCCTTTCTCTACAGCTGGAATCAGTCCCATTCACAGGCTCTCTTCTTGCTGCTCCTGCTGCAATCACAGCTGGTTTCCTCAGTAAGGAATCAAGTAGACTCGGATCTTCAGTCAGACAAGCGCCTTGTTAAGTCCCGTTGGCATTAACGAGAGCTAGGAACATGCTCCAAGGCTTACCTGAAGCAGCCACCTCGTACTTCTCAATTAAGCCACAATTATTAGACCAGAACAAGAAATATGCCCATTTCCAGCCTAAATTCTCATTACAAACAGTTGTAGAAGCAAGGACGGCCGCTGGAGATCATTATGAAAAAGCTAGCATAGTTTAATGCCGAGAACTACACAGCATGATCGAGTGAACTGCAGGTCCATATAAAATACAGAAAGCATAAGACATTATGTCTACTGTCCCGGGAAGCACACACTGTTCGGATGGCAGAAACTACCATGAAGACAGTTCCAAACCGAGCAGCATTTCCCAGGGAATTATTTTACACTAAGTGCCACTGGTCCTTGGAACCAAACGTAATGTACAGTATATTAAAGCAAACACCAGCTCTACAGCTCGTGTTGGCCTATCTCTGCACTATATATATGAAGGAATCAAGTATTCACACTCTTTACAATAGACTCCTTCCCCCCCTTTTTTTTACAAAGAAAAATAAAATATAAGTTAAAACAGCAATAAATAAAAGCACAGAACATGTATGTCCTGGTCAGCCCGCTTTGTGCATTCCAATCAGACTGGAGAGCTTCTCACAGTGCTCAAGTTTCAGTGATTCTGCTTTCTGTTTTAATCGTTCATCTCTGTACAACTTGGCCAAATTTGACAAATCAGATTCTGAAAGATGAAAAGAAAAAGGATTAGGACAAACTCTGAGAGTCTGCTCTGAGTAACTGTTTCGCCATGCTTTTTAATCCTCATGACACGCACCTTATTTCAGGGACATGGAGCATGTTAAAAACCTGCTTTCATGAGAAGCCACGAGGTTGAACCAAGCTAGCAAGCTAAGCAAATGGTATTTCCATAAGAACTTGAAAATTCAAATGATTAAAATATTCAGTTAAAATAATCCCAATATACTACAAGTAAAACAGAACAACTGCTGAAAACAAAAATGAAGTTGATAATCACTGACTACAAACAAAATATAAAATTATAAATATAGATCATTACAGAAATTGCTTAAGATATGAAATTGGATATTAATAATCTAAGTAATTATCTTAAAATACATATTTGAAATAACTGGGTAAAACACAGTGAGTCAGATGCTATTTGGCCTCTTGGGTAACAATTGTCTTAGATGACACCCACATTTACATTTGAATTTCATCCCATCATACATTAACCCTTATGGCTGTTAATGTGTCACCCTGCACAGACAGAGAGACACGAGAGGCTGCTCTGTGAATATCAAGAGGACTTAAGTGAGAAGCCAGGAGGGAAGCAGAGCCTCATGACGACTTTTCCTGCTGTCTCCTTGGGGTCCTTCCTGACAACTGTTTGGAGTATAAAAAGCTGGGCAGGAATTACCAGTCGTACAGGAACAGCACAGCAATCCCTGCCCACGTTACTGAGAAATGCACTTCTGCCAGCACATCCGTTCTGCAAGGGCCCAGGACACCCATCTAAATAGTACTTCAAAGAAACAGTTCAGAGTACAGTATTTTACATTAAGCCCTATGGATTTTATTTATTTATTTATTTATTTAGATGTGGTGCTTCTTAGTAAGAATTCAAGCTCTTGGGCAAGAGGCTTGCCCTGAAGCCATGATAAATCAGTTTTCTTTTTTTGGTAATGATTACAGGAAGGTGAACAGCTAGATCAGGGCTGTGTGCCCTTTCATTACCAACATAGTCTCAAGTGTAGAGCACTATTTTTTTCTTTTTAACTCTCAGAAGCAACTCAATGAAACCCACTGTTTGAATGTAACCTTGTAACTCAGAAAAGTTTCTTTTGCTGATAAGCTAAAGATAGCTATTTCCCTTGAGAATAATTTAGATACAGGATTAGATGCACCTATGAGAATAGCAGTAATTCATTTCTGGAAAGGTCAAAATTATCCTAAGCACAAGCTACTTGATAACATTTAATTTTTCTAAAAGCTTTTATTCACCTTTCAGGTTCAGCAGTCAGAGTGGAAAGAACATGTCCACAGGACAATCCCAACATAACCTTGCAAGTCACATGTCCTCTGTCTTGCTGAAATTTAAAGGCTTTTGATCTATGTATTGAAAAGCTTTACAAGCTGCCAAGCGTGTTTTTCACTTCTCATAACTCAAATACCGCTCAAGTAGAGTGCAGGTGTGGTGGACAAAGCCTTGACAAGCAAGAGAGGACTCAGGTAACTGCCTTTCATTCCAAAACGCAGGAATTCTGTGATGGAGAATCTCAGCTTACAGTTAGTTTCTGACGGTTTGGAAATATTCACGCATAGTTGTTGCTCATCCTGATTTGACTTCAGAGCTCTTTGTAGAGCTCAGCATCTCTGAGCAAACCTAACGCTTTGCTGGTGCTGATGAGAAACACAACCCCAGCAATAAAACAAACACGCTGTTAATAGGCATTCAGCTGACAGAAAAATTAAGTTGACCACATGAAATGAAACACTTAAATAAGAATTCATGAACCAAATGTATGAAGCAACATCTGATTAAGAAGACTCTCAAGGTCTCCAGAGAACTTTTTCACAACGCCTCCATCTTGTATTCAGTTTATTTTTGCAAACTTAGCTGTACTAAAGTTAGCACAGTCTCAGCTGTATTCATTACTGGCTTGCTGGCCCAGATGGCAATCATTCTGGAAATATTTTTTTTTCAATTACAGTGGTATCCTCAGGCTACTGCTCTTTGTGGGCACTGCCAGCGTATCTGCAGACGTGTGACTAACACAGGCGCAGTTAATGCTGCGAGCAGCTATTCTGTTCCTCAGTTAACTCAGAATCCAAGGGCCAGTGTCTCCACAGGTTCATTTGCTAGATGCACAGGGATTTGAGAGCAGCGTTCCTCCATGTCACCACACATGGATTATACAGGGTGCAGAAACAGCAGCACCCTAGATCTGGCAGCCTGCAGGAAGCACTCAGCTGCACGAGGGCACATTTACCGGCACAGCCAGCAGCATGAGAACCAGCTGAAGACGGAGCTGCAGCGAAGGAGCAGCCTGAGTGTCTCCAGACAGCCAAGAACTGCTGCATGCTGCAGCCCCTGATGTTCACACTCCCTCCCGACCTCCTCACGCAGCTGCACACACAAGGACACTCCCATCCGCTGCCATTCCCAGGAGGGGAATCTCTTTGGCACACACTGCCACGCGTGCACGTGACAGATGAGGCAGCTTGGGCTGCAAGGTTTAAAGTGTAAAAATCTGAAGAGGAGTGTTACTTGGCATCCCGTGCTGGACCGTTTCCCTCTGACTCTCACCCCTTTCAGGCTTGCAAACCCTGCTGCCTTTTTAGGGCAGAGCGCTCTGTAGCTCAAAGCCTACACAAAAGAGATGACACAGCAATTTTTAGTAGCACTAGGCTAATTATCAGGGTACATCTACAGATTTATGCTTATTAGCAGCCACGTTGTACCTAGAGACTGCTACTGCCAGCTGCAGAAGCTTGGAAACCACAAGCCAAGCACAGCAAAAATTAAGGATTGTTTGTATCTTTCTGTTTTCATCTTTTGGGTTCTTCAACTTCTACCTTTCTGTAGTAGAGACAGTGCAATAATCTACATTTGTATATTCCTCTTTACAAGCATGACTGCCCATTTTTATGTAAAGTAAACCACCTCTGGGCAAAAATACCCTTCTCATCAAAAATCTACAAAGTTTGGAGTCAGCAATGCTGTTGTTACCTCTTGCACTGGATGAGGCAAATCCTGCTTAGCCAAGGTGCATACTACCATGTTTATGCTATAACAACCTGACTGGTACAGAAACTGCAAAAAAGTGCAAAGTCAGTTTTTAAAAGTGTGCTGAGGTGTGTTTTTACACAGAACAATTTAAAAAGCCTTACTTGTATGTGCTTACCTCTCCTATTACTACAATATGTGCACAAAAAAGACCATTTTACACAAAAAACCCTTCATGCACCCCAGTATTTTCTGTTTATTCATTTTAAGATGAGTACTTTAGCTGAAAAAAGGTCTGTCTCAACACCCCAAATTCAGCTAGCCCATATTACTGGATTTCTGTGATTTTTTTTGTGACTTTCTGAAAGCAGGAACTCCATTTTCAGCAGTCTGATGAATTAAATAGCAAATAACAAGTAATGCAATAAGGGGGTTGAACATATGCCTTGCTAAGTTCATTTGATGGCATGGGAACTGAGATGAGAATAATGATTTCTGAATGCTCAGATTTGTGTGTTCTCACGTCTGCACTCAATTCTCGTTTTTAAAAGACAATTTCGTGTGGTGAAACACATGATCTCAAATGCAACTAAAGATAGAAAATGCAAATAAGTGCATTAAACAGCCACAAAGTATCCTCTCTGAAAACCGATACCAGCAACGGAGTCCACTGCAGGATTGCAAAAAACATCTGAAAAGGCCACAGACTCTCTTTCTCAGGACATTTTGAGGAAAGAAACAGACAATTGCCCACAGACATACTCCAAGGCATATATCCTTCTGCCTCAGTAAAGGAAGAGTGAAATAGGTGAACCCTCAAGAACTTTTCTAGCCCTAACAGTCTGTCAGAGATAACAAGTGTGGTGGGTTATACGTTTAAAACATCATTAACAAAGAATTACTCAAGCATAAAACTCAGTGGAAAAAAGTGTCTCAAATGGTGAAATCCATTTTCCACTTCTCTGTTAGAATCACCTACAATGAACTTTTAACATGCTCTAAAGAGTAAGAAAACCAGCACTAAGACCAAATGTGAGTGAAAAGTTTTTTAAAAAGTTACATGTTTGGAAAATAAGGCTAAAAATGGCAGTGCTTTGCAAAACACGACCATGTTGCAGCTCTTGATGGCTTGGTTGTATGCACACGCCTGTAACAAAGATAACTTACTTTGCTGTTTCTCCTTCCAGCAGCTGGTCTGAATATATTCTATGTAATCTTTTTCAACAGTCTTTTCCAGCTCTTGAAGCTCCAAACCTTGATAAATCTTTTCAAAGTTTTTATCAACATAGTAAGGCACCTGCAAGTTCTTGGTTTCTCTACTAATAACATGGCCTATGGACCTATGAAAACAACAGAGAAAGAGATTTTTAAGCACCTCAAATATAAAAAAAAAGGGGAAAAAGTAGGAGATGTTTCCACATGTTAGTATTTCTAGCAGGAGATATTTCCAACTTCTCCTCCACAGTAACTTCCTGCAGGACTATAGCTCCCTCAACCATCCACAACACAATTACAAGTCTGAGGCAGAGCAAACATCACTACAAACAAGATTCAGCCAAAAACATGGTGAAAATATCTAATATTTAGAGACATTTACAGAGAACCCATTTGGAGCTGACACTCTCCTTTCCAAATTCTGTTTCTTTGCAACAGCTCAGTCAAGAAACTTCCAAAGAATAAAAGCAAATTTTATCTATAAAAAGAAGCTCTACACACATTCTTCTGTTTAATGGTAACATCTGGCAAGCTATGTACAGAAATCTATGGGAAATTAGGACAAATAAGTATTATAGGAAAGACACATGGCTCAATTATTGCTTACGGTACAATCATTTTTTTCCTGACTTCTGAATCCTTTAGTAGCAACAGGGATTTGCAGGAGAGATTCTAGTTGCACTTCCTTTTAGGGTTTTACAGTTATCAAATAAGCCAAGTGGCGCATGGATTATCCCAAAATACATCCTGCATGCTGAACTAGCCACTGTGATCCAGGCACTGGATTAAACCTACTCTCTTCTACTCAATTTCCTTATTTGAGCAAAGATATCCAGACATTTTTCAAATTACTGCCCAGAGAAAGAGGTAGGCACCCAAAAAGCAAAAGTTACGCTCTATCCAAGGGACTTCAGCTTGCCTCTTCATCATCTGATGGACTCTTTTCCTTCTCTCTATTTTGCAGAACTGTATGCTCTCTTTTTATAAAATATATATATATATATATATTTCCTAGCAGCACTGGTTCTTCAATTATATCATTCAGAGAAACAGCATAACTGTAACTATATAAGTTAGGCTCAGGTCTGGCCATCTAAAAATCAACAGGATGAGGGGAGGTAGCAGAGAATTAGCTGCTTGGAGGCAGCGTGAGACACTTCCCTTGGGACGGGCAGTTCTCAAAACACTGTCTGGAAAAGATGCTGTGTTATTAGGCTACCATATCTTGTGACAAAAACAAAAAAAGTGCTAGGCCACTTAAACTGTGTGTCCCTGGACAGTGCACAGGCACCAACCTGGATAACTTTGGCCTGCAAAGGGAGCAAGGAGAGATTCAGAGCACTCGGCTTCCTGCTGTTGGTGGCCTAGGAGAGCAGCACCCTTCCCCGAGGTCCTTCCAAGGCTGCCAGCTCCCACTCCGGGCTCAGAGGAGGAGCTGGGGAGGATGGCTGAACTGGGTAGCCTCTCCCACCAAAAGCTCCTGCATCTCCCAGCACTGGATGCTGAACAGAGGAGCAAGGGGGTTTCCCTCTGCTCCCCAAACTCAGATTACAGCAGTCCTGGCAGTGTTTTTGCCCCCAGAGCTGCCCAGTTTGGTTTGCTCTGGGCAAACCTGGGCATTCTGCTCCTTTACAGATGTTCAACTGGGGTAATTTGACTAATTTGTGGAGCTCTGTGATCCTTCCAGTGAAATTAAGGCCCCAGTGCAGACAATTACCAACACAAACAAGAGGCCTGATTTCTTAATGACTTTACAGGGGAACCACAGGCAGATCCTTTGGGATTGCAGACAAGAGGCTGATAACTACTGTAGCTGAGCTACACCCGCGTTCCTGCACTGACAGCACCTGCAAAAGCATTTCCCAGCAGCCAGGAGAGCTCTCTGGCTCCATGCCTCTGTTTGCTCAGCACACAGCATAATAAAGCTCACCACAGCTAACTTCCTAACCATAACTTGACTTAGAATGTGACAATATAAAAGGATTGGGAGTATCTCCTTATTTACAAGCTGATAACGCTTTCTAGAAAGCACAGAACGGAACATTAACATGCATTTTCCTATTGAGCCCAACTTCTGTCTGCCTCCTAACATAAGCACTGAGACCTGAAATATTAATTTTTAAACGACTTACGATTTGTAAAATAGACTGTAGGGTGGGTTAGTTGCCATCAGCTGAGTTATAACGGACACTATTATTATTATGAAAACTGGCATCAACTGAATGAATGCAGAATACGAGTTCTGAAAAGGACAACAACAATTAGCAGACAAGAAAAGATACCCATGGAAAAGGATGTATTTGATCACAGAAGTCAGACCACGATAGGCAGATCAGCAATGTATCAAATATAAACTGAAAAGCAAAAGGAAACACTTTTGAATTCTGAGAGGGATGACATTTGAATTTTAAAATAACCTTTATTAAAAATATTAGAAATATCTTTAAAGCCATTTTCTTCTACTCTTTAAAACCATTTGCTTTTCTTTCTTACTGCCATTTTCGTGACAATTCTTTAATTTGCCACTTCCTCCACAGGGCAATAGGTGCCCACAGCACTTGCATGACTGGCTGACAACCCAAACTGAAGTAACATTTTGAAATCCCTACCCGTGCCAATGTCTTTCTCTGCAGTTTCTAAAGTTTACCACACATATTTTAAAAATCCTAATCCCTGTACATTCACTGGATAAAACCACTTAAATATAAAGGGTTAAGACACCAGAGGCAGGATAGAGACATTTGTGTTTGTTTGCACAAATTTAGTAAAGAGTGGGGAAAAAAGCTCTAAGGAACAAAGAGTCATGGAACAAAAACACACTCTTTAACTTTTGCTCTTCGTTTTATTTTTAAACTGTTCTTCTGAAATTCATTTTCAAATCAGAAACAAAACAAAATATGCATCTAACTAGGCCTTCCTTCCTGTCCTGGGTTAGCAACAAGGGCACTCAATTTGCACTAGGCTGGATCTATTTGTCATTTTTTAAGCTGTGTGGGAAAACTTACGTCCTAAGTCTATGATCTCAGCTCTTTTCAGAGCTTGTCTTTAAGGAACTTGCAGGGAAGAAATCACTATCATCTTCATCAATCAACATCTTCAACAAGCACCATCAAAAAACTTGATCACAGAAACTCTAGGGCAATATAATGTATTTTGAAGGTAGTGATTAGTAAAAGACAAGTAACGTGGTTACATCTGAAATCATCCTCCATGGTTACAGCATTGCTGACATGGATGGAAATGTTTTTACTGACTTCAGATGTATAAATGAGCCCCTCATCCTGGTGACACATTTAAGCCCACAGATCCCTCCTCCTAGCTACCTGGGGTCTGTTTTCTTCCTCTTCTTGCTCCTGTGTCCATGCTCTCTCATTTCGGTGCCTCCGTGGATAATAGTGAGCATCTCTAGCTACATTTGAGAACATATGGATATTTCCTGATTAAAAACAAACAAACAAACAAGAGAGTCATGATTTTCAACCAATTGCTGGTACCTACCTGTATTTTTCAGTTCCTGGTTGATTATCCAGAGTTACATTAGACAGGCTGAACTAGGAATGAGGCCAGTTTGAAAAGTACAAAGGCACTTAAATAAGTGCATTTAAATTATTTACCAAATAATACAAGATTCCAAAAAGTGTTCCAGGAAATGGTAAGATTGGCTTCAAGATCACCTAAATTTATGTCAAACTGCAGAAGCCTGCTGTAATTTTTATTACTGCAAGTCATTCTTTAATATTAGTCTTATCATATCTATCTGTAAGAATACCGTTTGTGTTTCATGCCCAGGATTTAAACAGGAAAATTGTTTTGCTTCACCCAACAGTCCATGAATTATATCTTCCCATAATTACTGAATATGCTCTGCTACACTCATTTATACTTTCTCTTCTTTCGAGCCTTTAATACATTCATTCATTTCATGCCTTTATAATGAGGAAATAGATTAAAAAGAAAAAGTACTATTCATGATTCTCTTTCTTGCACGCCAAACGTAGCTAATTTTTAGAAATGCTAAAATGAGGAAAGAATGGCAAATACTGCTTTTCATTTGAAGCTTAAAACTCTGATTATATCGTCAGTAAATATCTTAATAACAGCTATGCTCTCTTTTCAAATACAGAATTTCTTTGTAAAAAAGAACTGAAATTTAACAGCCTTAGGACAACAGAAGTGGAAATCTATTTTAAGCCTTGGGGAAAAATGACACAGCACTTTATGTTCTTACAGCATCCCTTATCTGACTTTCTCAAAGAATTTGCAAGTATTGTCAAATTATCATTGTACCAAAATACACGGGGGGAGGAAGTGACCTTTCCTATTGCATAAGGATATTTTTTTCCTTGCTTGTTCAATGACTATACCAATTTCCACTGAACTTCCATAGAAGAAGAAACATAAAACACATCACCAAAAAGCCACACATACGTCCAGAATCTATTTAAATAAGTTCAACCCAACACCGACATTTTTGGAGAGCTCCAGAAAGCCAGGTGATAGCAAGATCTTCTTAAGATAACAAGAAGCTACTTAAAGCTTAACAAAGTTAAGCAGGACTTTGTGCGAGTACAATGAAGTTTTTGACAGTTTAAAAAAATTCTCTTTGCATTTCCAATCTGGACACCATCTTACTAGTAATTCTAGTAGGCTACTAGTAACTGCTAAGTAGAAATTATGTGGATTTTGCCTATTAAGAGAGACACTGAAATGATTTTTAATTAAGTCACTTAAAATTGTTAATTTTTAAAAAGTGTCCCCACTGCCGGCAGTGACAGGGCCACATTCCACCAGAGGCCACGTCCCATGAGTGACTGAAGCCACCAGCAGCTGCAACTTCTTGCATGTTCAGAAGGAAAACGTCACGCTGAGTTTGGCCCATCTTGAACATTTACTAGCAACTCTCTTAAAACAATTTGTAAGATGCTACCACACAGAGCAAGCTGCTGTCACACAGACACACAGGTGTCTCTAACTATCTGTATCTCTTGCTTAAGGCTTTAGAGGTTGGCACACGTATTGGTTTATGCTACACCTGGGAGGTGTGAAACAGTACGCGAGACTGCTAAAATAATCTGTCATCAAAGACTGCTAACAAAGATACTGGCAAGCAAGATGCTTGGATACCTTTCAGAGGTACCTGTAATCCAAACCGGCATCCATTAATCATGCAACATCTTGCCATTTTTACAGTTCTGTCAGAAATTCTGAAAACCAAGCTGGGAACTTCTCCCAGCATCCATTACCACAGCAATAACTTTCTCTTGTAGCAGCACTCTTGGCTTTTGAGCTTTTTCAGGTATCCAAAACTGAGCACTAAAGGAGATTCCCCAGGCATAAAAGCTAGAGATGAAGAAAAGAATAATCCAAACAGTTTTTTTGCTCTCTCCAAAGACGTAATCAACTTATTGAGCAGTATCAAGAGAAACTAAACTTCATTTATAGTTTTGTACCAGCTCTATGCATTTCAAGACAGATACTGACCTGTGGGAAAGTGCCCACCAAAAAAAACATTGAATATTTCTTCTGGCGTGATGTCTGCTTCAAATTCTGCATAATAATTATAGTGCCTGGCCTGGCCACGGCCAGCGTGGCCATTCTCTTGCTCACTTCCAAACTCATCATATCGCAGCCGTTTTTCGGGGTTGCTCAGAACTGCAAAAGCATTGCCTATTGCTGCGAAAAGAAGAAGAGACAAGTTACACATGCACATCATGCAACGTCTCCAGGTCTTGGAATTATTTTTTTACACACAGAATAGCACGAAGCCCAAAGAAGTAGGGATAAATTGTGCTTGATCAAAACTTGACAATGTATTTTTGGAAACTGCCTTTGCAAAAGAAGGATTTCAGTACTGACAGTAGCCATGATGGAACCAATTTTCTGCTATTACTAATACCAAGAAGACAAAAATGTTGTAGTTATGGAGAGTTCAAATGCTTCAAAAACTGAGGCAAGAGAGCCCATTTCAGAAATCTGTCAAGAGACTGAGAACTTTTTAATCACCTCAAACTGATTAGTGAAACAAAATAGCTCATACCAAGTTAACTGCTGCAGAGGTTAAGGTGCAGAGCCATATTCCAAGTTTGTCAGCAGAGACTGTGAGGCTCTACCAGCATTTTTATTTTACAGTGAACCTAAAACCACCCAGAAGTAGTTTGTTCAGCTCATATTCTTCCTTGGCCTTTGAAACAGTGCAGCTATAGATGACTCCACAGAGAAACATAAGAATAAACTCTTCACAAAGTCATTATTCTAATACAAGATACAAGACCTTGCTTTCCTAGACCTGCCTTACAAAGCTTCTGCATAGAGCTGCAGCACAACAGGGAGGAGGCAAAAAATATGTATAACAAAAAACTGTAACAAGTTTAAGGCTAACACTGTTGATAGAGACTTAGCTTGCAACACTCCTGAAAAATCCACAATATTAAAATTTCACAAGTTTGCCTAGTTTTTGTTGCTTTAACTTCAACACAGAGCTGTCAGGGGACCATGTTGTTGCGCAATGAGCATAGGGGCAACATGACTTCCAAGTACTGTTTTGAAGCAGCAGTGGTGTCCAGGAACAGGCCTGGGAGGCCTCTCCCTTTGCTTTTAATACCAGAATCCCAGAACAGTTGAAGTTGGAAGGGACCTTTAGAGATCATGCAGTCCAACTCCCTGCTACAGCACGTGGCACAGGGTGGCATCGAGCTGGGCTTTGAAGATCTCCAGAGAAGGAGCCTCCACAGCCTCTCTGGGCAGCCTGTGTCAGGGCTCGGGCACCTTCACAGGAAAGAAGTTCTTCCTCATATGGAGAAGAAACCTCCTGTGT
Source organism: Crypturellus soui (assembly GCA_032275445.1). NCBI lineage: Eukaryota > Metazoa > Chordata > Aves > Tinamiformes > Tinamidae > Crypturellus > Crypturellus soui. Next base: position 741,978 of record JAUBNY010000168.1, on the reverse strand, counting down.
TTTTTGCAAGTCTGCCTTCAAAATGCCAAGCTTACTGCAGAATTTGATGACAGATAACTCATGCCAGCCTAGAAAAATAAGGGGTCAGGTGCACTTGTGCCAAAGCCTTGTTGCAAGGGGCAGGCCCGGGGTGAGGCGGGCCTGTCTGAAGCCCCACGCAAGCCACAGGCCTGCGGCAGCGCATGGCCCCTCGCCCCGGGCTCGTCCCCGGGGCCTCCTGTACCTTTGAAGGCCTCGGTGGCGCCGGGCGCGCGGTTCTTGTCGGGGTGGAACTTGAGGGCCAGGCGGCGGTAGGCTCTCTTCAGCTCCTCCTCGCTGGCGTTCCTCTCCACGCCCAGGATCTCGTAGTAATTCCGGCAGCGCTTTATCCTGCGAACGAGCCGCGCGGCGCCGTCACTCGTCCGCCTCCCCGCTCCAGGCCCCGCGGCTCCCCCCCGCACACGGCGCGGCGGGGCCCGCCGCCCGCCCCCGGGCCGCACTCACCG
>JAUBNY010000168.1:714875-732164 GCA_032275445.1 Crypturellus soui | reverse complement strand
TTATTTTATTTTATTTTATTTTATTTTATTTTATTTTATTTTATTTTATTTTATTTTATTTTATTTTATTTTTTATTCACCATGCCTAAAGAAAACTCAGAGAAACAAGGGATTAAAATATCTGTCACCATTCAGATCAGGTTTCTGCAATTCAAACATTTTCAGGCAAGTATGCAGCAATTAAAGCTGAAGCAGTGAAATGAGGATGTCACAGATTTGCCTTTGCTCACAAACATTAGATGAGATTGGGCTTTTTCTTCCCTTAACCAGCTCATATTTTTAGGATTTTTGCAGAGTACTGGTGTGGGTTGACTGGTTGGCTTGCCTTGGACTTAGAAATACTGGGTATGTTGTCTGCATGCCTGCAGACTGCATGTTATCTGGAAATATTTAAGCCACCTTGAGGTGAGCTGATTTGGTCAATCAAGATGAGGAAGAAAACTATTTGCAAATATAGGAATGAAGCCTTCTGGCGCATTAAAGCAAAATATGGATTCCAAATTGACTTCATATTGGATATGAGGAAGGAAAATTATGCAGTTAATGAAGGATCTTGGCATAGATGAAGAGCTTTTTATTTTTTCCCCGAAAGAACAAATTTAACTTGTTCAGAAACTAGTAACTTCATAGAGCAGAACAGGCCAGAAAAATGGTGGCTAGTTACAGCTACTGCTGTATAAATCTTTTTAATGGCCATCAAAACCCTTTTGTTTCTTTCTGAAGTTATTCTTTAAGTTACAGTGAGCAGAGAGCAACTGTGGGTTGATCCTGGCCATGATACCCAGTTCTCGGGAAATGTTGGGTCTCAACAACACATCAGGAGGCCTCACTTCTGGAAGCATCAGCAGCATTTCTAATGTATTGCACTTTCCCAGTATATAATAATTCATACTAATCTGGTGTAATTAAAGGACTCTTGGCTTAGCTGGACACAGACTGCTGGTTGGACATGTGTGCAGGCAGAGCTGACCCCAGGATTTTAACCTTGCACGAGCAAAACTTGGGCACGACTTGGGAGGTAGGCAGGCAGGCTCAGCCGCAAGGTAAACACTACTGCTTAAATAACCTGCACTGTGTAAGTGAATTAAGTTAATTGCTGTAAAACCTGATCTAAATTTATCATTTCTTTAAAACATACAAACAAACAAAAACCCAGAATACCTTGAGTTGATGAGGCTACTGTGGTTCTGCTTCCTTTAGACTTTTCATCTGGATAAAGAAAACACAGAAAAGGAGTCTTAGCATAGTTAACAAAAGTTTTGGAGAACTGTTGGGTTTCTTGGCAAAGAAATTTGTTTCTTGGCATGAAACTTCCCCTCCAAGCATAAGTAAAGCCATCCGGCTCGCAAGCCATGTCCTGCACGTTGGAGAGAGCGTGCATGAGATGCAAGTTTTGCGAGAGCTCTACCAGGGAGACCGTGAGTGCCTGCAACTTCTCCTGAAAGCATCTCCTGGTGTAGGGTGTCTGTCACTTGGCTTTCCTGATGTGGGTTTGCTCCTGATCATGGCTGTATCCAGTCCTGTGCTCTTGGGGAGCTAGAATGAGTTGCTCACATTGGCAAAGACAGCAAGGCCGCTTCAACCGAATGCTGCGACTGAGCAACGCACGTGGCGTAGAAGTAACCCAGATTCCCTGATGCCCCCGAATCTCTTGGGCAAGGCAGGGTTCATCCTGCACGAGCAAAAATTTATTGTTTTTCTATAGTTGTAAGAAGGTAGTGGCAGGCCCTTACCCAGCACAGATGATGTTAATGTTGTCGTTGAGGTGGTAGAATATGTGGTTGTAGTAGTCGGGTCCAAAGAGGTGAGATTCAAGCTAGCTGTTGTTGTTGACTTTACTGAAGTTGAAGGCTCTGTAGAGTGAGCAAAGGGTTACTTGAAAGAGCTCTACACACCATGGGTTCTGTTTAGAAACAGCTTGGATGTATATTTTTGACTTCTCAGACCCCTTGGGGATTATGGAAAACATAGTAAGAGAAGCACTGAGCAGAACAGACAGCAAGCAGAGGGGTGAGCTGACAACACAGAGATGCACAATGTTCAGTCTAGTTTTGCCACTACTTTTTTCACTTTTACAATAAATATTTTCATCATATTCATCACTTTAGTATATGCTTTACCAGAATATTTATGTCTAGGAGTAAGTTTATTTTTTTTTTGCAATTCATAGGAGTGGAATCTCCAACTTACTAGTGCTGGGCAGCTTTTGGGGAATTTAACTTTTGCCTTTAAATTTCAGGATCTCTTTGAAGGGTAGGTTATGTTTAGAAGAGAATTTTTCAGACAGAGCAGAAATTGCATCTCTAAAGATCTCTCAGTGGCAGAACGGATACCAGTCTAGAGTTGGAGAGACCCCATTGGGTTTGGTCTATTTGCAGACTGAAACAGGTAACTTTTTGCTGTTTCCGTGGAAAAGGATAGCAAAACAAGATACAAGATAGTCATCATTAGTGGCTGGATTAAACCCAAGGCAGCATTCAGGTCCTTGCACTGTCACAATATCATGTTGTTTAGGGCCACCTTTTCATGCCCCCCTTTTCCTCTTAGAGAAATGGGGAACACATCAGGTGCTGAGGGTGCACAAGGCACTGGAAATCGGTAGTTATTTAAAAGAAAAGGTGTAGCCAGGCTTCTCAAGAACTCAATAACAGTAAATGAGCAGTAAACATAATGTGGGGAAACTCCTAACAATGGTTTTATTACTGTTACTTCCGTTAAAACAACGCTGCAGAACCAAGGCCAGGCCTGGTCCGCAATGCGCTGTGCTTGCCCACACTGTGCTCGGGCTGAGGTAAAGACCTCAGCGCATGAGGACACTACGTTAAGCGGGTGATGGTAGGACACAGAGACACAGGTGCAGCCCAGCCTGCCTCCTTGGGTGGCCTTGGGACTGTGAATCACTTACCCATCCAGAGTCTGGCCTTCTCCTTGAGAATCCTACCTATGTTATGACCCTGTTTCTCCCCAGTGAGTTCAACATTTTTCTCCCATTCTTACCACCATCCCTAGATCATTTTGGGGTAAGCCCATTGGATCAAAAGCCTTTATGCCACAAAATCCTCTTTTTTGTCCACATAACAAAATCTTCTTCCTCCCCACAACTATACTCTTGTAACCTGCTTCTGGAGAGCCCAGAAGGACTGATATACATACAAACCATTTACCTGAGGTATGGTTCTTTGGTTCAGCGCTGTGTGTTGTTGTTTGAGGCTGACCTGTAACACAAGAAGGGGGTTATGGAGGTGACATCTACGTTTGTGCTCCTCATTGGTAGGTTCTGGTTCCCTCTGTGAACTCTGCATTCACACATAGGCACACACGCATGCATTCAAATGGACTTTTTAATAAGATCAAAACTGAGGTGGTACCTGCTACAGCATGGCCAGAGGGTTCCGTGGAGGCTGTAGTACCTGAAAGGAAACAAAAGCAGTTTAAACAGTGCTAGTGTGTGACAGTCTGATGTGCACACCAAGGCATCCGTATTCTTCCTGGTTGTGTGGTTTGGGGCTTCCCTGTTTTCTTTTGGGACTGGCTTTGAAATATCTCAGTTCTCCCCAAAGCATTAGCTATGAAGTAGTAATGAACACTTTGAGAGTGTAAAGTTACTTGGTTAAATATGAGCTATTAGGTTTGTTCTAAGCAAATTACTATTAGAGTTTTTTCAGCCAAGATAAATGTCTTTGCCCGTCTCCTCCTCAGAGTGGAGCATGATGGGGCAGATCCGTGAGAGGTTGAGAGTGCAACGCGTCAGATGAAACCAAACCCTTTAGGGACCCTTCATTTGCTCTTATGTGAAAATTTAAGTGGTGTCATTCCTTCCCCATGAGCCTCTTGCTCTTTCTTGGCAGAGGACGCCCTTTGAATTGGTTTCTGTGGCTGTTTAAAGAGTGCAGGCACTTGAATGCTTTGTTTCAATGGGATCTTGATGGATGAGGCTCGCAAAGGGCTTGAGACTGTTTTTCTTCCTGTCTCCTACCTTCTGCCCCCTGCAACTGCCTCCTCTGAGCTGCCTGGAGCCTCGCGGCTGGGCTAGCTCTGACGCAGGGAGCAGACGGGAGGCTGCAGTTGATGGGCTCACACGGAGCTGCCCTCCCTGTTGGGCTGGCACTGGAGGAGCGTGTTGCACACACCTTGCTGCCTCAGGACTGTGGGAGTTGCAGAGTCTCGGAGAGTTTCTCAGCTGATCATTACTATTATTTTAATATATACTGAGCCATCCCTGCACCAATCCTGCATGTTGTCAACTCTTAGGGTATCTGATGCTTTTCTCTAAGCCGCAGTGCCTGGAATCCTATGATAAGTTGAGCTGCCATTTAAAAAGGAAAAAGAAATATCCAGTTCTCATAGTTTGCAACAAAAGCTTGAAAATATGAGCAAAATGTACTTTAAATGCTCAGAAATCAAACCCAACTGCTTTAATTTTGAAAATGTAACTTTGAGTTTGTCTTTTTTTTTTTTCATGTACTTCCTAATTAGCGTTTTAATAATTCCTGGTGGTGATACCGACACTGCCAGAAGATTCTTCAAAGAAACTATGTTAGCACAAATGAAAGTGGCTGGAAACTGGAAGGCGAATCCCACTCCGACAGCGGTGTAGATCTGGAACAAGATATTTCTGCCGCTGTGGGCTAAGGCTTGTTGGCCATGGTCCAACCAAAAGTGGCTGGAGGAGGCTCTGGCTGGAGGAGGCGTTGAACCCGGGGCTGATTTTGACCTTGTGGCCCATGCAAGGGAGAAGTGGAAGTCTCCAGCGCACTGGGTTATTGCAGCTTGGCTTGGAGCCCACCCCTCCAGGGACCGTCTGGGTCTAGTGAGCTCCTGATTGATGTCATCTTTCTCACGTAATTATCTTGGAGCCCTAATTGTTTTTTCCTCTGAGGTTTTATGAAAAGAATCCCAGCTCAAGCGGAATCAAAACAGCATGTAAACCTCAGTGATAAAACAATCTTTCCAGATAGGATTTGCCTGTAAAAACCATACTTGAAAACTCTTCTGTACTTTTCTGTTCTGGTTTACTGGGCTGGCAAAATTTGCTTGCATAGCAGCACTGATACTGGGAAATACTTTTCTTGTGGACCCCTCCAAGGCTCTGCTCTAGATAGCCTTCACTCAAACACCTGCAGAGAATAAAGACTGAAAAGATGGGACAAGACTGAGAGGAGTTGGAGAGGAAGGGTCTAATTGGTTCTGTACATCCATGGGGATGAATAGGCCAAGACAAGTGAGCTAAGCCTGCGTCAGGAGGAAGGGAGTCAGGAAACTCTAACACAAGGACCGTGAGTTGCAGGGCATGGTTGCGTAGGAGTACTGTGAGATATCCTTCTTTGGAGGTTTTAAAGAACAGGTTAAATGTACCAAAGTCTAAAAGATAGGCTTCTTGAAATTGTCCCAGCTTTTTGTAGTCGCTATGCCACATGAAAGCACCAAAAATTGCTCAAATAACTGTTGTCTTCACTCAGTAACTTCCAGGCAGCTTAGCTGGTGCTTAATATACATCCTTGGAGGATAAGTGAGAAAAGAGACTTCTCAGTTGGCAGTTTATTCATCCTTTTTTTTTAGTGTAATTAAGGAGAAATCTGAAAGCTTGAATGAGGCCTCTGGGGAACCAGAAGAAGCTAAGAAAAGAAGATGACGTTGACTGCTGCCGTACTGCTAGACCTGGACGGGCCTATCCCATGGGGCAGCTCAGGTACCTCCAGAACTAGCACAACAGGATTGCACTCAAAGCTCTTCCACCACAGCTTATCCCTTCACTGCAGGTCAGACCAGAGCACTGGCTTGTAAGGAGATTTCACAGAACAATTTGCAAAACCACCACTTGGGGAATAACCCGGGGTTGTTCTAAACCGGACAAGCAAGGAGATGTCCATGCCCCATCAGCTGAGGTTGAATAGTAACAGGATCCTCAACAACCCTGCTGCTGCGTCAGCCATAAATTTACTTGGGCAGCTGGTGTTATGGATTGTGGCACTAATGTGGCCAAAGAACAGCAGTGAAGATGTTTAGTTTTTAGCTGTATCAGATTCCTTCACTGTGGGGAATGGGAAGAGCCTCGAGGGGACCTCGTGTGCTTTGGATCTGCTACAGAAAAGTGACCAGCCTTGGTGCGAGGAGATAAGGGATGGAGATATCCCCCTTGGCTTTTTGTTCTCCAAGGAATTACCCGGCCTTCTCTAAACACAACAGCACGTTACTTTGGCATGGAGCAGGTCTGGCTCGGGCTCCTGGCCACGGCTTCTTGTGACGCTTCCTCCGCCAACTTAAATAACCAGGACTCCTGCTGTGTCAGGTGTTTTCTTTTGGGGAAGGTGCTCAGCTGCTACAATGGAACGACAGTGAAGCAGCATCGACATGCACAAAACAGGAAGGGCCTCGGCATGTGTTTGCGGGGTGGGCAGCAGGACGGGGGACTGTTGCGCCGATGGTGCCACCGTGCTGATGGTGGCACATGGCCATCACACCGTTTCCTCCCTCTGTTTCTGGTAGCAGCCCCGGTCCTGCTGTGGCGGCCTCTGTATAAACAAGTGACAATAACAGGCAGGGGACAGCCAGCGTGCCCTTAATTGCTGCGAACATCAAAGCGCGTAAGCGGGCGGCTGTTGAGCGCGAGCGCTGCCAAGCGATTTGTCGTTGCCTGTTTGGGGGCAAGTGATTTACAGCGGGTTGTGCAGTTTTTAGGTGGAGCCTGGGAGCTTGCTGAGGGATTTGTGATAGGAAATACTGCTTGGTGCTCTTGCTGGAACGGGAAAGTCCCAATAACCAGTCAGAGCAGTAAGGCCTAAGGGAGTTGTGGCCGAACCGCAGCCGCTTTTCAGTTCTCTGACTCCAAGTTAGGTTTGTCTTCAATTATTATTATTATTATTTTTCTTTCCAGAGGACCAGGGACAGGGTAAATTTGGATTTATGTTATTTTTAATATTCCTTTTCTGATGTTACACGTGAGTGTCACGTTTGAGGGCCGAGGGCCCCTTCCACACAGCCTGTTCTCAGTGACCCCAGAGCTGAGCAGTTGTTGTCCTGCTCTGTGCACCACCCCTCCATGGAAAACGAAGAGATGCTAAGTGAGTTTTAGATATTTCTGCTTTAGTGTCTTACTTCTGGCAGTTTAGGCATTTAAAGAGTGGTTTCTTCAGCTCTGGGCAAACAGAGGCACTGATTTTAAGAAGGCTTCATGGCATGAAGTATAGCCCCATAGCCGCATGTTCTTCCTGTTGCAGGAGAGACCTGGACCAAGTATGGAGATATTTCAAAGGGCTTGTGCTGTCCAGTCTGTGTTGCCTGACTGATGGATTCCCAAGGGAGGATTTCTGGGATCAGTATGAAGGCACAGAGACTAGGATTGATCCCATTGCGCTCAGAACTGCTGAGAAAGGGGCACTATCTAACCCCCTTGCAACTTGTAGTGCTGGGCTCACTGCCTTCTCCTTCCTCAAGAGCCTCTGAGGAGAAGTGATGTTGTTCTACCTGTTTCTGCACAGTGTATTCTGTACAGCCTGTCTGGCGCTCTACAGGCTTGCAGCACCAGCATCACTCTTCGCTATTAGGATTTATAGCTTATTATATAGATTATATAGATTTATATACTTTCAGAGGAGAAGGATAAAGGAGTTTTCTTCCTCTAGTACCTTCCAGCTGAGCCTTTAGAAGCACTTTAAATAATGTTTTCCTAACAACCTAAAATTAGATTTTTCAATTCATGTGTTTACACTTCAGTAAAAGGAAGCACAACAGAAATACACTGGCCACTTAACACAAAATGCAGCATTTTCCTGGGTGGGATGCAGCAGTTGTTGAAACAGTGATAGCAACATCACTGGTATGATGTTTGCATGGAGGAAAACGCTGTGTTAGAAACTCAGGAGAGTGGCAAGCCTTGTAGGAGACTAAAGCCCATTTTATTAGCCACCCGACAGGCACAAGAGAAAAGATGCCTCTGCCCAGAGGGGCTCACAGCAGAACAGGTAAGGCAGAAGATGGGAAGGGAAGGAAGGATCACTGTTCTTTCTATACAGATCTGATAACTGGCAGTCTAAATCAGATCCCAGATTGACATTTAAACACCCAGTTGTCCCACAGCCTCAAGGAGTCTCGCAGCTCATTGCTGAGGTTCTGGATTTAAATGACTTGGCCAAAGTTTTATGGAAAGTTTAGAGGGAGCCAGGAATTAAATCTGTATCTCCTGAATCATTGAAAACAATCTTATCCTTCCTCTGCCCCTCGAGGGCTGAACCTAGCTTTGGGCATCCTCTGAGCATCATGCTCTGTTCTCTCTGGTGAGCTGTTCTGGAAACACAGCACTGTTCTATCGGAAGACAATTAAAAAATACTTGAATTCTGAAAAACAAGCCAGCGAACAAACAATGTGGGGAAACCATTTGCGCAGAATGGGATGTTCTCACAAACAACGCAAGTCACCGCTAGGAGACTAAATTAGCATAATTTTCTCTTGAATGAAACCCCAACCCAAGCCACCACTGCTCCATGGTGTATGGGGAGTAAACGCAAGCTCCAAATAGGTTGATGTTCCCATATAGCTGCTCCACTGTGAGCCTTCCAGCTGTTTACTGGCTCCAGATTCCCCCACGAGCTGGTCTGAGAGCTCTATGTTTGCTATGCTCTATAATACTGGTGCTGTTGTCATTCCCCTGACTATGCTGCTGTTAGAGCCCGATGATCTTCCTGGGAATTGGGTGAAGGAATTGCTCCATGTCAAGCTGAGATGAAGTAGGATAGCAAGCTATCCAGACTGATTTCTGGGAGTCCAGGATGCCCTTTTTTGCCTGCCTGTTGTTCTCACACTTCTCACACTGTAGTTTTCACCTGCAAAGCACATTACAGAGGAGTGCCATGGTGTTAGCTCTGTTCTGTTCTTTAAAAAGGAGAAAATGAGGCAACGATAAAGTGCCACGAATTGCAGGCCAGTTCAGGAGCATGACTTCCACGTCTTCATCAGGCTACCAGCCATGTGTTTGCCATCGTGTGGGTCACTCTACAAGTCATCCTTATTATTTTTAAGGGTTTTGTTCCTCATTCAATGTAGTGTGCTGTAGATCTGCTACAGGATTTGCTTATTCAGTGCATGTCTGGACAAGCATCCACACAGCCTCATGCTGGCACACAAATTCCACCCCCTGCAGCAGTGCAACCACAGACATGGATTGGTGGTGGGGTGCCTCTGGCAGATACATTTATCACTTATGCTACAGTCACGGGTGCTCTTTGTCTCAGTTTTTGTGTTTCTGGGGTTCCCTGAGTTTACGTGGGTAGGAAGAACATTGCTGATAGTAGATGGTCTGTGTGGTGTTTGTGATGCATCCTGCAGCAACGTAGCCTGCTGGGGTCTGCTCAGCCCCCGCCTAGTGACTGAGGAGGAAGAGGTTTGTAAAGGCTCAGGGGCGCAGGGTATTCTTACAATTCCCATTCTTTTCATTTTCTTAGACTTGAACCTCAGGGGAGCAGCTGAAGGAAGAGGTGAAACAATCCCTGCTTAATATACTCATTTTATATAGTCTTGCTGCAGAGGTGTTTTACAGCTTTATGAAATACTGAGTCTGAGTGAGAAGAAGCTGTTAAAGCTCCTTGACCTGACAAATTTCATCTGGCTTCAGATTTTAGGTGAGTTACCCCCAGGCTTTATCTGCATGTTTCAAAGCACAGTACAAAGCCCTGTTTCACATCTGAGCAAATTACAGTGATTCTAAGATGTTTAGTAGCTTCAAAGTCACCTCTAGTCAACATAGAATGCTTAATCATAGAGTGCTTAAGGTTGGAAGGGACCTGTAGAGGTCATCTAGTCCAACCTCTCTCTAATCTTAGGGGAGCATATTGAATCAAATGTTTTGTTGCAGTGTGACACAGTTTTCAGTGCTGGGATGGATTGGCAGGGCCAGGTTAGAGCCAGGATGGTTCCTCTGCATTTGGTCAAGCTGCTGGAATTTGTCAAAATCGGCCTCTTGTTTTACAAGCCTCTTCACCACTTCATTTCCCAGTGAAGGACTGAGAGGTCTCCTCACACTGTGCCCCAAGTCATGCTGCAGGCTGGAGGGGGCATGAAGCGTCTTAGCAAGCAACGCTGTGCTCTGATGTCGCCCCTGCATGGTCCTTCTTTCTGCTGGGCCTGAGAGAAGCCAGAGGGAAGTTGAGACCAGCGAGGAGAAGTCCAGGCTGTCCTGAGCAAACCCAGGATGCCTGGGAAGCTTTGGGAAAGCACAGCCAGTCTGTCAGGGCTCCTCTTTGCATGGAGCAGCAGTTTGTAGCTGTTGCTTCCCTGCCTGGAGGAGGAGACCTGCAGTGGATCTGAGGGCATTTTGGTTGTGTTGCTAACGGGAACTTGGGAATGGGGGAATGGTGATGTTGCTAATGGGGGGAATGCCTTTCCCCCTCTGTCCATACATGATGTGGAAAATAGGGCTTGACACTTGAATTTTTCGAGGTGGGTCTAAGATGATATCCTCAGGTGAACCCCCAATTTTGAATCATGCTTCTCCACTATAATGTCCCTGTCCCTTCACTAAGTAAGGAACCTTGATCTCAGTGAATTGGATCCCAAAAGAATGAGTAATCAGAAAATTATTCCTAAATTGCGAAATTCAGTGGTTTCACCAGGTTTCTAGCAAGTTTCACCACCTAGAGTCATTAAGGGTCAAAGTTGCCCTGAGATTTTTCACGCCTCCAAACATCACCATGACCAGAGATACTGGAAAGGGCCTTGCTCTTCATACTGCTTTATCTCATGCTAGAATGATTCAGCAGAAAGGCAAAAACACGACCCACTGTGTCCTTAAGTTTACTGAGCAGACCGAATGAGAAGTTCCTTCTCAAAGCAGTGGTTGGATCATACTGAAGTGGCTGAACTGGGAAGCAGGCTCATTTTTACGTCCCTTGAAACTGGAAAAACTAGACCTTCGAGCTGAGGCTTGGCAGTGATGTCCTTTGCTACTCTTCAACAAGGCACTTCTTCCAGGCTTAGCTTAGGAACCAACCTTCTCCTTCCAAGCAGGAGCATCCTCCATGCTGATTACCAGCACTGTCTCCTCCAAAGGCACCTGCTGTTGACTCACCTATTGTGAGAGAACATAATTCCTGGAAGCAGCGTCCAGCCGCTCGTCTCAGCTTTGCAGAGAGGTGCCTACAGAGCTACGTTTTACTAGAAGTGAGTAGTTTGTGAGCAAGCATTTCTCCTAAGCACTTCCTCCTTTGCTGTTGTTTTGCACATTAGATCAGGGTCAAACTAGCCTCTCCTGTTTGGTAAAGGAGGGTCAGGGAAGGAACTTGGGTTTCCCCTTAGGCATCATCTGGTATGGTCAGGGACTAGTGAAGGAAACATCCGTCCATATAGACAGAGGAGACCTGTGCTCCAACTTGGTTGAGTAAGAAGCAGGATGTGAGTGAGATGCCTGCTCTGACATCTCATGAGCTGCTGAATAGCAGCTCCATCACTTTGGACTCCTCTAGCCAGGAGCTTTATCTGGTGAACAAGGTCCTTCCCTGCCATTGCGCTGTGCCATGTCAGGAGGAATTGCTTTCTGCCTGCAATTCCTCCTCACACCCAAGCTAGAAACGCCCACCAGTGATTTTACTCCCAGCCTTTACTGAGAATACAAACCCAAAGGGTCAGTGTTACCGTCTCTGCCACTACAATATCTCATGTCTCTTGTCAGAAATATTTGTAAAAGCCCTGTATTTTGTTGTAATTGGTGCCAGCAAAATTGTTTTACACGTGACTTTTGCAGCTCCCTTAATGCTTAAAGAGAGGACCTATTCCGTCCTCCTCTTCTGAGGAACGCAGGCAGAGGAGCAGCAAGAGTCAGGTTTAGGATTCACTTGTGGATAAATACCGTGTCTGGAAGGTCTCCTCCTATCTGGATGTCTGTCCTTTAGTGGAATCCTATGTTTTCTGTTGCCTTGTACTTCTCATGGCATTATCCAGGCCTGGCCACTAGCACAAACAAGGAAATCAGTAAAGGGCCTGGCAATGGGAAAAGCCTGCAGCATTCCCATTAGCTCCCCATGAGGACGTTTTCAGTGGAAATCTTTTGTCTGGAAAATGCCAGGCTGTTGTAATGGAAACCATTCATAGGAAAAGGCTTGTTTGGACATGTTTTTGTCAAGATTTTATAGGAAAAAAAAGATTGGAACGTTTCTAAGGCTTCTCATTTCAACAGTTTCAAAATGGCAGTATTTAATTATTCTCTTTGAAATAACTCTGAGCTTAGAAATTTAAAACAACAAATAACAAAACTTGCAAAAAGCAGAAAAGCCTGCGCTGAAGCACACAACTGCTAGTTTTCAGCCAGCTATTCAGCCCGGCTTTGGGGCTGCTGGCTTGCAATATTATTTGTGATTTTTGGCTTTTCCTGTTGGTGCAGTTTGGAGGTTCTCAGAGTCTCCTGCAACAGGGAAGTTCCACCCCCACCTCTGGTCCCTGTCTTTCCCTGCTCTTAAACTACCCGCCCAGTTTGTAGAAGCTGCTTCAGCTCTGGTCTGGGAAACAGCAATGCCACCTCAACACCCTCCTCGTGGGCTTACAGGTGTTTTGACTGCACCCTGCTGTGCTCCAAAACAAATTCTGTCTCTGCCTCAGGGCTACTTCCACCCTTCTGGTACAAAAGGAGACCACTGAGCTCTCAGGTCACATTTGAGAGCCCCTGGTTCCCTCCTTTGGTTACTTACGTGTCGGATGGCCAGGAGCATCACTGGTCAGTCCCCAGCTCCTTTCACTCAACCTCTTGCTCTCCCTTGTGCAAAAATGTTTCCCCCAGTTAGTGGACCTCTGTCATGAAGTAAAATTCAGCTTGTGAGACTAGGTGACTTTGCCCCCAAATTTTAAGCAGAATGGAGGGGACTGAGTTACGGACAGGCAAAGGGTGTCCCTGAGGGCTGGCGGCCAGGACAGTGGCAGACTGTGCTGAGGACATCCCTGCCACCTGACCCCACAGCTGCGAGTCAGCCTCTTGGGACACGGGGCAATCAGCCCCAAACCCCGTCGGCATCCTGGAGGCGGGAGAGGTGGATCTCGGATTGTGCAGGAGAGACAGAAGTACCTGAGAGTCTGTGTGGCCTGTCCAGCCTATGCAAACCAGAGCAAGTATTTTTATGTGAAAATAAGTATTTTTATGGCTTTCTGGCCAGGCATTAAAAGGCCTTGGGGCACAGCAGAGAGCCTCAAAGCCCCTTCTCTCATACTGAGAAAAATTTGCCCCTCTGCTGAAGTCAGCAGCATTGCCCTCTCCTAGAAGAGAAGTTTTCCAGTCTATATGCTCTTGCATCTGACAGTTTTCCCACTAGAAGTTAGAAGTTCAATAACACTATTTTGGGTTGTATGGATTGGTTTGTTTGACTCTGCTCTCTGCCTTTCAAAAATTCTGTTATTACCCACAAACTACCTCTAATCTTTATGCAACTTCCATGATTTAATGACAAGAACCCTGGATCCAAGGCGTATGGTATGATTATTTTCTGATTGCTACCTATTAGAAATAGCAATAGTGTCACAGTCTACTCCTTCACAAGTTCTTAAACTCATAACTACAACACCAGGCATGACTTACAAAGACAGAAAAAATAATATTCATGCTTCAGAATGGGAGACTGATTCCATCATAACTGAAGTGTGAAAGAAAAGTTAGAATCAGAGCTATTGCAGATTAGTTTTCAGTAAGAATAACTGAATTGTATATGGAGTTCTTGCACCTTGCCCTACATCCTTTATATTTACATCAATAAGAGGAGAAATTAAACTCAATCAAGGAAAGAAAACACACTTCCTAGGAAAACAGTCCTGTACATTTAAAAGTGTTGTACTTCTACCTTTGCCTATATTTGGGAAAATGCCACTTACTACAAAACACCTAAATATCCCAGTATTTCAACAGAAACAATCCTTTTGTCAACCAGGAAGCTGTCTGCTTCATTCCACTGAAGCCCTTCTCAAATAAACCTTGCACACACTAACATGGCCAGATGTTTCCAGCCAGCCTCTGCCCCTGCCTCTGAATTTAAAGGCTGAGCTTTCCAACAAAGTAGATTTTTCATCTGCTACAAACACAAATCTTTGGTGCATACATGGAAGATAAGCCTGAGCCTCCCTCAGGAGGCCACCGAAGCACCTTACCTCTGAGGAGGATGCAGCCAAACAACCACAGGAGCGGGTGGAGCGACGCAGCCAGCATCTTGTCGGGCGCTTGCAACTGTCCAGCCCTGCTAGGGCTCTGGCCATACTGAGAGTGAAAAAAAGGGTGAGGAGAGATTTGCCTGCCTGGGTTGATTCTTTTAGAGCTTCCTGTTAAAGAATAGAAGGAAACAGACTGTATCCACAAGGGAACTCGGGCTGCGGAACAGTGCTTTTAGCCCATTATGGCTGCAGAGGATATGAGGCATGACTTACTGAGTGCAAAGGAAAACTCCGCATCATTTTGGTCGTGATTTCTGTGGCCACGGTGTGGGAGAATGGTGGCGTGATGTTGCTTCGGGCCTCTTTTGCTCCTTTACAGTGCTGTTTTTTTTTCAGAAAATTTAGGTTTGTGTTGAGGATGCGCTGGGCACAAAGCGGGCACCCCAGCACCTGCTCTGCTCCTGGCCTGGAGCAACTTGCTGCTCTGCTCCGTAAGGAGCAGTGCTGGGTACAGGTTGGTCTCCCCGGGCCCAAAGCTGCTCCCTGTGCTGTTGGAGGAGCCAACCTGCCCTCTTGTGGAAGCGGGGACTTTCCTCAAGCCTCTGGGAGGGATTAGACGTGACCATTGGATGTATCTGCGCCTAGAGGCTACGCAGGACACGCGGATTTGTGATGCAGCTGCAGCATCATGTCCCTGCAGGACAGCCAGGATTTGAATTTTGAATAATTTGGGCTGCTGTTTTGCAAAAGGTTTATTGCCTTGCCTGGTGCTGGAGCTGGGCTGAAGTCCGGTCGCACGCATGGCTGGGCAGCTGGCACCCCAGGCAGCCTAGAAAATGAGAGTGGTTTTTCTGAATTAAATCTGTTGGGGAACACCATAATTAGAGGAAAAAACCTCATCTGGCCTTTGTGTGGCTGTCACATCCAGCCCAAGGAGTGGGGATTAGGGGGAGCCCATGGGGGGTTGATTATTCTCTGTCTGCTGGGGTCAAAGTGGCTCATGCCCAGGGATCTTTGGATCCCAGAAGAAGGAGAATAACCAGAGCACAGACATGCTGATTTAGACGTGAAAAAGACTCTGGTTCTTCAATGAGGGGAGGAACTGAAGACAGTTCAGCTGGTCCGTGCTTAGCTCTGCTAGCAAAGAGCTTGGGCACACTTGCTTTCTTGCTCCCGACCTTGTGTCTGGGTGATGGCTGGAGCAGAGCCCTTGGTCTCCCTGAAGTGAGAGCAGGGCTGTCCTGGTTTCTGGTCTGTGCATGTTCTGCTCTGCCTGCTTCCACCGTTACATTTTGAATGTCCAAGGCAGGGAGGTGTCGTTTGTTCGATGGGGCTGTCCCATAGTCCACGGTGGAGACCCAGGGCTCCAGAGCTCTGCACTGCACCCAGGTGACACTGAGGTGACAGTTGGGAGCGACACAACCCCCTTGGGCAGCACTGACATCCCACACCCTCCAGATCACCCTTCTCTCTCACTCTGGCAAACTAGTGTGATCCACAGCTTGTTTTCCAGCTGTGTCTGGTAGGCTAGAGGTGTGGAGGACATCAATGAGCAAGAGACATTGTCACCATGCTGTGGCTGACAGGCACCTCCAGGAGCACACAGGATCCTATCAGAAAGCTCGTGGCCAATCTCAGCCTCAGGCCACAGCCTCTTTCCTGATTTCTAGACTCAAGAGACTGAGGAGAAGATCAGGAAAGCAGGAGGAGGCCACCCTGGAGCCTGCGGAGCTGCTCCTTTCACATCGTTGTCACTGCATGGATCACATCAAGGGAATGGTCTCATGCTGCTCACAAGGTCTTCACCTTCTGTGGTGGGGTGAAGACTGCAGGAGTGGAGGGAGAGATCTCTCACGCATGGTACAGCCTGCTAGATTTCAGCAGGTCTGTTCAAGGGCCTCCAAAACCTAAAGCAAACAATCAGGTCGAGAGGAACCAGCTCCTCACAGCAGCTTTTGTTTTTATAAACACTCTCTCAGCATCAACTCCCCCCCCTCCCCAGTTTATTTTTTATCTTTTGCACAGATGTGATGCCCAGAGATTATGCTGTAGATTAAGGTCTTACTGAATCCTGAAATGAGTACAAATTCCCAGTCACAGCAGCTCTGTCATTCAGACAAATCTCTTCTGTCAGCTTGCTTGGCTAAAGGGGAAAAGAGGCATCTCCAGTCCCATTCTCCCCATGAACGTGAGAGAGGGATCCCCAATATTCACCCGAGAGGCAGACACAAGGTAAGAGCAGGTTTGTTCCAGGCAGGAAATGTGGGGAGGGATGGGAGAACCTGGGGGAGGTTGCATAAATGCATTTCCAGAGCTAGCGAAAGCAGCGGATGATCCATCACTGCAGAGGCTGCCTGATTCTGAAAGGGAGCTGTGGTCATCCAGACTCTCCTCCATCTGATGCTGCTTTCAGGGCTGGGTTGCATCAAGCAGGACCGTAGCTGCTTGGGAGAGACGCTTTGCTGCGGTGGGAACTGCTATGATGCCCAAAAGGGGACAATCTGCTTCAGATGCACCCCCTTAGCATGTAGCTGTCTCCCAAACAGCCTCCTGCGGCCAAAGAACCCGAGCAGAGGGAGCCCTGGCTGAAAAAAGGGACCAGAGCGGGGCTCTGGGGAGCGTGGCTGCAATGCTGTCCTGGGCAAACCCAGCTTGGAGCATCGCTCATATACGGTTACCGGTCTTTGCAGGGAGCTTGCGCACAGAGGGGTAATTCTACACTTTCTCAGTAAGCTCAATAAATTTTAAAGACAGGTCAATAAAAGAAGGGGGAGGAGGAGAGGTTTTCCTCTGGCCCATGTGTGCATGTTAGGAGGGGGAGTGAGGTGCTTTCTCCCAGACAAAGGGCACTTGTGCTGCCGCAGGCGAGCGGGCAGCGCTTCCTCTGCGAGGAGGAGGAGGCAGAGGAGGCACAGATGATGTGGCACTCTGCTAGGTGAGGCAGCACCTCCGCGGAGCACGTGTGGCGCGAGCTGCCGTTTCCTCTTTCTCTGCCCTGGGGGAATCCCTGGCGTGGGTCAGAGGCATGACGTGGCCGCTTCCGAGGGGAGTCCGACGGCGCTAACGGCCTTGCCGGCCTCCACACACGCTTTCAGGAGCCTTTTCGAGTGTCCCAGCATCTCCCTTGGAGATGATTCTCATGGAGCAGCGATACAGAGGTACTGCCTGGGCCCCTC
>JAUBNY010000168.1:678380-697722 GCA_032275445.1 Crypturellus soui | reverse complement strand
CTTTAACTGAAACAAACCTATGTACTATATCCCTTTTCTGTCCTCATCATGCTTTCAACAGGTTTTGAATGCCAACCTTTCCCCACTTTGGGGCACAGTTTGGTTTCAGAAGAAAAGGCCTGATCCCTTAGTAGGAGCCTTGTCTTGGAAACTGGCCAGCCACTGGTTGCAGAGCATGTCCCAGGCGGTGGCGGGTTATTGATCTGCTTATCTGCTGGAAGCAGCTTGATTAAGTGTAGGAGAATAGGGAGCCTCCTCTGAGATCACTTTAATAAAGCAAGTCAAGGGAGAGCCGCGTCATTATAATAATGACACAAACTCGTGCTATCTGATTGGGACTGTCAGGGAATGAGGTTTTATTACCAGGCAGGAGTTACTTGTTTTGCTGCTCTCTGACTCTAGAAGCATTTCATGGACTCGGCCATCACCCTCAGGTCGCTGAGCTTTTGTGGTTCTGGGATATGCTTTGGGAAGGAGGAAATGCAGGGCTGGAAAGGCACTTGTGTGCATTGCACCAGAGTCTCTCATCAATTGCTAAGCTCTACCTTAAAAACAAGAATTCCTGTTTCCTTTTGGGCTGTCTGTTGAGGAAGCTATTCTAGGCTCATGCTGCTATGGGGTCCTTCCCTTAATTTCCAGTATGTATTTATGCACAGACAGTTTATAATCACTTTGTCTTGTGCCAAGTCTATTTTGAGCATAAATATTTCCTTTGTCGGTGCTTACATCACCAAAACAACAACAGGTTGCAATCAGATCCTCTATAAGCATTTGCTTTCTTAGGCTAAACAAAACAACCCTGTCTCTTAGGATCTCCATTTTGTACGCTTGGCCTCACTCCTGTTTTCATCTCAACAGTTTTCCCTGCAGTTCTGTCATTTCAGATCCTCTTTGCCAGGGATGGATGATGAAATTTGTATGTAATACTCTTAATCAGGTCTTGCCAGGCCTAATAAAAAAAAAAAATCTGGGGTATTGTTTTTTGTACCAACAGGGAATACCTTGACCGATGCATTTTTTTATTTCATTTGCCCATTTCAGGGCAGAATCACATTAGCAGTGCATTAATGAGCCTGCAATCAACACCCACACCAGGCTCCCACTGCTCCTCATCTGTTTCCAATTGATGAACAACTAGTTTATAGCTCATTTTTTGGTACTACTCCTCAGCCATCCAGCTGTGCATTTTATAATCCAGAATTTCATTCCACTTCTGTTATTACTGTTTTCACAATAAGCCATTTCTTTTTGGTCCCAATCTGCCAGTTTATCAGCAAATTCCCACCTCTAAAATGACCCTTGAGGAAGTCCACTAGTGACCTTTCTTCTGCCTGATACTTCCCCCCTTTCAAAGTTTTCCGTTGTTGCCTCCCCTTTAGCCAGCTCTAAGCCCTTGCTTTCCCTGGCTTCTCTAACAATTTATTGAAGTGCCACTTGAAAGTGCTATAAATGAGAAAGCAAAGTGATCCTAACAGTTACTATATTAAAAAAAAAATGATCACAGGATTTTTAAATGAATTCTTTTTTTTTTTTAAGCTGCCGGTGTGAATCATGTCCCTGGTAGCTTATCCTTAGACTCGCTTACAATTTCTCCTCTCACACTTGATCTCAGTGAGCCTCCTTGCTTCTTATTTTGGCCTCCTCTGCTCTCCCCTGCTACACGTCTCACCAACCGCTCTCGTTTTCACTCCCTCCAGAGCTGGCCCTCAAGAGGCTGACGGCTGCAGACCCCGAGTGGGTGGCTCGGCTCTCCCTGCCGCTCAGCAGCAGTTACAAGGACAACGTCTTCTCCCCTGATTCTCCTCATTCATCTCAGGACCAGGAAGCTGCAAGGCAGGAGAAACCAAGGACCTTTGAGACGTTTGGCAAAGTTACCGAGTCTGACTCGAGCGCCGCTGGGAACAGACTGGCCAGCACTTTCCTTTCAGAAATGAGCACCCTCTTTGAGATGATTTTATCCCAGAAGGTGCAAGTCCACAACGAGACGGGCTCTGGGCTTCTGCGGCAGCTGTCAGCACGTGGGAGGAACCTCGGCCTGGATGGCAGCGCTCCTGTTCTGTAGGCAGCCTGGCAGCTGTGAGGAGGAGAGCAGAGTCAAACTGAGCTCTTCTGCATTTAGGGTGCACAAGTATGTGTGGTAACAGGTTCAACAGAATCACAGCAAGATCCGCATCTAGGCTGATCACGACAGACACATTTCTCCCCTTGCCAAGCCGCATCAAATTCTTCCATGACTGATTTCATCTTCTTTAGCTCTCCTCCAGCTGCCGGTTCTTGTCTCCCTATCCTTATTCATCCCTCCCCATCACACTCAAGTCGTAAAAGAAGACTCAGAGTAGGTAGATTAAGAAAGGGGGGTTGCTAGATTATCCACAAGTACAACACAGACATATCCACATGGTCACAGACAGGGCACCACGGATACTGTACTAGCTACCAGTCATGGACTTTGCAACATGCTGCACAACTGGCCCAAAGGATCTCAGCTATTATTTAAAATAAAAATGGTTGGTTGGTTTGTTTTTTTCCTAACACTAACATCTCCTGGACAAAGTCCCATCTAACTGATATGATGATATATCTGCAGAAAGCCTGAAATTATAATGCAGAAAGGGCAGACCTGCCTATTTGCTTACAGTGAGCATTTTGCCTTTGTGGTTCTGCTGCTGTGAACTCTGTTTTTTGTCAAATACTCTAAATTCAGCACTTCTGTTTTGGAATCTGTCATATGGGCTGCACTAAGTGTGCACAATTTCCTTCTCCATGCTCTCTTTTGAGATCCCTGAATTACAAATCATACCCTTTACCCAAGAGCAGATGGCAGATGGATGGAGTCTATCAAGGTAATCTGGGAAAAAATGAAAATGGTCTTTAAATATTCAGTCACAACAGTCTTTAAATATTCAGTCACAAGCTTTGTCCATGTTACTGTTTTCCACTTTGATCTGAATGTGAGCTGTAGCTTTTGGGACTGCAGCACATGTTGAAAAATTAATTTTCACATATTAGTAATAGAGGAGTAGTAAGAGGTGTTGTTATCCATGGGGATCTGTACTCAGAGAACAGAAAACAGTGGCGTAAGTATCTGGAGTAGAGCTGTAGGCTTACATAGTGTGTGTATGGGATGTGTATGGGGTGAACAGTGGAGCTGTGGGAGAAGGAAACTACAGGTAAGTCCTCCTGGATCATACACATAGAGGGCTCTGCTTTCATCCCAGTGTTTTTGCCTTCTGACTGTGACACGAAGCATGAGAACAAACATGCAGCACCCTGGCAAAGTGGCTGGTGGCTGTAATGGGGAGGGGAGGGAAGGTAAAACCATCACCTCCACTCCCAGCATTGCACAGCACTGTTGCTTGCTGGTTGACCACAAAATTCAGGCTGAAAGGACTGTGAAAGACCACCACAGTGCATGTCTATGCTGCTCCCTCTGGGACCAGACAGCAAAAACAGAGTCAGGTCCTCCCAGATGGGCTCTTTAATACCCCAAATACCCAATATGATGGCTGGAGCCTCCCAAAGTGCTTCATACATGAGCCCATCCCTATCCATACTCTACAGCGATGGGTTGACCCCAGTGTGTCTGCACTGCCGCGCTGCTAACAGAAACATCTTGGTGCTTTGCTTCACAGGCAGCCCAGGTTTTTGCACCAAAGCAATGGCAGAGAACCAAATCCTAATTGAGATGCAGCCCAAAGTGGGAGGGGGGCCTATCTGTGGCTATGAGGAAATGCAGCCTTATAGGGTTCTCCTGCACCTTGGGAATACACACGGAGGACAAACACACAGCACAACCTTGCATCTTCCTCTGGAGTTTACTTTGATGTCCCTGTCAAAGGACAACCTTGATCCAAAAATACCCTATAAGCAGCAGATTTGAAAGGAGACGAATTCCTCTCTCTTGATTTAGCTTCCTGATTCTGCAAACGGCTTTCGCCCCCCTCCTTCCCACCCCTTGCCCCTGTCCTGTCCTACCGGGTGCGTACGCACACCGCGGATTATCGCAGGATAGGAAACCCACCCGAGGAATTTCCTGCTAATTGCATCCTGCCTGACAAAGGAAATGGGCGAAGAAAGCCTGGCCTGTACAGTAGGAGAGAGCAGACTGTAAGGAGGAGCTGGAGCTCTCGGCTGTGCTGAGGCAGGGCCAGGCCCTTCCCTTGCTGAATAGAGACCACGGCAAGTTCAGGATGAGGCCACTGCCTTTGTTTTCCAGAGCCTCACCTACACAAAGCAGAAGAGCAGCAGGCTACAGCGTGTTGGGACAGTTTGCACAAGTGCCCTTGAACCAGTTTAGCTTTCTGGGGGCAAATGGCCTCTGCTGGGTTCAGCTTCACTAGGGAAAAAATAACATTACTGTATCAGCTTGTCCACGTCAGTGGAAATAGGCTGGTTTGCTAAGCAAAGGGGTACAAGAAACTTTGCTCACTGTGACTGAAGGGGACTGCACTGTACCCACAGCAGCAGTGTAGTGTCAAGTTTGAAGGATTAATAACTGCTGGCTGAAGGGCACTGATGAAGATGCAGGATGGTTGATAACATCCATCACTTTCACCAATGCATGCAGACCTGTTAAGCCATATCCCACAAAAAAACCCTCCTTGGCCCTAATAAGAATCCACCCTTTTGCTTGCACCTCTTGGACAAGGTTTTAAAGTAGATTAATTTGCTACATTTGCATACATTATAGAGAGACTCAGATTGTGCTGGCAGCAGAACCACTGTGGTAACACCAAGCCCTAAGTGATATCAAACTACCTTGGAGCAGGAGAAGGTGCAAGCCAGATCCAGCACAGAGCCTATAAATCCCCGTGGAGGACCCATTTGCAATTATGGAATTATTATGCACTGGAATTATTATTACACCAAATCATGTCATTAGGGTACAGAGTGGGTCAGAGTAATTCTCGATGGAGGTGCAGGAGCACAAGGAGAGTCTCTGTGTTTGCAGGCAGGAGGTTGGGCTGTGGGGCTAGATGGGAGATACTGCAAGATTTATTTTGAAAACCACTGTGTTTCAAAATTGATCCTGCTCCACTAACAAAAAGCTTTCTCTTCCCATTCACTACTAGCCTGCTGCGAACGCCTCGTGGACTGAGAAGGTCCACCTTTCTTTTTGCCTCCTCGTTTCACTCAACAGTAACATCTCTAATAACATCACTGTCTGGGGCTCCAAATTCTGCAATTCTGGTGAACTTGCCTTGTTTTCTGGGGCATCGCTCCATCCTGCACTTCTGAGTGTTATCACATGGAGTCTGTCTGCACTCCAAGAGTGGGGCAGGGTAAGGGCAGATTGTCTTGTCCAAGAAGCTTGCAGACCCGCAGCCAAGTGCTCCATAGCCCAGAAACACGGACTAGAGGAAGATGCTCTTCTTAATCCAGAACGGGATGAGAGCTTTCTTTCTGTATCTGAAAACATATTAAAAGCAAGATATTAATGGAGCACGATACTATGGGAATGGATTTGCCTCTTTAACTTGACTGGAAATAGCTGTTAAGAAGTGAAAAGGAGAAAGAAAAAGCATTCCCAGGCACCCCTTTAGCAAAAAAAAAAAAAAAAAAAAAAAGACTCCTTTTTGCCACAGTCTTGTGCTGTCCTTCCTCCGGCCTATGGCCCCAGTCTTTTGGGCACATGATGCTGACCCAAAGCCCCTCTTCCCCGCTGTCTGTGGTACCTTCCAGCTCCTGTTCTACTGCTCGCGCTCTGTGCTGAGCGTCCCTGCTCCCCGCAGCAGCCGCCTGTCGGTAGTGCCTCAGCGCCTCCGCCAGGTCCCGCTGCACTCCAAGGCCCTTCTCGTAGCAAATGCCCACGTGGTACCTGCTTTGGGAATCCTAAGCACAGAAAACAGCACAGCGATGAGAGCCACAGGATGTGAAGGGAGAACAGGTCTTTAATGCCTCCTTTAAGGCTACTCCTCCATCTTTGGTCCCTTAGACTGTATCTTCAGTCATTTAGCTCCTTCTCTAAGCACATTCTCAAGCAGAATTTCTCAGCAGGTATCTCTAACTCCATTCCTTACCACTCCTTTTCCAGTGAAATTCACTGATTTCTCCTCAACGTGCGTCATAAGAACAAACAAGCAGCTGTCTCCAGAGAGCATCCAGATGGCATCAGGGGTCAGAGCTAAGGAGAATCGGGCAGCCTGGACTGCACCCATATCCTGCTCACACCCAGGCTGGCAGCACGCCTGGGGGCTGCCCTTTGCAGCTGGCACAGGAGCCTTTTAAGAAACAGAGCAAATGGCACGGAGCTGCTTGTTGCCAAGGCTGCAGGATGCCCCTTGGCAGCCTGGCCATGCATCAGTACTGCAAGAGACCAGCCCAGCAGCATCCTGCTCAGCACCACCCAACCTTACGTCACAAGAAATGTCAAGCAGCGGAAATGAAGCCAACCAAACAAGCACTAAAGAGGAAGAATCAGCATTATTTGGACAGAGGCAGTGTCTGTGAATGAACTAGAAAATAGCGGATGTCACTGCAAATGGCTCAACAAAGCCAAATCCAAACAATAATCTGTTTGTGGGTGTGCTGAGCACTTTTTTTTGAGACCCACTGGGAGGAAAAGGGCCCTACTGATAGCTAAAAAGCACGATGACAGTTTTGTGAAGACGCTAAAAGGACCATATGGGCCTTATTGGTCACATGGAACTCTTCCTAACATAGGAACAAGGAGATATTAAGACTCTACTCCAAAAATCCGACTAATGAGGGTTAATTTTCCACACTTGATATGCATTATAACTTAAATTGTATGACTGACAGAAGTGTGATTTAAACAAGGCTTTGCCAAAAAAAGTAAGTAGCAAGTAACAGCTTTAATAAAACTGCAAGAAAGGAACATATTGCAAGAGTTGCTGTCTGGGATGTAGCTGGTGGAAGAAAGCAGAGAACTCAGCTTTGCAAAATGTTGCAATTCTCAGTTTATGACAGCACAGAATTTCTGGAAAGAGGAGATAAACACACTGAAGGATTTGGCACTTCAGACGTGACAAAACATAGGGTTAAATAAACATGAATTATTCCCCTAGCTGCTTCTTACATGATGAACACCTCAAAGACAAGACCGCCGGCAGAGGATATCCCCACACTAGTATGGCATAAGTGGTAGTGACATACTTTGAAATCTGAAGTCAGCCACAGTTCTCCAAGAACACACTTTGATACATGTTTATACTGTATGGTTGCTCACAAAACAGAAGAGAGGACAAAAGAGAAAAGAGCAACCAAAGTAAAACACATTTCTCTGAAGTGCCATTGTGTTTGGAAGGATGTTTGTCAGTGGCCTGTCTTAGCCCTAGCAAAGAGCAACAACCAGCAAAAAAACCCTTGACCCAAACTTTTTTTTTTTTTTGAGAATTATAGCTAAATGCTGTGATCTTTGCTTCATCCACAGCCAGTAGACTTTTAACTAAGGTGACACATGGCTCTGTTGCCATGGGAAAAGGACATACCTGTGGAGCTCCAGGAGACCATGTGGGGTTGTCCTACAGACTCTGGGCACACATCTACCACCAACATTGAAGCAAAGGGCTGGTGATACAACTGCTGCCAGCATCAACCAGGGAAAGAGAGAGATGGGGAACCAGGGCTAGGGTCTGAGAACTGTGAGGGTTGTGACTGAGACTTGCAAAAAAATGACTTCTATGGAGTTCTGCTTGGATCAGCAGTTATCCTACCAGATCTGCTGTTGTTAATGGCTTGATCTGACCCGATATGGCTGGTTTCACATTCACAGCTGTAGGTTCTGTGCCCCATAGCCTGTTCCCTCCCCAAGGTGCCATCCTGTCCTTTCGGCCAATGCAGGAAAGTCCCAAGAAGCCCTGAAACCCGCCACCTGAAACCTGCAATGAGCCTCAACTCAGAACAAGCAGAGCTTACAGAGACTACTTACGCCGTTCTTGGCTGCCAGCAACAAGTACTTCAGCCCTCTCTTTTCCTTCGGCTGTAGCCCCCGCAGGTAGAATACTCCAAGATAAGCCTGTGCCTGCAGCAAAACCACACAAGACAAATCAGCCAGGATTTTCCACCTTAAATACTCCATTCTACATCTGTGTGCTTGGGCAACTGCTCCTGCTTGGGCAAGCCATTATCTCTTGCATCTCAGCAAGGGCACGTGCAAAACTAGTCTGTAGAGTCTGCTAGAGACTGCACAAGAAAATTAGTCCACAGCAAATGTGAAAACTCCATTTGGTCTCCAAAATCCCATTGTATGTGCTGTAAAACTAGTGTACTAACACTGTAAGAGCCAGAACACCCTTTCAGCCTGCACTGCAGAAGTCAGAAACAGAGAATAGCTCCTAGCTGGAGTTGTTTGTAAGATGCCTACTGACTGATGCCTATAGCAGCTGCAGTTTGTTTAAGTGTGCTACGTGAGATACAGGCCCAGCCAGAAGGACTGGCATTCACAACACGAGATAGCAAATGTCTAACTGCATCTCCTGAAGAGTGGGAAAAGGAGCACAGGTCCATGTGGATGAATCATCTTGAAAAGCCATAGCTGCATCATGAGGATTTGTTCTTACTTCAAGCATCTCTCAGAATTTCCTTCACTAAGGTGACCGTACTCTTGGAACTGAAAGGAGATATAAGCTACAATTTCAACTGCAGTTAGTTTTCCTAAAATGATGGTCCAATCTAGATATTGATTCTGGAGAGACAGAGCATGGTCACGTTTGGCTCTACCTTTAGAGCTAAGGGATTTTAAAGAGCTACTCAAATGACACCTACCCTAGGTAGGTACCTGGTATTTCCTACCAGATACCTGCTTGCTGAGCAGAGTGAATGATTAGCCTGACTGGGCAATAGTGGTTGTCCTAGAAGTTAGGAACAGAAGATACGTTGGAAAGCCATTTCCACTTAAGAGAATAGGGCTCCTGTTCTCTGCTGAACCTTGGTTACTGACTGCAAGCATGACAGATCTGCAGCTTCCTCCCTGCTGAAGTCATCTGAACAGCTCTTTACCCTGAGAAGACAGAGAGGTGTGAACTGTGTTTAGAGACACAATATCAAAACGCATTTGACCTAAATATAGATGTTGAGGTAACCTGTGCTAACAGGGCATACACTTTGCTTTCTGGGAAAGTTAGATCTGATCTACTTTGCTCCAGACTCCTATCTGCTGGATAAGGTTGCTTCTGCTCACTGGAAGTCGATTGCAGATTCTCTGGCCTGAAAGACTGTCCCTGTTCTATCAAGCATAGCAGGCCTTACAAACTCCTGGCACTGAAGAAGTGACTTAGTGTGACTTTGTAAGAACTGGTGCTTCTGAGTGCTCTCTTCATTTGTGAGGTGAGAAGGAGCCTTATGTGGAGGGTATTAGTTACAAATGCATCCCTTCCTTAAGCAGAAAAGCCAAGAAGGAAATATCTTTAACACCATGATGGGACTGGGAGCTTGCACTTACTAGTATGCAAAGAATCCTGGAAGCACTTTGGGAATGGGCAAAAAGAACCCTAGAGCAAACCACAAAACCAATACTGTTGACATCATGGGTATCCAGTTGCTTTCTGCAAACAAGTGGCATGTGGGGCTGCATCCCATACACTGGCAGAGGTATCCATACCTAGGAAGAATTTGGCTTTCAGTCTCATAAATGCTGCTTTCTAAAATGTCTTGTGGTCAGATCCTAAAGAAGGGGTTCTCTGTTGGCTCTTTATCAAAGTGTTCAGCTTTTATGTGGATACTAACCTCCGTAATCCCGGCCATCGCTGCCTGCTCCAGAAAAGTCACGGCTTTCTGAAGACTATCCCAGTCATTCTCAGGTCTGTGGCACAGGAGGCATCTAGCATAGCGGTACTGTGCCATGGGGTGACAGTTGCTGGCTGCGAGGTAGTAATAAAAAGCTGCCTGGAAACACAGAAACACAGGTGTGAGTCAGGCGCTACGTTCCCTCAAACGAGACATGACTGTCCTCTCCCGAGCGCCCAATTCAGGCTGATACTCTGGTTCTAGTTCCAAGTGGCACCTACCCCTGCAGCCCTCCCATATTTCCCTGCTGAAATAGAGGAAATTGCTCAGGTGGGACAGCTGATTGTCACCATATGTGAGCCTTTTAACCAGCCCTAGTCACAAGCTCCACTTTGGAGGCGGGCCAACATTACCAAAGCTTACACTCTGCGAACAGGGATCTGCAAAATTACTCAAAACCAGGAGCCCTTGCAGATCTGCATGAGCAGCCCTGCCAGGAACAACTACAGGGAGATGCTGACTAGTCGGCGTGCACTAGGTGGCAGGCTGTAGTCAGGGTACCGGCACTTCGGCTGCGCGGTGGTTGTTTAAACACAGTAACGGGGCTCTCCTTGGTGCCCCTCAACTGCTTGTAGCACGACATGCGTATGTGGGACGGGGTCCCACAAGTGTGTGTGAAAAGGGATTTCGGAAGCATAGCTCCAAGGGGATCCGTGGAGCCAGCACGGCAAACCTACCGTTTGCTTTAAAATATCCATTTTTCTGAAGTCAAGGTTTCCATGCATCTCCACACAGGAGATGTGCAACTCTACAAACTGCGGATACCTTTTCCAGGTCTTTTTCCGTGCCTCTGCCATGCTCGTAACACAGACCCACATTGAACTGGGCTTTGCTGTAGCCTCGATCTGCGGCCAGTTTGAAGCAGGTATAGGCTGCCTTGTAGTGACCAGTTCTCATGCTTTCAATCCCTGACAAGAAAACAAGACAGAGAAAGAGAAAATGGGCAAAAAGAATCAGCAAAAAACCACAACCACCCCCTAGCTACTAAGCCTTCCTTGTCCCATGCCAAGTAGTCCAGTTTGCCTTCACTGGGCCCCACTTCAGATTAAAAAGTTTACCCAGGCCCAATAGCAAGGCAATGCTTTAGGGTTTTTTCTAGTCTCACAGCAAAGAAAAAATAAGGACTTGCTCAATATATGGTTCACATATGTTGAGTGACTCCTTTTCTAGTGCTGAATTAGGGATTTAAAAGAAAATAAAATCCCTGGACTCCAGATTGGTGTATCTTACTTCAACTTTTCTTAGAGCTGCGACTCTGCATCTGCCTTTTCAGCTTGCCAGGAAGACTGAGACCTCAGACACTGAAAAAGGAGCTGCGAAGATGGGACAGCTCATGCTACAAAAAGACAGAGATGACTTAATTTCCAACTACAGATGTCAGAACAACAGTGCAGGCTTCAACCAACCCTGGATTTAAATGCATTGATATAAATCAGGTGGCAGAATGGGACAAAGGGCAATAAATCTCTCAAAGCACAGTTGAAATTGCTGAAAGGAAGCTTCAGCTTTGGGCATATGCCATCTGCAACAATTTGGAGGTCCTCCAAAAGGAGAAAAATATGGTTTAAGGACAAAACAGAACCGAGACCACATTACCAAGGATGTTGAATGCAATGGAAATATCAATCCGGAAAATCTGCTGCAACTGGAAAGCAGCTTCCTCTAAATGTCCTTGTGCTAGATCACTCTGAGGAGTCAGAAAAAAAGAAAGTTATTAGACACCAAAAACATACAATTGCTATAAGAGATCCTTTCTAGGAAACAGTGTGACACATTTGTACTGTCTGGCTGCAATCAAGAGTGTGAACTGAACTGGTGTCATGTGTCACAAAAAGTCACCCTGTCCCTTGCGGACATCTGCTCAGGGAAGCTCTCTGGACACTGCTCCCCTCCACTCTGGCCAGGAAGGTGGCTTTGCCTCTCAGACACAACCAGACTGCCCGGTGCTACGCAGAGCTCCCTTCCTCGAGGAACGTCAGCCCTTGCTCACCCTCCTCTGTCTGCTCAATGGCACAAACAGCATTTCTCTCTGCCAAACATGCACTGACATATTTCTATATTCCTTACGTGATTCAAACTGAGCCCGAGCTGTCAGCTTACTCAACACTGCACACTCCTAATCCACTGTCTCTGCTGCGCAGGATTTTCTTTTCTTCCTTAGTAATGAACAGTATTTCTTCCTTTGCCACAGCTCTGGGAGGGAAGAGGATTAACCAAGCCTGCAGCTTTAGTTTCCAAGCTTGCATACAAATTTAGTGCCACCGAGTGGCAGCAGTGCATACTGCACCCACCCGGAGATGCCTCTACAAAGAAGCCCCTTGTCATCCAACACCTTTTGTGCCCAGACAGCTCTCAGAGCTGCTCGCAAGAGGATTAAACATGGGCTGACTCAAGGCCTCTCCTGAGATCCTTTGGGACCAGATCCACTACTTAAGTCTGGCAGGAGGTGGCTCTTTCTAGGATGGGGAGCTGGGCCTCTACTCCAGTGACATGTCACAGGTAACACCGAAGTGCCAGGGGACAACAGGTCACCTCCATGTCAACGAGGAGAACCCATTGTGTTAAACATTGGAATTCTAATCTCATTATTCAGTGCCCTTGAGCAGCTGCTCAGCTGACTTATTTGTAAAAAAGGAAATTATCTGCACCTAAGACTGAATTGCAAACAATTAACAGGCTTAATCATAACAAGAATCTGACTGATAGTCTTATGACTCAACCAGATATATCCTCCTCCAGCCCAAAGTGTTTCTCTTCCTTTCTCTGGCAAGACTCAGTCCCAAATTGCAGTCTTGGGAGGAGTGACACCACCTTCTGCAGTCAGGAGCTGTCTGGTGAAAACCAAAATAGCAAGAGCATACAGGGCTACCGGGCTGCTGGCGTTATTTTTATTTATTTATCCCCCTCCCCGCCCCGCTAGTTTCCTCCTGTATCTCTTCACTGGCATTTCTGCTACACAGACCTCTGGAAGGATGGGGATGCCACTTCGGAGTCCCTGGAATTTTGTCCTGCTAAAAGCAGAGGGAAGGATATTGTCTCTCATTCCCCAGGCCTTTCTCTGTACAGGGCAGAAAAGAGCCTTCCCAGGAGTGGGTTGCTTGAGCTGTGCTTGGTTTGAGATGCCTTCCTGCACTCCAGGGACCTCAGGAGCAGAGCACGGGAAGGAAAACAGGGAACAAACCTGTGTCCCATGCGGGGCCGGTCCTGGGCTGCAGCTCTCAGGAACTGGGAGTTCTCCTGCATTAAAAAGAAAGAATAAAAAGGCAGCGGGTTCAGCAACACTGTATCTTCATCCCCTCCTCCTCTTCCCACCCTGCCTACTCCACAGCTCTTTTCTAGAGGACTGAAAAAATGCTCAGAGGTTTTAAGAACAGATTCTGATCTCTGCAACACGGCATCATGTGAATACAGCCTGTCGAAACCTGTAACCTGCATCTGGCTAATGCACCTCTTACAGGAAGGCCCCAAGTCCTGATTTAATGACACCAAAAAGTAGAGAACCTTTCACTTCCTTTGGGAGTTTGTTCCCGTTATCTCCCAATCACCTCTAAAAATCTGTGCTTCATTTCACATTAAAATACATCTGGTTTCTGCTCCCAGGCACTTGCTCTTGCCAGGCTTTTTCTTTCTTTCCTAAAAAAGCCCATTCTCCGTTTGAAAGTACTGATATAACTCATCAATCCCTCTTGATTCTTTTTTGTGATTCTAAACAGACTGAACCGTCCATGTCTTTCAACTGCTTTCTCCTTGAGTTGATTAATTTTGACTTTTTTTTGCTGCTATTTCTGAATTTTCAACATTGTGAGGACATTGCATCAGCCTCACCATGTCACAGCGAGGATCAAACTGCCTCCCTGGTATTTACAGCCGCCTCGTGTATATGTATCAGAACTGGATTTCTGGTGAAAGCATCATGCCTATCTGAACTCCTCAATCCTTTTCTGGATAACCTTTTTCTGGGTTAACTTCTTTCTAGGGTACAGTCCACCCTGTGTCTCCCTTGCAAGATTTGTGGCTGCTAAACTGAATTAGGAAACTAATCCGAGTGAAAAAAAAAAGAAAAATCAGGCCTTTTAGGAGTCCAAGTCCTTGACTCCCTGCACCGCACGGTTCCACAAGCGCTTGTGCTGGCAGAGGGACAGGAGAAGTGTGTGATGGCTTCTGCCTGTAAGAGGGACTGCACCCTCTTACAGGGCACAAAGCTGTGGCCAACATTCCCTATGCAGCCTCGTCACTCCTAGATAAACAAGTTGCCTTCTGGCTATTTGATCTGGATGAGCCCCACTCGTCAGGCGAGGAAGACTGCTCTGGCAAACCCCATTTCTTTTTATCATCCTGCCCAAAGCAATGACACCTCCAAACTCCTATTAGTTCTGCTTTACATTTATTTTCAGAGCATACAGAAAATTACCTGATCTTTGTCACTGTAAGTCTTTGTCGCTTGTTCAGGTATGTCTCTTACGATGCAATTTATTTTTAACATACATAAAACAGCAAATTAAGAAAGAAAAAGTCTGTATTAAAATTCTGCCAAGTGTTTGCTAAGAAGCATTTTTAACTTTCAAGCCCTCAAGGCTGTTTATATTTGGCATGGACATCTATTCCTAAATCAGAGAACTGTCTTTTACTGTCATTGGGAAAAAAATACGCTCTAATTTGGGGTAGTTACCACCCCATGAAAAATCAGTAGAGACCAATTCTGAATTTTGTCAGTTCTCAGACCTGTCCCTCATCCCTCTCCCACAGAAAATCCCTGCTCCCTCAACTCCCTGTAATCTCCCCAGATTAGAGTTACTAATCCTACAGAGCAGAGGAATTTTTACAAGACAACACAGGGATCAACACAGGGAGTCTGACACCCAGTTCCTTTCTTGTTTCCTGAAGAACCAGAGTAAAGAATTCTCTGAGTAGACATATCTGAAGCTTGATTTGGGGCTAGGCAAACCCCAAAGCAGAACTTTTGCAAGACTTCTCTTGCCTCCCAGCAGCTGTGTCAAAAGCAGGCACACAACCTAAGCACATTGCTTATGTGGCTTCAACCGTAACCAGAAAAATAAAGGCAGCCCCGGGCAGCAAGGAATCCCATTCTCTTTCAGCAGAAAGAGAACACTGGTTTATATTAACCTTCATAGCGTTACTTAATAGAAACTCATCCCACTAGTTTGCTTCTCATTTCCCAGTGTAAAGCTACTGGGAGACCGGGCAGAACTTCACAGTATCTGTGCTCTGGACAAATTCACTGCTGCACTGCTCACGCAGAACTATGATAAATTATTTTTGAGATATCATACAGTTATCTGTTCAAAGCACACACACACAAAACAACTACTACAGTTAAAATTTTCTGTAATTCTACCTCTTTAAATATGCATTATAACACAATATCACTGCATGTGCTTTCTTCCATGTTATCTTGCAGCTTTCTGTGCACTGGATGCACAACGCTTAAATATTCAGCAGCTAGTAAATATTTTGTATTCCCTCACTGCTCATCCTGTACTTATCAAATGTTATTGCAACCTACCTGCAAATGCAGAATTATTAAGCTTCTCACAGACTGTCTACATTGCTGATCCCAGAACAACCAAATGCTTCACAAGAATGAACTCACAACTGGAGCTGGCCAAAATCCAGGATTTGGGGCTCATGGAAAAATTTAGTGTTTCCAATTGGTTTCACTGTGCTTTGAAATAAAAATACACTTTTGAGATGTCTGTAAACTCAGAAATGAAATGAGGAATTTTATAGTTCTGACAGGGGTAAAACACAGTTTCCTGGGGCAGTGTTCAGTTGCTTCAACACTGAGACTGGCTGTAATCGCCCACCTGTTCACAATGTGCATTCAACTTTCTGAAAAAAAAAATAAATAAATAAAAGGGGAAAAAAAAGAAATTAAAGAAAAAAAAAACTCTGAATGAGGCATGAATCCCATTAAAAAAAAAAAAGATATGATCATGCAACTGAAGACTTATGGTAATATCTAGAATGCTACTTAAAGCAACTTTTAAATGAATTTCCTGTGTTACTTTTTGAACACACTAAAAGTAATAGATTCTAGTGCACTGTGTTATATTAAAGCTGGGATGGCTCATCTGCAAAGCCAGGGTGCCAGATCTTTGTGGCTGCAGATAATGGAGGAGCTGACACTAGCTGCAGGTTGTGACTCTGCACGGAGACCAAGAGCTCTGGAAACCCACTGAACAACTGGAAGGAAAGAGGATGTGTTAAACCCCCAGAAGGTTCTTTGCCACTGTTGGCAACAGCAAACTGGAGAAGTTAAGGTGCATTTGGTTTCAGTTTCTGTTCCCTTATGGCAAGATTTTTCCACCAGATTCCTCTAAGCGACCTTCCAGGCATCCTGTCCTCCCCTCGTTTCTGCTCGGCTGGCCTCACATTCACTTTGCAGCTGAATTACTACTGGAAAAGGTAAACTTGCTGCATCTCTTTACACTGACTTTTCTCAGCAAGTTTCCACAAAATGGATACAGGGCATAATGTGACAATGTAACATGAGGACCAATGTACTGAATGAAGGCAAATCATTTCCGACAAGCAAGTTATCTCTGACAACTGACAGGAGTAGATGCTTGGGCAGAAAGTATAAAGCAGAGGCACTGCCAAGCGATACTTTCCCCCACAGAACCTTCTAGCAATCAGTTGCTCTGCAGCCTCCGGAGCAGGAGAGTTTGCTCAGACCTATTCAGTTTAATTTGGATGTGTGCTTTTATCCAATTCTTTTCTGGAACCCATTTATACTTCGGACCTGTAGTTCCACAATTTACCATACAGTGGGAAAGCAAGTACGGCCTGTTGTCCTTTTTCAGACTTAAATCTGACTTTTTTTTTAATGTCACCTACCTACACGTGTATGAAGAAAAATTCCCTATTCACTTCCTCCCAATATTTTTAGTTTTGTAGACCACTGACATACACTCTTTCAGTCACTTCTTTTTAAGCTGAAGAGTCAGTCGCTTCGTATACGACTGCATCCTTGTTCTTTTCTATAACATTTTCATTACTGCTTTCAAGACAAAATGTTTTTAGCATCCAACATACAGCTCCATCACTGGCACAGATCTATGAGCAGACCTGTTTCGTTCTTAATCCTTTCCTTTATAATAAGTACATTTTGTTTGTCTATCCACTGCTGAGTGGTGACTTAACTTTTTTAAGAACGTTCACAGTGAGTTTAAATATCCCTTCTTCAACGTAATCATTAATTTGACAGTCCTCACACTGTATGTCTATTTACAGCTGTTCTCCCCTGTGCATCCCCTTCAACCTACCTTGGAATTGTCCCGTTGCTAGTTCTTGCACAATCTTTTGCAGTTTGACTGTCCTGAATAATACTGTGTCGCTTGCCTCTTTTGTCTCCTCATTTGTCACCTCCTTTTTCCAAATCACTGCTGACTGTCCTGAACAGAAAGGGCGTCAACAAAGTATTAGGGGAATTCACTGGTAATACCTCCCAATTGTGAAAACTATTTCTTATACTTTAATGAGTTTCTGTCCAAAGAGAGGTCCCTCCTTCTTCCTGCCCATCAGCCTCATCTCTCCAGATGACTTTGAGCAAAGTCTTTGTTGAAAGACTTTCAGAAAGCTAAAAACTGGATAACCCTTCTCCATGTGCCTGTTGATTCCTTAAAAAAAAATTAAGAGATTTACAAAATACAACCCTGTTCTCCATTAAGTCTCATGTAAGGGAGCAATCAGGTTGGAGAAATGCCTTCCTTCTAGACATGTGATTCAGTGGCCCTAGAGCCCACGCAGAGCACGTCCCCCTAGTGACTTGTCACCGTTCAGTTTATCAGTTTGCCTCAAAGCGTCTCCTATTGACTCTCAGTAAGGAGCTGTCTGTCAGACACAGGCACGTACCCACTTCTGGGTGTTGAGCTGTGCTGAGGACAGCGCTGTCTCCATTTACCCTCCACCACTTCTCCCAGAGGTCCCTGTCCAGTAATCTGCCAGCAAGGCAGTGTATTTGAGTACTTCTTAATCTGCTTCAGGCAAAAGCAGATGGGTTAAACACTCTAATTGGCAGCCTAGGTAAATTAACCTGGCTGCTTTCCTAGAGCTAATTAGGAAACATGGAAACAAAATGCTCCATTTACCTACGTATGGGAATGGTAACCTCTGGCAGGAGATGGGTTTGATGAACAGTTATGGGCAGTAGTTTAAATCAGCACAAAATGAAGTCAAAAAAATGGCAGAAGGCAAAGAATTGGGAACCTGTCTGACCTTTCCCAGAACACCCTACATGGTCTGTGTATCGGTGGTGAGCAGGATCTAGTGGGAAACCCTGTTGTTGGCCTTACCTGAGCCTTCCTGATATAGCTTTAATTTACTGCATTAGGACATGCTTCCTGGAATTCCTTCCATTCTTTTGAAGTGTATCTTTCTATTCCTACAAGGCTTATTAAAATAAGCATGCCTTTGATGCCTCCTCCCACGCTTTTTTCTACAGTGGAAGCGCTAATAAATATGTCTTTGTCCTCTAGGAAGACACAAACTCCCCCAGGTTCATCCTCCAGGTCACTGTTGCTTTCTTCTCCTGAACCCTCTGGACCATAAACAATGTCACAGAATCACCGTGGTTGGAAAGGCCCTTCAAGATCATCCAGACTTCTTGGAGTGCCTCACCTGCATGTTTCTTGAGCGCTTCCAGGGATGGCAACTCCACCACTTCCCTGGGCAGCCTGTCCCAGTGCAGCCTGTCCCAGTGCTCAACTGCTCTTTTTTGTGTAGAAATGTGTCCTAATATCCCACCTGAACCTCACCCAGCGCAAGTTGAGGCTGTTTCCTCTTGTCCTACTCACAGTTATTCTGGAGAAGAGCCCAATCCCCCTCACTACAACCTCCTTTCAGGTGGCTGCACGGAGTGGTAAGATCTCCCTTGGGCCTCCCCTTCCGCAGGCTGCACAACCCCAGTTCCCTCGGCCGCTCCTCGTGAGCTCTGTGCCGCAGACCCCTCGCCAGCTCCGCGGTGACGCACTACCCTGGCCGCTGCATCAGGCCGGTGCTGGCAAAACCGCACGGCCCTTGAGGAACACCCGCCGCATGCAGAGCTTCGGGCCTTGCCTCGCGGGCCCTGCTGCTGCCCGCACGTACCTGCATCCGCACGGGGCCGGCTCCCCGCTCGCCCCGGCGCGGGGCTCCCCGGTGCGGCGTCCGCGGCGGCTCCCTGCGGGCAGCGGGCCCAGTGCTGCCTCCCGCCGGGGCCCTCGGCGGCCGCTGCAGGGCAGAGCAGAGCACGGGGGTGCCCGCCGGGCGGCCGCGGGCCGCGACGGGCGCACGGCGGGCAGGGACGGGGGTACCGACCTGGGCGGCGGGCGGGCAGCGGGCCCCGCAGCAGGCGCGGCGCCCCGCGCTCCCTGCAGGCCTCGGGCAGCGGGCGCAGCCAGCAGAGGTGCCGCGCGAGCTGCAGCAGCAGCGCGGCCAGGGCGCCCTGCGGGAGCGGACGGTGTGAGCGGGGCCGGCCGCCCCCGCCCCGCAACCCCCGCGCCCCGCTGCTCACCCAGGTCACGGCGTCCGCCACGGAGTAGCGGGGCACGAGCAGCGGCCGCTCCGCCCTGCGACCCTCGCGCTGCCGCCCGCT
>JAUBNY010000168.1:662164-675208 GCA_032275445.1 Crypturellus soui | reverse complement strand
TGGTCCTTAAATCTCAGAGGGGTTCTGTAGGGCTGGGGAAGGTGCAGCAGGAGCAACAAGGTGGCATAAGATATGGAGTGGCTACATAGAAGAAAAGATTAAACAGGCCGTGGGCGGACTCGAGACATCAGAGGTTGTTTTCTACGGGGTTATACAAGTTCTCCTCAGATCTTTCAAGACTCAGAATTGAAAGCACTCGTCTGCTCAGTGGCTGAAACACTCATTACTGCCAATCCCCCTTTAAAGCCTAGGCAAAAATCGGCTTATCTGCAGGTTCTTCATTATTTCTTTGAGGTACATTTGCCACTGGATGTTTACTCCCTAGGTGCTGGAGCTGTTTCTTTCTCCTGTGTCCTAATAATCTTCTGGTAAATTAGTTATTTCATCTGCTTTTTTTTTTTTTTGTCTTTCTGGATCTTGAACAAAGTAGCTTATGGAACATACAAGGTTTGATACACATCAGATTTTCTCTAGCCGGAAATTTATGGCTTGAAAAAAATGACGTGACTTTGACCAAGTTTTCTTGAAACACTGTAATTATAGAAGACCTGAGTTCACATCTCGTGGCCATAGAAAATGTTTGTTGTATTTTATTAGATTTCTTATAACATGTTCAAACAAAAACAAATGTGCATGTACAGACTCTGTCAATACTGCCATCTACGATTTATTAAGGTCTATAAATTTATTCCACTAGGTCACGTTCTTGTTAAACAGCTGCTGAATGCAGGATCAGTGCTGAAGCTGGGAAGGCGAAACTTCAACATTAACAATCTCATCTTCCTATTAAGTAAGTTTGTAAAGCACGTTTTTGAGAAAGCCCTAATCAATCGTAGTCCTGAAACCTGGACTATATTTCTCTTAGGACTGTTGTATTCTTCTATTATATTAAAATACCTGCCCCTCAGTCCTGGTCTTTGTAATCCAGAGCTGAAACTGGGACTGCATTTTAGGGCTGTGTCCTGGTGCTCTGTGATTAACTCGGAGGCCCAGGGAGACTCTCCCGGTGTTGACAGCCCCTGACAGCAGATGTCACAGGAATCCAGAAGGAGCTCAGAGCCTTCTGGTGACTGCTATGAGAAGAGACATCCTGACAAAAAACCTGATTGATGAGCAATGCCACGAGTGGAAGGAGCGCTGGGTGGTGATTGCCTGTAATTGAACGGCCCATGGAAGCTATTTCTGGGTTTCCTTTGAATGGTGACATATACTTTAAAAGTTTTTTTTTCCCTGTAGGAGACATACAGATTTTAACCCCTCTACTCAGCAGTCGCCCGCTAATGCGGCATATTAACAGGCTTTGAAATGCAGCAGACCCTTTTTGCTTCCTGCCTCGTGGGGAGCTGTATCATAATAATTAAATAAGCATCGACAACCAAAGATGGTCAGTCGTGTAATTACCTTCAGAAACGTTTCTGTGTCAGCTTTTGCCTCCCCCTTGCAGTTCTTTCTCCTCTCGGCTCGGCTGTGTGATCTGACAACAGAGGAATGGTGATTATGGAGGTTCTCCCCGACTCGCTGATGTGCTCTGGAGATGCGGCTCGTCGCGGCCACGCGGGCGCAGCGGTGATGCTCGTGGCGGTGTAGGGGATGGGAGACTGTGCTGGCCCCCTCGCCCAGCACAGCATCTGCTCTCACTGGCCAATTAAATTGGCTGCTTTCTCATTAAAATCCTTGTGCGGGCTCTAGTATGTCACAGATCTTTAAAATCTCCATTATGAATTCCACTTTCTTCTGGGTATTTTTAGCTTGCAGTTGAAGAAATGATTATTGTCTCTTGCACTTAAATATATCAATTTCAGCTCCATGGACATCTCCTCTGGGCCATATTGAAAGACCTGAGCTGACTTTAACTGCTGAATCCTTAGGGAGGATTTCAACGGAGCTCTAAGTGTTGGACATTGGAGCTGTGCAAGAAGGCAGAGGGAGAAAAACGAAGCCCTCCCCCCTTGCCTTTGGGGACTGAGGAGCACATCCCTTACAGATTTACTTAGTTGTGCCAATTTAATGTGATTTTTTTCTCTTTTCTTTCTGAGGGCCAGGAGCCACTCAAGGAAGGCTGACAGGTTTTATCAACAGAATGGAAACTGAAGTGATAAGGTGAGAGTTATTGACCTGATAAGTAACAAACAGAAAACTTCAGTGTCCCTAAAGCTAAATATGGCACTCAGCAGGTAAAGTAAAAGATGGCAACAGCTGTGGTCTTGACACTGAGTGAGAGTATGTTTTAGTGTGGAAAAGCAGGAGGTGAACTGTGAAAACAAACACATTCAGTTTGCTACAGACTGTTTCCCTCTATTACTTTTAATGAGAGCTAAAATCCAAAATGCACAACGGGACAATAATATTATGGATAGAAGAAACTGTTCATACAGCTCCTAATTTCAAGGCACCAGGTTGCAATTAAAATGATTGCATAATATTAATAGTTCCCCATTATCCAGTGTGGGACCAATTGGTGCTCGCTGCTGCACAAACTGAAGCAAATGGAGTGCTGTCCTTGAAGAAACTAAGCTAATAACCTGAACCTACAATGCTCAAGTGAGTTTGAAAAATGAGGGAAGAGCAAAAAGGTGAAAGGAGTTGTGATAAAATGCATCATTGTACAGCTTGGTAAATACATGGTTGGGTTGTCATAGTCAGTTAAATGCTGGTAAATGCTGCCTAGGTCTTTTTTTTTTCTTTCTTTCTTGAACTGTAGAGTGCGGAGGGTGAATGAGAAAAGGGTAGGCATCTGTTGAATAACTATTTAGAAGTAACAGGAATAAAAACAACTACAACAACAACAGCAGCAGAGTCTTTTGTCCTTCTTTCCCCCCACCCTGCTGTATCTTTTTCTTTTTTTCCTGAAGAACGTGCGTGGGACTGTGCCTGCAGCCCAACTGTCTGATTCTCGCTTGCCCCTGGAAATTCTCGTGTGACAGAATATGAAGGATTCAGTGACTGAACCTACCATTCCCGTTTCCCTGGGCCTGCTCAGTAAAACTGGGACAGACAAAGGCAGGCAGGTCAGCATTTCCTATTCATCTCCTGCATGGTAACGTTTTTTTTTTCATATGGAAGCAGCTTTGTACTTATCGTGCTTGTCATCCTTCCATCTATCTCCTCTTTTTTTCTGCTATGGGTTTCTTCTGAGGTGAGGGTACCAGAGCTGTAGTTGGTAGTCCAGCAGTGAATACACCATAAATTCATGCAGTGGCATAGTCATATTTTTCTCTCTACTGATGATCTTCTTCCATTGAGAAAGCTCATCATTTACTCTTATCTTCCGTTTCCTCTATTTAACTGGTTATTTATCTCTGTGAGGTCTTTACCTCTGCTCCATGGCTATTTAATTTATTTAAGAGCCTTTCATGAGGGATCTCTTTTTAAACGCGTGCAGTGTCTGGGAGCTTGGGCTGTGCTAGAAATGCATAGAAAATTTCTCACCTGGGTCTCCCTTAGTCACATATTTTTGACTCCTTCCAAGAACTGCAGTGGATTTAGGAGGCTTAGATTTCTTTAACAAAATTAAA
This sequence comes from Crypturellus soui, assembly GCA_032275445.1. Taxonomy (NCBI): domain Eukaryota; kingdom Metazoa; phylum Chordata; class Aves; order Tinamiformes; family Tinamidae; genus Crypturellus; species Crypturellus soui. Next base: position 671,693 of record JAUBNY010000168.1, on the reverse strand, counting down.
ATTTACTCTTCTTTAATGTGTCACACTTACTCATATACTCATTAATTCAAATCTTTACCGGAGCTTCCACTAATGTGACCAGGGTAGCATTAGACTTAGTCTGTGGTTTCTCGAACTGCCCCTGAATTTATTTTTAAAAACCGGCTTCACGTTAGCCGTAGCGCTTTTCAGCAAAATGTTACGTACTGTAGGTATTAGCTCAGATAATTCATATTTATCACTCTGTAAACATCTTAGATGAATACCAGCCACTGCCAGCCATGTGTTATTATTCATTCTGTCTGCTTCTTAATCTACACTTAACAACATTTTATATTAAGACAATCCTTCTGTGAGCTGCTATAAAATAAGATGCTGGTGTCGGAGTTTCTCTAAGATTCTCCAGGTGAATAGAGATGCAAGCCCTCTGTCTATTTGGATTTTTTTGATTTTTCTTTTCTATGGTTTTACCTTTTTTGAGAGTTTCTTTTTATACCTGTGTAGCCCACTAGCTCTTGCAAGCTTCTTGCTCTTGATGTGTTCAAGAAGGTTTTATACATTTCTTTTTACTTCTTTAGCAAACTGCTTCTAAACTCTTTCTTCAGTCTACGTTATTGTGCTTTTGCATTTAGTCTGCCAGAATTTATGTTCTTTTTAGTTTTCCTTTTTCAGACACAACTTCAGCTTTTTGCAGGATACCTTTTAACTTCCAACAGCCTCCCTGATCCTGCTGTTTTATGATGCTAGCTTTTTGTTTTTCTCTCAAGTCTTTTTTTTTTTGACAGGTTATATGCATTTGCTTTGAGCCTCCAAGATAGAATCTTAAAATAGTCTACCTGCCATCTGAAAATATTATACCTTTCTGGCTGCCAATCTGAGTATATTTTTTAACTAAGGTTCCTCATTTTGGAATTTGCTCTGTCTGAAATCAAGCACAACAACTTCAGTCACCAACATTTCTGTGCTTCGGAGTACACAGTTGTGAATCAGAGGTAAGGATTAAGGGTTTGGGCCTAGCCTAATCCCTGGAAAAGCTGGAGATACCAACCATTAACATTTTGTCATCACTGGAGAGCGGGTACAGAGGTAGCTTGCCAGGGCTGGAGATGTTGGGGATTCCTGCCTTGGAATATCAGCTTCTTCCTTCAGCCCCTTAATAGAAAAAAAACGACAGCTGCCATCTGGCAAAAAAAAAAAAAAAAAAAAAAACCCAACTTGGGCTGTTCTGTCATGATACTCAGTCTGATACGAGTTGTACTTCAGCATCTTAGGGGTGGGTAGGAGCCTGTGCTTGAGGTGGAGAGCCCTCCTGACAGTGTCCCTCCGTAGGTCACTCGACACAGGAGCCCTCTGATACACCAGTAAGTCCTGGAAGATTGTGCATGGATGCAGTTATGCTAATGCTAGATAAACCAGAGTGCTTCGTGATTTCCGTTTGCATCTAACAAAATCTTGGATAAAACATGACTACAGCGGGACTAAGAGTGCAGATAACTGAGATTAGTTTGCTGGTGGCTTCCTCTTTAGGCTCTTGGTTGCTTCCCAGGAGCCCAAAGCTGCTCTGAAAGTGGTCGGGAGGAGCAGTCATTGCCAAGGAGGTGCCGCACTTCAGCGTGTGACTGCAGCAGCAGATCAGCTTGTGGCTCCCTATTACAGAAAAGTGCTTACTTTGAGGTTAAAAAGGCACTAGTCAGCTCCTGCAAAACATATTTAAAGCCAGAGTAAACCAAACACCACCAGTTGCTGACTAGCATTGACTGCTTAGCAACAGTGAGAGTGATATGGATACAGATAAACTCACTGTTTTCTTAGCAAGCTGGGTAGGAACAGAAGTAATTAGCTGCAAGCTGATGAAAAGCCATACTTAATTATTAGTATAATTATAGATATAATAGACCAGGAATTATTCAGTAAATGTAAGAGAGCCGATACATTATAAAGAAGGTAATCAGAATGGAAAAGGACAGCAATGTGAATTTGTGAGGAGACGTGAAGAATTAAGTTATAAACCTTATAGCTGCAGTTTTATGAGTTTCCACTCTTTGACACTCTCCTTCCACTGCAGCACAACCATTTATTTGAGGAGTCTAGTGGGAAACTGAGCTACAGCTGGTATAATCAATATTGGTAATTGATTATAATATTTTGGTAAGGGTTTGCTGCATTCCCTTGGCTCCTGGGGTAAGCAATCATTGCCAAGAAGCCATCCTGTCAGTCAGCTGCCCTGGCTGACTGTATCTTTGATGGTTTTCCATGCCCGCTGGGAATAGGGCTGGAGATAACAAAATGTAAGGTAGCAGCAGAGGCATTAGGGATATGTTGTTAATATTGGATGGATAATTGCTGGAATGGGTTCTCTGGGGAGGGCATTAAGTGCATCTCTGCCTGTGTCAGGACTGACATAAGAATTGCTGCTCGTGCCTTTGGGCCTGGGAAGGGACCAGATGCTAATGGCAACTGGTGACTGGTGTCTTAATCTGGAAATGGGGAGCACCAAGATGTGTGCACTTCTATAACTGTCACTGTGGAGTGGGCAGCTGCCACCAGGAGCTCTAATCTTAGTCCTAGGGGACTGAAGATGCTGGTGCCAAGTGGTTTCAGACCCTCTGCCCTTTGCACTGAGGAGCGAGGAGAATATATATATTTTGAATTACAATCTGAGGACTAATTATTAAAATGACTCTAGATTAATGAGGTATAAGTCAAGCTGGTTTGGCAAATAGCACTTTGATGAAGTATTTGTGAGACTGATAGTCTTAAGATGATAAGTTGAAGGTATGACACTGTCACCTTAATGATGTCGTTAATGCAGCAATGATGTAAATGTGTATGAGCAATTACTGCATGAAGTCACCAGGGTAGGGTACATCAGGACGGATGTAGTACTGACAAACTCTAATGAGCATAAGCTGAGCACAGAATCATGGAAGCTGGAAGAAATCTCAGCAAATCATTTGTCCATCTACCTTTTTTATTTTATTATTATTTTTTTTTTCCAAAACAGCATCAGATCTGCCTATGACAAGCTTGGGATATGTCAAATTGTTCTCTCTCTCCCATTTTATGGCAGTTTTTTATACGCATCAAGACTGTCATTGCTTATCCCCTCAGTCTACTCTCTTTGGATGACCCGTATTCTCCATCTTCAGATTCCAGTCATGTTTTCCCTCTAACTGCTCATGTTCTTGCCACTTGGCCTGTCAACCTTTCTTGAAGAGAGGAACCCGAGACTGGACATGCCTCTCCACTGAGGTCTTGCTAATACTTAGTGTAGTGACAGGACTGCTTCAGATGTCTTGCAGTTGATTCTGATAATGTATCTGTGTAATATTTTCTCTTTGCTCAAGAGAATGACCCCTCCTCAGCTTGCGATGTGTCAAAACCTACAGATCTGTTTTTGGCAGATTGTTTTCTGCCCAGCTAATGTCCATTCAGGGTTTTCCCTGAAGTTAACACACTCTACTTAGTACAGCTGAAATGTTTCCTAATTTACGGGCAACGTCTCCAAGTTGTTAAAAGTTTTTAATACCTCTATCCCCTATGTATTGGTAGCGTCTCTTAGCAGATTTAATCTTGGCAGATTTAATAAACACTCTCAATTCCCTCTTCCAGGCTCTCAATAAAAAATTGAATGGAGCTGGTGAATAGCTGAGGAACCATTCAGTTAATCCTTTAAATTTCACAGTGAACCTATGGAAACCGCTGTGTGGGTTCCAACCAGGTTTGCTTCATGCCTTCATGTTGGGTGTTCTTTTACTATCCCTTAGGATGGTCCTGTGGGAGGAGAAGCCTCATTGATCTTGAGCTCTGTGCTATCTACTGCTTTTTCCCTGCCCGCTAAATCTGTCAGCCATAAGAGAGGGGAAATCGAGTTGAATCAACTTGACTTCTTCATAAGGAATGCATGTTGACAGGCGCTCATCCGCTTACCATTTTCTTTGTGAATCTTTCAAATAATTCTGGTCTTCTTTTTTTCTTTTACATGGAAGTAAAATGAAGCTGCCTGGCCCATGTCAACCCCCACGTTCGGTCATCCCTCTTTGTCCCTTGTTAAAGATGTGTTCACCCTTGCAGCCTGATGACACCCTACTGACCCTGCTTGCCTTGCAGAAGGTGACTGCTAGTGCCCCCGGTTGTTTGGATGTGTAGAAACAAAACATACAAAAGCTTTTCAAGACAATGATGGAAACATTTTTAACAACAGAAAGTTACCTCACTCTGAGAAATCACGATACAAATTCACGTTGATTAAAAAAAAAGGATCTTGAAGATAGCGTGAGAGGCTTCTGAACAGACCCAACTACAAGTCTGTGCAGTCTTGTTTAAGTGTGATCAGGATCACAAAAAAAAAAAAAAGTTGGGAAACTTAAGTTTACATTGTACTAATTTCCTTGCATATAATAAGTTGGTAGTGAAGAGCTAAGAAAGTAGAAATACAGCTTAAACTGAATTTCATAACCTTTTAACCCAGGAACCTGAGATCTCCTTAGCGAAGTGTTTTTGTGGCCTCTGATATATACTCGCTGTTGACACGGGCTTATTCTCAGAGCAGAATGACCTTTGCACAGCTCGATGATGAGTGTTTGCATGTGCAGCAAGCTCTAGGATCTCCTGTTCCGTGCACCCACCTGACTCTCTCTTTGATCTCACCAAAAAGCCCTGTTATGCTCTGACTCAGAACACTTCTGCTGGAGTGTTTGCTACCGTCTGCATAGAAAGTGTGTGTGTATTTATGTGATCGGTCTAGTATAACAGTGGAAAAAATGTGTTGCATTGGCATGGAGTCTGTGTTTGTTTTCAGAAACTCATTTGGCCTGAAGTTAGTATTCTAAAGGGCAAAAAATGCCACCTTTCTGGTGATGAAGTAGAAGCATACAGGAATTCACGGAGGACAGGGGTGCAAGGCAAAGAAATATGGATTTTATAATGTAGTGGTGAGCAGTTGCTTAAACTGTGAGGGTTTTTGGGTGTTAACTATAGGTGACCTCCACTATAAGACAACTCTTGACATGTCATTATGGAAAGGTTTTAGAAAAAGATTCAGGTAGCATAAGTAAGTTTTTAGAAGTTAGAAATAAAGATGACATTAAATTGGTTTAAAAAGCAGAGTTATACTAACCAAATAACAGATTAGAAATACATGGTAGCTAGGAAGGGGAGATGTGCTGCTTGGAGACCACAGAGGCCCCTAAGCTTGACAGTTTCTATGACTGCACGTGATAGAAATGCTGCCAAAGCCCCATCCTGCTGGGATGACTTTTGTCTCACGGGCGGTTCGTTCCTTCAGTGCGGCTCCTGCGCCCCAACAGCTGCCCCGTCCCGAGCTCTTTGGTCTTTAAGTCCTGCAAGCTGCCAGTGTGCGGAGCGGGACGGGAGCCCCGGTGAGGCAAAGCCCGCAGGTCCTGGCTCCAGACTAGCAGAAATGATCTAACAGCCTGTCTGAAGGCCTGTGCCTTCACGCAGGGCTTCAAACCTTCTAAACCTGCTCCCCCAGCTACATAGGCCCAATAAAGCCTCCTCACAGGCTCTTTGGAAAACCTAGTGGTGAGATTCCCCTCACCCCTTTACCTTGGGGCCGATGGTCCCAGCACCTGCAACGTGGTTGCACGAGACCTTTCTATCCTTTCCCTTCAAGCTGGAGGTTTTGTGTGTCCTGCCCATCCTTCCTGTGCCTCCCTGCTTTCTCTTGGGAAACACATTGTGGATGTCCACCTTTTTTTCTTTCTTTCTTTTTTTTTTTTTTTTTCCAGGGGATTCATGACAGAGAACCTTAGAGGATTTGATTCCTCTGCACAGGCACATCACAGTAATATCTAACTTTTAAAATAGGGCTTACTCCAGTGTATGGAAGCTTTTTAAAAGGAAATTAAAAGCAGCTGCTTTAAGCATGCTATGCTTGCAGGAGATGAGAGACTAGATGAAAAACCTTATCTAAAGCTCAGAGCAATGTTTCAGTAAGTGAAATAATTCTACAAGGGACCAGAAAGGCAATATGCTAACAGCCAAGTAGAAGTGTATTCAAAATCAGGGAATTCTGAGTAAATGAAGAAGATCTATGAAAAAGAAAGCATAAACTATCAAGTTAAACCTGTAGGGCAAGCAAGAAAAAAAAAAAGGTGCAAACTCACTAGAGGAAAAAAATACCGGTATAATTTTTTTTCAAAATTGCTGGAGTAAGGTGTTTTGTGAGGGATTTGGTCAACAGATGATCCAGCTCTAAAATAATTCCTCTAACAGGAGGAAACTACCATTGGAAAAGAAACTGAGGCTTTGCATTGGTGCCAACTATGGCTGAGCGAGGCTCTTCTCTCATGAGAATCAAATTATGTGAGGACAAGTTTAAGGAACTGTCCCAAATTAAATGACATTAAAATGCATTTTGGGACTAATTGATAAGATGAACAGTAAGAAATTGCCAAGACCATATGGTATTCACTCAAGAACTCCGAAGGAAAACAAATATGCAATTATGGAGCTACTATAGGGTGTAACTTGTCACTTAAATCAGTCTCACTACAGGAGGGAAAGAGGATGGCAAATGTGACAGCAATCTCTGAAAAGGAGCCCAGGAGCAAAACTGAGAACTGCAGACCATCGCATTGGAGTCTGTGCTGAGCGAGTGAGTGGAAATTACAAGAATATATCTCAACTAGATGAAACCCAACATGTTATGAAAAGTTTTTATAGTGAGAAGCCACGTTTCAGAAATCTGTTAAAACATCCAAAAGATTCCTGAAGATGTAGGTAGGATGATCTAGTTTTAATGACAGAAGAAATGCTCCGGTGATTCATGCAAGTGGTCTGTGTGACCGTTACCTGTTGTCCTTGGACAGCAGGATGGGCTATTTCCAAGGAATGCACTAGCCCGGCCACTCTCTATGGTCCGTGGCTCTCGTGCTCCTCCAGCACTCACTGTTGGTGCATTAGGGAAGGTAGAAAGCTCATCCTCTACCTAGTTCACTCAGGATCTGCTTACAGACCTGTAGTCCATGAGTTCATCTCTTTTTCAACCTGCTGCTCTCTGTAACAGCAAGTTGCATAAAGTCCCTGTACTCTGTATAAAGAGATATGTTCTTTGCTTTAAACCAATCTACAAGTTTCACTAAGTGCCTCCGTTGTTGTATCGTAAGCTTTGGAGAACAACTGTTCTGCGTTCAGCTTATCCACCACCTTAATGATTTTATAAACCTCAGTCACATCCCCCTCAGCTGCTTTTTTTCAAAACTTAGGAGTCCTTTTAGTGTAACTTCCAAAGTAAGAACTAGAAATCAATTTAATCTGGCTGAGGGTTTTTCATAGTGCTGATAATTAAGGTGTAAATGCTTTGCCACAGGATATTGTGGATGCTCAAACTTTATATGTGCTCAGGGGGTAACAGGGAAAGAAAATGGAGGGAAATTAAGTTAAAGTATAATCTATTAAATATTAAAACCCAGGATACTGCTTCTCAGGAAGTCCTAAGAACAAAAATGTTGGAAAACAGGTAATATTCCAAGAAAGCGTTGCTCTACGCCTGGTATGTTTTTAGATGCCTTCCCCAGGCAACTGTATTGGAAACAACACACTGCATTACACAAACCTTTGATCTGACCCGGTGCAGCCTTTCTTATGCTTTGTTATGTTCTATCAAAAGAAAATGGAACGCAGATATGAATGTAAACACTTCTGATAGTAACAGCTTCAGAGTGAGCACTGAGCTCATCTCCCCACTAAACAAGCAAACGATGAATTTTTATTTGAATGCTAATGAAGACCTTGCCAAGATGCTGCTAGATGTCTCATCTAACAATATAAAGAGAAAAGCTAAATGGGGAAATGAACAAAGGATTTTTAAGAAGGGATAAAAATGTATTGCAAATATTGATGTCATTAACCACTCAGAGGTTAAAAATATACTTGAACCTACTCATGTAATTTGAAGTAGGTAAACAAATATTAAGAAGACTGTTTTCTTGTAATTAGTCCATTGCTTGTGCCCCTTGACTCCAAATGAATCCTGAATTTATAGTCAAATGGGCTTCTTCTACAGTGGTCTGATACATCCTGGATCTCTTTCAGGTTTTGGATCAGAGTTGAGACAGATTTCTGTTACAAATTTGTGCTGCAGTCTAGTAAAAGAGTTGTTCCCTGCCAGGAGGATATTATATGCAGTTTTGAGAAAAATGAAGAGAGTCAGCTTGTTTGAGGGCTAACTGATGCTTCCTTACAGCACTGATAAGCCTGACATGTACTGAGAAGTGCCACAGTTCTCAGTCCAGTGCAGATTCCTGCAAGGATGTTTTTTTCAGTGATGCTTCACATCATATTGACTCAAGATAAGCGGGAGTCTTCTGAAGACTCAAAATTAATGTGGAACCCAGCTCCTCTCTCTGAATTATGTATGGCCACACTAGCCTTTGTTGGGATGTTTGCTGAGGATCACGGTCTGTTTGTTGATGCTCTGCAAGTTGTCTGTGCCTTAATTATCCTACTTCATTCCCGTAGTACATGAAAACCACTTATGCAAGTGTTCTTGGTGCTTTGATTGCAATTACAAAAATTACACTTGTAATAATGCCACTTAGCACCACTGCACAAAACCGAAAGCTTGCAGTCATATCAGACCGTGTTCTGGGCCTTATTATGGTCTTTGCATGTGGTCTCTGTTCTGGCTTTATGTGGCATCCATAATATCTAGTGATAAAGTATTCTTCCAGAATAGGCCTGAAAAAGACTGTCAAAAGGCTTTTGAATGTTCAAGTAGATTATGTCAAGCGGTTGCCTTTTGATCATTATTATAGAGATATGTTCAAATAATTCTAAAATATTAGTGATGCAAAATTTTCCTTGCAGACACTGCGATAATTAGCTTTTACTGTATCACGTTCCTTATCTAGCAGCTCCATTATTCTGCTCTTAATTATCATTTTGACCAACTTTCAGTGTACACAGCTATTTCTCTGGCTCATCTTATTTTCTTTTTAAATAGACGTGTAACCCAAATAGTGAGTAAGAATTTTCTGACAAAATTATTTTTCAGGAAAAAAAATCTTATTTATCGAAACTTGAACTTTTCACTGGAATGTATGTTCCAGATGTCAAAAGTTGCAAAATCCATCACTTCAGGTGGTAGTTTGTTCCCAAATTTAATCATCACTGCTGTTAAAAAATGTGTGTTTCATTTCTGGTTTGAATCACTTTCATTTTTCAGCTCTTAGTCTTTCTTCTGTCTCTGCTAGATTAAAAAGTGTTGGTTGATATTTTCCCCTTGTGAAGACATTTATTGAATCACCTCTCTGTTGAGCTGTTTAAGTTTCTCAGTTACACATGTTCTTCTGTCCTCATATACTTTTTATGGCTCATTTCTGCCCCCGATCTAATTTTTCAACATCTTTAAATGTGAACATCAGAATTAGATATACTAGTGGTTTCCGTGATGTGGTTGAACCGATTCCTTATTTCTAATCGCTTCTCCCATTTTATCAGGCTTTTACCTTGAGCATTTGTGGTGAGGTGCTTGTCCATTAAGACCTCCTAAATCACGATCGTTGCGCTCAAAGATGCAGTTTTC
>JAUBNY010000168.1:651598-662064 GCA_032275445.1 Crypturellus soui | reverse complement strand
GTAACAACAGCCCCTGATCACTCTCTCTGGGTGGCTGGTTCTTTACCACTTCTTGAACTTACTCTCCTACATGTTGCATAGTAAGTTGAGAGCAGCTTCTGGCCTGGGGTGCTCAGGATCTAATAGTTCTGAAAAGCAGTGTTTCAATAAACTGAATCTGTAAACTTTTGTTGTTGTTGTACCATTATACCAGTTAATAATTAAGAAGACCTTAGGTCTTCTTAATAGTTAATAGTTAACCTTAATAGTTAAGGTCTTCCTGGTTAATATTTCTCCTCTCAGCACTAAACACTCAGTCTTCTTCCTCTGGTGACCAATGAGATAACCCTGCTCAGACATTTACATTCTTACATCTCAAGAAATACAGTCAGACATTTTTAGCTATCTAGTCTTTTCCAGTAAGAATTTTAGTCTCGCTAGATTCAATAAAACATTTTTGATATTAAAAAATTATTTCATTTTTATGACTTACAGTCACTTTCCATGGTTTATGGCACCATACTATAATATACCATTGGTTTTGTCATTGGGATTTACTATATTCTTCTATGTCAAAATCTGATTTTATTACCTAGGTTTTACTTTTTCTAGACTTGATTTCTTAAGCTTTTTTTGCTTTTATATACGCAAATTTATAGTTCCTAATTTTTGGTGTGCACCTGTATTCTTAGTCCAATGTCCTCTTGCTACAATACAGTTTCACCTGTGACTTACTCCTAATCACATTTGAACTGTTCCTAACCCCATTCGGCTTGACTGTAATAGCATCTCTTAGTAACCTGTTTGCTTTACCTCATGACAGGTCTCCCCAAGCTCCTGCTTAATTAAACACACCATATTCAGTTGCCGTGTGAGCAGTCTGATTCACTTCGGAGTTTTGATGGAGACCGTCACCTCTGGATAGCACCTTCTTTCTCCCTCCTAATTGGAGTTGTATATGTAACCGGCAGGATTTCAGACAAACTGTCAATAATGCCCTGGGGCTGCATCTTCCAGGCAGCAGCCTGATTTTGCCTTCCAGGATCTTTGGCTTGCATTTCCCTTTAAAATTAGTGACATGTAGTGTGACCGCGTGCTCTTCCCCGGCCCTCTCTAGCATCCACCTCGGTGGCTCAGAAAAGACCTGTTCATATTCTGCCTGCAAGTCAGCAAGTTCCTGCCATCGCATCCACATCTGCTGTTGATCTCAGTATTTAAATTCCCATCAACGCAATGGACTGAGAAGTTCTCGGCTAAAATGTATTTTCAGCTGCAGCCTTCCTGGAGTTTTCAGCTTGCCTTTCTTGGGTAAAAGGGGTATAAGGAAGGCAGACCCCATTTCTGCTGTGCTGCATCGTGCTACCCTATCCTACACTATCCTTTGCCATTCTAGCTTCCTCGAAGCAGTGGTGAGAGCAACAGCTTAAGCCTGGCTTCTTCCCCAGTGTCTTTTTACAGTGTTTTGTGCCTTATTTTTTCTCTTTTGCTCTTGCAGATGAGAAGCTGTGACCTCAGACTGCTCTGTGTATGTGCTGTGAGAACCATGTGGGTAATGGGGACACTAGAGGAAGAAATTACTGAAGTATTAGTGACTATCATGGAGGAAAGGCAAGATCACTGCAGATTACTGAAGAGCAAACACAGTTTACGTTTTAGAAAAACGGAATTGGAGAGCTAGAGACAGGCTGTCTAGCTCTCTGAAAAAGTGTTAAATGGTCAATTTAAAGCAAGATAAAAAAATATAAAAAGAAAAAAGAAAGGCCAGATAGATCTGCCAAGAATAAATGATGCAATCTCAATCTAATTTTCTTCTTTGAGGAAATAATGTCTACTGGATGAAGAGGAAGAAGCAGATGGGACATATTTTGCTTTAGGAAAGCTTTTGAAACTGTTCCACATGATTCTCTCAGAAGCAGACTAAAGAAATATGGTCTATATCAGTGTGCCCAGTATTTCTGGCTAGGTGAGTCACTTACCTTCTTTCTGTATCAGGGAGAGACCATATGTTGCAGCCCTTCCTCTAGTGCCTCAGTGCATTGTGAAAGTGCAGCAAAGCCAGCACTCCTCGGGGCAAGGAGGTTTGTCGAGTATGTGCAGACAGATCCACATTGCCATGATCAGAGGCACCAAGTGGGGGCTCCTAGAGAAGACAGGCTGCAGTCTACCCAAAATAGCCTGTCTGCTGGGCAGCCCTCTTCCCTGCAGACTGCAAAAAGCAATAGGGGAGACCGTGCCCAAACAGATTGTCCTAATAGGCCATATACAGTTAATAGCTTTAGGTTCATCATATAGGATGTATATAATGAGGATGGTGATAATGCACGGTCAGAGCGGAAGGTTATTTTGAGTGGACTCCTGCTGGAGTTGTGTCCTGGGCCCAGTTCTGCTCAGTATTTTAATTAATGTCCTAGGTGATAGAGACCTCGCTTGCAGAATTTGTGGATAATACTGAGACGCACCTTGACGGTCAGGATCAAAGTTGTAACGATCTTGAGGAACTGGGGAATGCGATCCAAAAATCAACGGAATGAAACTAAAAAAAAAAAGTGCAAAGTGCCAATGAGAAGATAAATACTAAAATTAAAAAAAAAAAAAAAAAATAACTGATTAGGTAGCAGTATTTTTGAGAAGGATATAAAAATTTGTGGAAATAAAATGAGTGAGCAATCACATAAGTCTCATATGGGAAGGTGTTAACCAAATATTTTATTAAACCATGAAGGAAGTTGTATTTTCCTCAGTGCTGGAGTGCTGGCCTTTTCTGCCATTGTGTGGTCATATTTAGTGCAAGAGAGATCTGCTGTTGTGAATCATGTGGACGCCAGTGGCAGAGGATGAATAGGGAAAAAATCTGTAAGTAAAATCATAGTATTGTAGACTCTCCTGGTACCGTATTGGGCAGACAGATAAGCAGATTCTCAGTCACTGTTGAGGTAGATTTTACAGGAGAGGTAAGCTAAAATGAATATAAACCTAGACTGCAGGGTTTAAATGCTGCAAAGTGGTCAAGTATTTTTATACTTGCATTTGGGGAAACAACTACTGTGCAAGTGAACATAGTTCAAGGTGGCATCTCCTCTTCAAGAAAAATAAGAAAAAAATTTGTAATTTAGAAAAATGGAAAGAGCTGAAATCAATAACGTTGAGGAAGGAAATAGCAAAGAATGCTCTCAGTGATTAAAGTCCCAGTTAAACAGGTCACATGAAAAATGGACAACTAGATCAATAAAAGATGTTGAAATGTATCTATACAAATGCTGCAAGCCTGAAGCCTAAAAGAGGTGAACTAGAATGTCTGATTTTAAAGGAAGTTATTGACATAATAAATGCCTCGGAAACTTGGCAGAAGGATAGGAAACTGTAATAATAGGGAACAATTATAGAGGAAAGATGGAAAGGGGTGTATTAGTGGTGAAGTAGTGGAGAGCATGAAGAATTGTGCCTAAATGAAGCTTCAGATGAGAACATTTTGAAACAAATCAATAAACAGTAAGAAAGCACCAAGATAAGATGATACCTAGTCAAGAGTTTTGAAACACTTCACACACTAATTTAGGAGAAAGCCAAACATGGCATGAGAAGTGTTATTTAAGCTGACCACACTGCAAGAAGAATGGCAAGTGGCAAATGTGTCTCCAGCCTTGAGAAAAAGGACTACAGGAGTAATGTAGAAAGCTACAGATCAGTTAATCTCGCTCCCAAACTGAGTAAGTGTGTAAAAAATACAATAATAAAGAAGGAAAACTGGTATACAATTTCATAAATGTGATTTATTTGGAAAAAGACATTGTGATTTTTGTAGAGGAGACCATATTTCATAAATCTATTCAAACTCTTTGAAGATGTGAACAAGCTTGTAGGTAAGGCTGATCTAGTTGATAAAGTGTTTATACACTTTCAAACAAATATCAGGAAGTTTTCCTGCAAAGACCTTTAAAGTACTTAAGCTGAGATAAGGAGTCAGTCCTCTTGTAAGCAGAGGGAAAGAAAATGGCATGAAAAGGAGGAGAAAATGATCAGTTTTCACAATGGAGGGAGCTCTGCAGTTCACTCATGCAGCTGCTTGAATAAGAACCTCTGCTATTCAATGTCCGTATAAATGGTTTGCAAAGGAACGTGGATACTGCAGTGACAAAGTCTGCAGATGACATAAAATCAGTCGACATAATCATCTAACCCTGAGAAGAGAGGCAGAAGGTTCTCACAGTAGTGAGTGACTGAGCCAAAAATGGCATATAAAAGTGAATGCTGATAAATGCAAAGCAGTTTGTCAGGGAAGAATTAACCCTAAATATGCACATTCTATTATGGATTGAACTTTAAATTATTAGCCCTTGTAAAAGAAATAGGGTCACTATAGGATAGCTTCCTGAGAACCTTTATGCAGTGAGAAGCAACGTGCAAAAATTCAAGCTGAATGGCAGAAATTTTTAGAAAAGGATAAAAGAAAGAGGGAAGCAGATTCTGTCACTACATAAATGTTTGGCAAACCCACTTATTGATTAATACATGCAGTTCTGTTCATCTTGTTTCATAGTGAATAAAAACAACGAAAAAGGATGTGTGGGAATTATTTAGCCCAGAGATTCAGACACCTAAAATTAGGTTTCTACCTGAGGGTGTCAGTCTGTGAGGTAGATATATAAACTGCATCACTAAATCAAGTGTCTTAATCTGAATTCCACCCACGGAATGTGGATGAGGAAGACTGAGTAGTTTTCATATCAGATGAGAAAAAAGAAAAATATAGTGGGGCACGGGACAGAGATCTTGAAAACTGTAGCCACTTAGGAAGCAATGAGGAAGCATGGTGATTTTTTTCCTCTACAGTATTTTGAATTCAAATAGAAGTAAAAGATATCCCATGAAATTATCAGACATAAATTCAGGACCAGGAAGTTACACATTCCCATGTAACATATTATTAAACTGTAGAACTTCTTTCTGAGATGTTGTGTATGTCAAAAGTGTAAATGAATTAAAATTTTCTGGTAGGCTGATGAGAAGGCGGTGTCCCACCAAGGAGACCAAAGCTCATGCAGCTGTCAACAGCCACCGAGACCTCGACCTTACTTCTCCAGGTAAGAGCACATCAGCCTCGCATCCCTGCATGAATTCTTTTGCTTTATTAACCACATTAATGGAAGGTCATGATTACAAGCAGATTTCTTCCAGTTCTGGTAAAAGGCTAAAGAGGTTCCCATCCATTCCTTTCCCTAGTGCCTTTGGGCCATGACTGTGATCTGAGGGTCTGTCTGGGAATCCTGGACAGAGAATGGGGCTTCCTAAAAAAAAAAAAAAAAAAAAAAAACTTTCCCAAAACAGGGCTGTTCTTAACTGGGATCCATCTTGATCCACCTTGAATTGTAGCCCCAGTGTAGTTGTGTTGTCCCTGCCATGGTGCTGTCACAGGAGCTCCTTATGCTGGCAAACCTTGGAAAGGAAAAGATTTGCAATTGCACACACACAAAAAAGAGAGTTCTCTAAGTGATCTCAGAGCAGAGGGGGATGCATATGTGTCCTCCTCAGTCTCTGGACAGGAATGATCTACTGTATATGAGCAACTGTCACCAGATTACTGCCTGGTTCCCCCTTTGAGTGTTGTGACCACAGGACCATCCACAGCATCTCTCAGCTTTTCCAATGTAGGAGAAACTAGCTTATGTTTTCACAGATTAGAACTGCTCTTATTGGAAAAATTAAGTAAGATATTTTAGTGCCTGTCAGGAAGTTTCCAGTAGAAAACAGGGTCATGACTCTGGATTTGATTAGACAGGCAGCTTTGGGGGAATGTTATTTTAAAAAGTTGTAATGGGAATTTTCTACTTTGGGTTAGGAAGAAAATAGCTCTAAGATATCTTCCTTCCTTCCTAGAGAATAAGTTCTCTACAAGATTTTGGGTTGTTCAGCCAAATGTCTCTTTTTTTCACAGTATTTTTCACAAAATATTTGTTGTGTCCAGATGTAAAATGCTAGAGTTAATAAAAAATGCAATATTTATGGAGAAAGCCATTTCATGTCTGTCTGTCATAAGGCTGGCTGCTTTGATAGGGATTAGAGGTTGTTACACTAATGACTTAGATTTTTGTCTCATTGCCAGAACAGAGTTTCCCAATTTAGAACCTTTTCTTCTGATTAATATTTGTATTCCTCCCACAATTCCTCTTCTTATAGGAACTTGTACTGGGAATTATTCCAGACCTACATAATGTCTCTGAAATCTTTTTATCCCTCTGTTTGCTGATCAGTGGAAAGGATTTTAATGCCAGGTTAGGTAATCGAAATAAATCCTAACTTCATCTAACTTTATCCCTTGACCACGTCTTGGATATTCTAGAAACATTTTTGTGATCCATATATAAATGCACATAGGATTTTGATTAATCTTTTCTTTTTTTTGATTTTCTTTTTTTTTTCAGTGAAGCCCTCATTACATTAAATGGGAGATCAAACATAGTGTATGAGAACTCCCACTATTCAGCTGCCACTAGCTTGTTTACTGCAACACTCTCTTTTGTGGCTGAAAACATCAGTAAGTGCCAAAGATCATTTTATCCACAGCTGTAACTTCATCTGGACAAGCAGGATGTGCTTTGGCACCATCCGGATACAGTAATCATTCCCAGTTTCTGCTAATGCTTTCGAGACCCACACAGATTTTTTGAATGAACTTGTGCACCTGCTGCAAGTAACCCAAAAGTCAAAGTTTTCTTACCAAAAAGAAGACTTTTCAGCATGAGTGACAATTCCGCTATCTCAAAGCCACCAGGTTAAATGGGTTAAATGGAAGACGGTGCCTCCAATTTGTTAGGAGAACTGGATTCCGTGTTATGCTCTAGGTGACCCTGCTTGTGCAGGAGGGGTGGACGAGATGATCTCAAAGGTCCCTTTCAACCTCAGACATTCTGTGATTTTCCTTAACGACCCCAACAATTTATATTATGGAAAGAAACCTTCCCTCACTTTGACCCAGAGTTGTTCTTTCCTCTGATGGATCATTGATTCCCTTTGCTTCCCTTCTCACTTAACAGAATGCATAAGTTGGGCATATAAGGACCTTTTCCTATTAACTTTCAGTGTTAGCAGACCCAAGAGCTTCTCTGCCAGCTATTTCAGCTTTTCTGAGCCTGCTGATTTAAAAATGTTCATTGCTTATAGATTCTAACATCTTTCTCTGTTACTAATAGACTGGAAAGTATTTTATCATCTTCAAGCAATGAAAGCAAATCATCCTTCTTTCCAAATACGGAATGAAAGTCTGTTTGAACACTTCTGCATTTTCTGCATAATCCTTCACAATTCTGCTGTCTGCACTGAACAGTGACCCCATGCTGCTGCTAGGATTTCATTTGCAAACACAACTTTCTTGCACTAAGCTCTGTCAGCCCTGGATTTTATTCTGAGGTTTCTCTGTTTCGGGCTTCTGTTCATGTAGGTCAAAAGTTTTCCTGCCTATTGATTTACAACCAGTTTTAAGCAGTGCTGGTAGTTTGACATTTCTGCCTTTGTTTTTCTTTGCTTGTACCACCACCAAAAAGCAACCATTTGAGTTGATCAGTTTTAGATTTCACACTGTGTATCCTACCTGCCTGTAAATTTTCATGTTTTTAGAGTGTCAAGTAAAATACCCAAAGGATTAGGAACAAATACACCATTTTCTCAATGCTTCCATACATACAGACATGTATGTTGGCACTTTATACTTAGTATTAAATATATGTATAAACCACCCTCCTGATAATCCCATATAGTCCATTTTTGAAAAGCTGGAATCTTTTAATATTTAAAGTAAGGGTTTAAAATTCACCAAAGGAATAAGCCTAGAGAAAGAGGCAGACTTTCTTCTCCTGTGATATCTGACCCATCACAAGTCGCTCTCACTGCACCCGTGCTCAGCTGCGACCTGCCAGCGTCCAGCAACGTGGCCAGGCAGGTGCTAAGAAAGGGCTCTCAGACGCTGGCAGGACCGTGGTAGTTATGAGACACGAGCAACGAGACTGCATGGCCCTTTGGCTTGTGTGGACAGGATGTTTTTTACATTGTTTGTACCATGAAGCCCCCAAAGTGGCTTTTTTTTTTTTTTGCTTATAGCTGCATTTACAGAACTTCCACTTTCACAGGCTTTTTTTTAACTGAACCTTTGTCTTGTAGTAGCACCACGATATTTCTTCATTATCATTATTAGCAGATGGAGCCTGAGACCCAGTTCTTTCTTTCCATCCCTCCTGCCAGGATATATCTGGTGCCTAGGCATATTTTGTGGACGCTTAATCTTGTGCTAGTTTCATCCAGTGATTTTGATTAATTTTATCCACGTACATAACATTGTTTTGTAACTGACACATTTCTTCTTAAAAAAAAAAAAAAAAGAGAAAGTTTCTGGGTCAGTAAACCAACAGTGAAAACATTGGATGCTCCCTTTTCTCAAATCTGAACCTCATTATTATTTTTCTGTAAGCTGCTTTTAATTATAAGCACCCGGCATTCTGCTAGCTCACGTGGCACCAAATGACACAAGGTTGCTCTGGAGTGCTCCAGCAAGCATCTTCTGGGGAATATTGAAATTCCATGGAAACAACACGAGAACCATTATCCGAAACAGCCTCTTCAGGCAAACCATATGGGGTGAAATATTCTGCGCTGCTTCACTAATCCAAGCACAGATATGTTTAACTCTGCAGTAAGCATCAGTCATTTGCTTTGTCTGGGCGGTATTAATGAGGCATTTCAGCAGACAGCAGGCTTTGGCTATATTTGGTGCATATTCATGTTGCTTTCTTCAAGTTGCTTCCACCTCCCTTCCACTAGATTAATTGGAAAGTGTCAGTTTTGCTGACAAGGGTTGCGGTACCAGAGACACGGACTGACCAAAGTCACTGTCCTTTGGGTGGTGGCTGCAAAGCAGGGCCGTGGCTTGGAGGAGGGATGGCGCTTTCCATGCCAAGCCTTCCTGCAGCTGCAGGAACCCTTGGATGAGGTTACTTCTCACATAAAAAGGACTTTTTATTTTCTGCATCTTGTGCTGTGGGTTTGAGCAAGCCGTGGAGCCGTTAGACAGCTTTGCAGATGGCCCTATGTTGTCACGACGGAGCGGTGACAATATGCAACCCCCAGAGCAGGGCTGAGCGTGCAGGGCTGTGCCTTCCGACTGTGCCTGCTTGTGCTGAACATCCATCTGTGACGCTGTTGTGATCATCCGGGGAGCTGAATCACCCCAGCCGTGGGTCTGGGATCTCAGCCTGGACAGCAGGAAAGATATGGATAGATTAATAAGATCACTTAGAGGTCTTTGTAGGGAATAAAACGTGCTACAAGTCTGGGAATAGCTGCTTCCAAGCAAGGGGACTCACACACTTAAACACCACCCTAGGCCCAGCTGAAGGAGGCTGAGAGTTGCCAGCACCAGGCTGGGTTGGCTCAGGTGTCTCAGAGGCAACGATCTCTCCGAGGGAAGGAGCCAAGACTAGTGGTTAGCATGAACATCTGTGAGTCTGTCTTCAGCCCTCCTGACTCCTGATAGCCTTTTCTATGTGCTTAGGAGCAGGTTTTACTGCATTTCCTTTTCTTTCTTTGTAAAAAAGAATGGATAATGTTAACCCTTCTGTTTTCCAAGGCCTCGCTAGCTGGTTTTCTCCAGGCAGCACCTGGGGCCTATGCTGGTCCTTTCCCTTATGTCTTGGGAGCTGCAAGAAGTTTCAGTCACGGGGTAACCAAACAGGCTGGTGTAGGCTAAGGGGGGCACCTGGCCTGAGCTGCTAGTCATGACTTCAGGTTTAGGGAAGAGGCAAGTGATTGCCTTGCAGCAGGCTTTGCATTTGATCTGCTCTGTCACCTCCAGCATTGCTGCCTTTGGGCCTGACTTGCAGCTTGTCAGAGGCACGGCAACCCCAGGAACGTCTGCAAGACCCCTTGCCCCCTTAGGGAATTCCCTTGTCCTGGCCATTCACCCCAGGAGCAGCTTGGAAAACCATCCTGCCTCTCTAAGACTGCTCTCAGGAACAGGTCTAGAGAGGGAAAGTGTCTTGCTCTGTCACTATTAAAATGCACGTTTTCTTTTTCTAGGTGCTTGGTGCTGGGAACTGCCCTTTCACCTCTTGTCCACACCTCCTCCAGTTGCATGGGGCCACCCCTTTGACTCTTAACTACAGCTAGAGTAACAAGTAAGTAATTTTTCTTTTTCTCTCCTCAAGACCCAGTTCAGAGCAGCAGGAACCATTTTTCCTTCCTTCACCCCTCAAGGAGGTGCCACAGAAGGAAAGGGCCTGCATTTCCAACTTGTTCCTCTCCAGCGAGCCATGTCCTAGGAAGAACCAAGTGGGAATCAGGCATAGGAGCACCATGTTGGGCTGTTTTTGCTCTTGGAAGTAAAAGCTGGTATAAGCCACAACTGAACAAACCAAATGTCACCTTGTTTCATTGCAGGGTTTATTTAAACCCTGCTAACAGCTCTGCAAAGGAGGCATTGCCCTGTTTCTCAGGCCCAGCTC
>JAUBNY010000168.1:616768-646371 GCA_032275445.1 Crypturellus soui | reverse complement strand
TGCTCAGAAATAGTAAATGAGGCCAAACTACACTCTCCTTGCTCGGTTGGCTCAACCTGCATGGAGAGTGCAGGACACGGCTTCGGCTGTGACAGCACGGCCACCTTTTCTTATTGTAGGTATCAGTGCAGCGTTTTTGCAAGTGTGCTTTTCCACGTGTGCATCAGGAGCCTTCCTGATCCAAGATATTAAGTTTTAGTTGATCCTGCTCACAGCCCCAAGGTGGGAGCAAGCAGCCTTTGCTCCTCAGCTGGAAGATGGACCATATCTGCTAGGGACATGCGGACTTGCCTCTTCCTCAGCACCTGCAAGCACTGGATTGTCACCCTGACCTTGCACTTCAGCACCTACATCCCAGCCCTTGGAGCTCTCCCGCAGAGACCCCATTTTATGAATTATGCCACAGTGATGACTGTGGACTTCTTGTGTCCTCTGAGCATGAA
Organism: Crypturellus soui; assembly: GCA_032275445.1. NCBI lineage: Eukaryota > Metazoa > Chordata > Aves > Tinamiformes > Tinamidae > Crypturellus > Crypturellus soui. The sequence goes on along the minus strand of JAUBNY010000168.1, from coordinate 645,928 downwards.
GGGACTCCACTTGGATGCCCTGCTGCTGTAGCCTGTGCTTCCATTTGACGGGGCTCTTGGCTGTTTCTGCCCTCGAAATCACACTCATCATTAGGGCGAATGCAGGACTGAACCTGCAGGAGCCCGAGCGGTGGCTGAGCAGGACAGGCTGCAGGACACACGGTAGGACAGGGCTGAAATCCCTGCTCACCACGTGGCTCCACGGAAGCACCAAGCGCTGCTTCGCAGAGCTCTTACAGGGAGACGAGCGCGTTTTGCATATCAGCCGTTCGCATTGACTAGCGCTGAAGGCTCTTGACACATGCGAGTGAGGCCCTATCCAGCATGCGGGGAGGGTACGAGCAAGTGGAAGTTAGTACTTATGTTTGCTACTGATAAATGTATTAGTCTTTAAACTGGAATTTAAACTACAAACCTTTTCCAGGCACCTCAGCACTCCGTTATTTTGCAGGCCTTGTAAAGGAATGTGATTTTGCCTTTTAACTGAAGTGTATCTTATGCTAAGCAGTGAGATTAAACATGGGGATCCAAAAGAAGTTGCTGAATGGCAGAATTGCCTTTATAAATAACATTAATAATTTATCCGATCCAGGGGTTTTTTGGTAAATGAAATACCTGCCTCTGTATAAAGCCCACTGAATAAGAACACATCTCCGCTTTTATGAGGCTCGGATTAAAGAAGGGAAATGCTAAGGGGCTTATCTTCGCTTCAATTTGCAGCCCTTCCGGCTAATGGCAAACTCATTTAAGAAGCTGCTGTGTTTGTGCCAGCTCTGTCTTTATTCTCTTTGCTGGAGCTTGGCTGCATTTCTTGCCTGTAGTACGGAGAGGAGAATGAGGAGTGGAGAGGCAGCAGGCTGTTTTTTTGACCCCAGATTAGCAGACAAAAGCTAATGGGAATAATTTTTGTTGCAGGCCTCCGTGCTGAAAACACATAACGCTGCGGAAGAACCAGCCCTCTGGGGACAGGGGACACTCTCCCCACACCTGGAGGAGGATGGGACTCTTGGCTGAACTGGGATTAGTCAAAAGAGCAGCCGCCGTCTCTCTTCTGGGACGGTCGCTTCCTCCAGCACCGGCATTCGCGAAATGGCAAAATTCATCCTCAGCAAAGCCCACGAGCGGTCTCGTTTTAGCTTTTCTTTTATGCCAGCGAAATCAATTGCTTCAGAGTTCATTGAAGGTGAATGCAACATTTGCTTTCCATTCAGAGCTAAGCAGGCCATCTTCAGGAGCAAGCGCTCACAAAGAAGTGAGAATAGTAAAAATCAGCAGAAAAAAAATACATCACTGAATAATTTGGGACGGGAGAGGAAAAAGCAATTTACTCCCAGTTATTCCACAGACGAAAGTATGAGCTAAAAATGAATGAAAAAATCATGAGTTATTTACCCTGCCCGGGCTGATCTCTGTTCAGGTGATTTTGATGCTCTCCCCCCTCAAAGTCCTTCCTCATTCAATCCTCAGGGGACTCAAAAAGCAGAGTCCCGGTCTTGCATGCTGGATCAGTAGGGACCAAAAGCAGAAAAACACCAAATGGGCACCTAGATCTGAACCGAGGAGATGCCTCCATGTGCTCTGACCTGGATCAGCAACCTAGACCTTCGCTTGCCAACTCTGCTGGCACAGATATTTTGTTCAAAACAGCATTACAAGCTTGGGTACTTCGTATTCAGAGAGAGAGGCTGTGGCAGAGCACTGTGGATATTTACAGTCTGCTTTAGGAAGAGCTGATAAATGTCATTAACTGTTCTGCTGCAGAGACCACTCGTGCCATCCACTTCTGCTGCTTCAGGTGGTCCTGCCAGACGGCTGGCACCGCTCAGGATGCCAGGGACTGCGCAGCTGCATGAGGAGAGCAAAAAGGAGGGATGAGACTTTGTAGGCTTTATCAAAAAACACCGAGAAGTCAGGAGATTTAGAGATTATTCTGCATAATTGCATTATTTAAAAAAGAAAAAAAGTTTACTGAAAAATTCCCTGTTTTGTGTTGCCAACTCTTTTCAGCCATTAGTAACACATAGCTTCTCCTTGTCTTTTCCTGAGGCACAGATGGACCAATTTTCGGCTACCTGATAATTAGACATTGTTTGAAACTGTATCGGGAGCTTCTGTTGCTGTTTTTCCTGAGCAGCCGCTCTGGGGCTCACGCGGCGCTGCCTTGACCGCGGCGTTGCCGGGTCCAGAGGGCCGGCATTGGAGCACAACCTGCCCCTGTGCTCACACACTTGGGCTGCTCGTGCCCTCTCTGAGCCGGCTGGCATTACTGGAGCTGCCCCAGAAGCATCTTCTCGGATCCATGCCAGGAGCTGGGATTAATAAGAGATGATGCCGCATTGAAGAGATTCCACTTAAAATGGGCACGGGATGCTGAGGTCATAGGGAAATTGGGAATAAATCATCAGAAGACACTAGAAATCAGCAGAACAAAGCATGGTAGGAGGAGCTGTCCTTGGGCAAAGCTGGGTACGTGTCCACATCATAGGACTTGAATATCTGAGAAGGGTGGCGCATGGGCTGTAAGGAGAGGAACTGGTAAACCCCATATTTAGAGAGGGTCAAGGCTGGAGAATCGTCCCACTGGCAGCGCCTGAGCCTGTTGATAGCTCCTGTTCAGGAGAGGGTACCGTTGTGCTTGGCTTGTGCGTTTGCTGAGCTGCATTAAGGCTTTCCTGGGGGAAAACGGAGAAGGGCCTCACATATATTTACCACTTCCCCAAAATCAAGCCTGCCAGTTGCCTTATCAAAGGAGGAAATTAAATTGAATTGACATGACTGGGGCTTGACAAACCCATGTTCTTTGATTTTATTCATCGTTTTACATCTCACAAGTTGCTCAGTTAATACTTTCTTCCAACCTCTTGCAGGGAATTGAGATTAAGTTGATTATTCAGTTTTTATTTATTTATTTACTTTTAAAGTTTCCTCTTCAAGAGAGGTGCCTCCCATCTCCAGGGACCTCTTTGCCTTCATGCATTTTGAAGACAATCATCATGGGTGCAGTGCTGCAGGGTGCATTGCAGCTGATCCTGTCATTCTGAACATATTTGCCATAGCCAAATGGCCTTAAATTTTCTTCCCATTTTTCTGACCTTCTCCATGGTCTCCTTAAAAGCCTGTTTCATTAAGTTTCATTCACAATTAACCTTTCCATAAAGGCTGAAGCAAGGGATGCAGATTTCTGCTTCACATGCACAGCCTGTGCTCCGGTTTTCCCCCGATAATACTGCACCTATATGTCTTGTTTTGCTTTTACATCTAATTAATTTGGAGCCTCTCACTGGTTGCCTCCGAAACGCCGGTCGCAGAGTTAGCCGTTCTCACACTGCGAACACAGATTATTCCTGTATTCTCCCCTCGGTCATGCGCCCCTGCTTCCACTTTCCAAACAATTTCTTTCTGGCTTCCAGATCTTGATGCTGCTGTAATGCCATCTAATTATGCTTCTTATCTCCTTGCACAGGGGAACTGTTTGCTGTTGTGCACTATCTCTATTCTCTTCTGGGAACTGCTGGTTCTCTCGCATTTCTTTATGGCACATTTCTAGCTGAGAGAGCATCTCTGTGAGCTCCTGATCTCTGCTTGTCAGGTGCTCATGGTCCTTATTCCTCTGCCTTATCCGTGGCTGTGCAGGTGAGAAAAGATACTTCAGTTCTGTGTAGCTTCTCCTTTTCCATCTGTCTCTTGGGGCTCAAAAATTAAGGGCCCAGCACAATTTTTGTGAAATTTCCAGCATTAAGAAACAAGAAACTGCTCAAATCTGTCCTACAGCGGTCCCAGGTGGGGACAGCAGGACATCCCAACTGAGGAGCAGAGGATGTTTTTGATGTTCTTCATCCCACAGGCGTAGATGGGGCTGACAAACTCAGCTCTACTCAAATCTTCTCGGGCAAGGCTCATACCACAAGCTCCAGGGAACGACGGTGTTAGTCGTCTTTGTAGTTCGATTAGTCCAGGGTCTCTCCAGAGAGCAGCGTGACCCCCACACCCTTGATATTTATCATGCTGCCCTGAATCTCTTCACATTTCTCCTGCTGCCACTTAGAGTCAAGAGCCACTGGAAACATGTCTGCTTCAGGGACGAATTTCAGATGCATTCAGAGGTGCTTTGCATTCAATTTCTAGAAACTTTCAACTGTAATTTTGCTTCAGGTTTTACAAATTTTCTTCCACTTGCTTCCTCCCCTCCAGTAATGAAGTAGTGAGATAATAGGCAGGGCCACAGAAGGCTGTTAAAAAATTACTTGCAAATTAATGTCAGGACAAGGTGTATGAGTTAATATCATATGAAGACCCTTGAAATCAGCATACATGCATGCACCCTCCAAGCACTGACATCCGCAGACAGAACTACACTGTTCAACTGAGCCCAAGGGGTTTGATTAACAGGAAATTTTCAGAATGCCAATTAGAGGCAAGTTTACCGAACAAATTGTTTGCACTTGTACCCTAGAACCATCATGAATTTTAATTCCGCATTGATTTATGTGGCTGAAACAATAATTAAAGATACATGAACGGCTCGCGTTCAGGAGACTCCCTCATGGCTATGCTCTCACTTCGGCAAAGAGGTTGGGGATGGGGTGAAGAGCCTGGTCGGGCAGGATCCCCTCTTACTCCATCGGGGAGGGTTGGTGGCATCGGGGGTGGTTTTCCCCACTGAAAGATACACAGAGTTTCCTGAGCACTGAGCTCACCCATCTATGTGTAGCATCTGACATTATTTTTATATTTAAATGAATGTAATCTGATAATGCATGATCTCAGGCACATTTTCTCAGTAAATGTTGGCTTCTTTCCTCTTTCCCACTTTCAGTGGCTGCAGGGATCTATATTGGCTCCTCTTGCCTCCATAGATCAGAGCTTTCCTCTGCGGGTTTTTCCAGCACTGGGCTGTCCAAGCCGCCTCCTGCGGGACCGATCCCCTCCATCCTTATCCCTTGCTCCTCCTCGGCTGTTCCCAGGTTTGACTCTGGAGCACAGCAGTGAAACAGGGCACAGCTTGGCTCGAGGAAAGCGCGGTGCTACCAGGTGGCATCAGCGAAAAGTTACAATTGAGCAGAGCGATGTATATGTATGCCTTCATTTAAATTCTTCTCTCCCTCTCCTTGGGATGATAAATAAGTTACATATATTTTTAGAAGAAGTTATTTTCTGTCACTGCACTTTTAAATGTCACAGCTCCTGGAGAGGAGTCTTCAAGATAGTTTAAGGTCAGTCAGACTTCACAGGGGAAATATGCAGATGAGAGAGAAAAGGTCCTGCCAGGCTGCGCCCGGCTCCATCCGGGAAGAAGGACGAATGCAGGAATCTAGCATGAAGGTGGCACCTGTGGGCACTGCTCTGCCCGAGCTTCAGCAGTGGCCCTTGGCTATTGAATAACCAAAGGCTTCTACAAAGCAAAGCAAAAACAAGGAGCAAAGGAAAAAAAAATCTATCCTGTGGCTGGAAATGATCTGCCCTGTTAGTTCAGGAGTGCTTATGAATAATCTATACATCCAAAGGTCAGTTTACAAATGATTAATTAACCTTACGAGAGGTCATCTTCCTTGGTAGCATCATTCATCCTAAATAGCTTAATGGTGCCTGCGCGGAGCAGCACATTTGAAATGCACACAATTATTTGAGAATGAATATTGAGAAACTGCATAGAGGGGCTCAGAGACCTGCACCACTTTGAAGCTGGGGCACACGTGAGTCGCGGGGACACCACGAGCTGCTGCTCTCCAGGCATGAGACATGCTCGAACACCAGTTGAAGCTGCCACTGGCTCTCCTGGATGCTCTGCTGTGGCCGGGGAGGTGTAGGAATTGTATATATTGGCCAAGGTAAGCAGATGAGGTGCTTATTTTTGTGCTTTGATGCAGGAGTGCAGCGCTCGTGCCGGGCAGAGCGAGCGGCTCCGGTGCTCCCCGCTGCGCGCGGCATCACGCGCTCGCTGCAAACGCTTCCTCGGCAAAAAAGGCCTTTGGTCCGAAGGCTTTTTGCATTTGCTGTCAGCGATTTGTTATCCACGTCTATTAATAGAGCACTGCTGAAAAGAGCCTCCGCAGTCGAGAGCGGCTTCTGGTCGATGCCCAGATGGCCCCAGCGAGCGCAGTGTCCAGGACTGCGTCTTAGCAGGGACCTGGATGCTGCCAGCAGCTCTTCAACCCGGAGAGAATTTAACCCTCTAACCCTATGATTAAGGCTTCCAGGGCACCCCATCACCAGACAGGGTTGCTTTTAACAACTGTCTTTAGTTTAAAAATAAGCGGATTTGGTTTATTCCAGGGTGCATATTTGCAAGGAGGGTTAGGAGACAACAGAGGTGCATTTGGCCGAAGGCTGCCCCATATCAATACCTCTCACAGGACAAATGTCAGTACACAAAAACCTTATTTACTCGAGAAGGAGGCTGTGAGTGCAGTTTGCTTGTCCTCCTCTCCATTCCTTCCGCCTCCCAAAACCAAGCATGCCACGGAGCTCACCAGGGACTTTCTGGACCAAGAACAATCTCGTTGGCTCCCTTGACGCAGTCCTTGCATCGGATGTGACCAAGTTGGCTCCTTACCTTTTCGGATCCATAAAGTGGCTGAAGCAGAGCACTTTTGCACCAGCACAATCCACTCCTGAAATGCATTGGGTTGCCCAAACTGCTCATCTTGCCTCTGTGGCTCAGAGCACCAGAGGTTCATTCTCAGGCGGGGAAGGAGATGCTCTGAGGAGGAAAACAAAAACAGGGTCTTAAAACTGCTGTCTTTGCTCATCAAGACCAAATGCAAGAAGGGCAAGTGGGTGTCTGAAGTGCAACTTCAGGAGGATCTGAGCCTTAAATTGAGGGGAAAGATCCATAAAAAACATCTATCTCCTTAGGGGAAAGCTTTTCTAGGAGCCTGAATTGATGCTGAGGTTGTCCACGTGCGTGGGTTCAAGCCAGAAGTCAGGGTGAACCAATGCAACAACTCAGCGCTGCTGCAAATCCTCCCTGCACACCTGCACACCCCGTGTCTCAGCACAGGGTCACAGAGACCCCATAGCTCATCCGAGCACCTCAGCCCCATGGGGCTGCTCCCAAGGCACCTGCTGCAGCCAGTGCCCCCGGATCACGGCAGCTGCGGTGGCTTCGGTCAGACGTGTCCTTGGAGTCTTCCTCACAAGATCATCTGTGGTAGAGCGCGTCCCCAGAGCTCCCTCGGCTCGGAGCCCGAACTGCGGCAGTTAAACTAAAACAGGCAGCTAAACTCACGGCCGCGCTTTGTGTCTCTGCTTTAGAGTTGGGTTTTTCACAAGCTTTTCATTGCTTTGTTTTTAGCTTCCTCTATGGAAAAGGGTAAGAGAGGAGTGAAAATATTTGTCCCAGCTGCTACTCATTTTTATATACTTGAATGAAGAGGTCTCTGTTGAAAACCGGAGGAGAGATGTGCTTATCTCAAGTGTTTTAAAATATGTATCTATAGGTATTTTTAGAAGCATGAAATCATTTGCAACAATTTACATTAAAATTTTAATTCTAAAGGATTAAAAAAAAATCTTTTTCCTACTTGGCCAATTTTAAGACAATTTTTTTTCCAAACTCTCAGAGAAAAATATGGAAGGAAGAAACTGCTAAAATCCCCAAACACTGGAAACAAAAACTGTACTTTTCCGAGCTAAGTACTATAGCAGAATGAAGCATACATGTTTAATTTTAAAATGTTGTTTCCAAATGGATTTTTCTTTTTAAAAAAAAAGTCCCTCAAGCAAGTCAATATTTGTAATCAAATTGAAATTTCCCCTGGGAATTATTTATTTTCATGAGGTCTCATTTTTGCAGGGGAAAACTCTACAAGAGAAAGTTTTAAAATGCTTTAAACCAGCTCTAGGACTCCAGGTGGTAGGAGGAGAAGCTGGAGCGGAAACATCGCACAGTTGCTGTTGGGTGAGGAGATGACAGTCTAAAAACTCTTTTCTGTTTGAACAGGGAAAAGAATGAGCAGCGGGAAGAGAAATTGGAGAGGAGGTGGCATTCAACACCAAAGTCCCCATGGTTCAGAGCTGCGCTGTGTCATCCCTTTGTCCCTTTACATTTCTTGAAATGAACCCAGCAGCGTGGCAGGGATTCATCTCTGGTTACGTTAGACGTTGAACTGAGATGTCCAGACTGGTTACTCTTGGCTTCCTTTGCAGCCAGCGGGGAGGAATAGCACTTTGGATGTGTGAGTCACCTGTCCTAGTTCTGACATTTGCTTTAAGAGGAGCTGAGCCATCCCATTGACTTCACCTGCATCAACGAGAGAAGGAGCTGGTGGTGTCTCATCCATGGCACCACAACACATTATTAGGTTTAAGGCAACTGCCTACAAGCAGTTACATCGGGGGAAAATAATTCAAGATTTATTTTCTCTCTGAGAAAATGCTGGGAGGAAAGAACCAGCCTTGGGCATCTACTGTAAGACAACCAACACCTGGTGACGTGCTGCTCTTCAGCCTGTGCGGTTGGGCTGGGGATTTCTGAGCTGCATCTTCAAAAAGAGATTTTTTTCACCCTTATCTCCATAATCCATCCTACAGGGAGCAATAAAGATGGACTGATAGTTGCAGTAAACACTGAGCGAACTAAATACACCGACTTTGCTGTGACTGCAGGCAAAACTCCTGGGGAACTTGGGCATCGTAATCATACATCCCTGAAGCTTCAGAAAATGAACTGATTATTTGCCAACTGAAAGCGTTATTCATTACCTTCAGGATATTGCTGTCTTACCCCCTCTTCTGATGGTTTAGGATGAGCTAAAAAGAAACTAAGCTGAGCTAAACTGCTCATTAGCGATTATCTGTGCTATATCCTGATGTAGTTCAGTGCATGGCTGGACACTGATCCAGGCACCTACCATGATCAGAGAAAGGCCAAGCTGAAAACATTTAGGGCCAAGGCTAAAAACATGGAAAAACATTTAGGAACTTGGAGAAAAATCGTAAATATTTAAATGATTTATGGAGAGTTGGTTAAGAACACTGTAAAAGATGCCTTAAATGTGCTCCAGAAAAGCTGCATTAGTTAAAAAAGCAATGAAAATATGCCTTGATTAGATGGAAGTTGAAAGAAGTAATAAAAACAAATAAAGCAACCTATATAATAAATGGAATAAGAGCAAGCTGACAGCAACAATTATTCATCAAAAAGGAAGAGATGCAAACAGTGCTTGGCAATAACCTGTTTCATGAAAGGAGCCTTAATGGAGATGGAGAGGCTGTTTCTCAGCCCCAGCGTTTTTGGGTTCGCAGTTGTGTGGTCAGGGCTGCAAGGAGGGGGCACAGCAGAGCTGTTCAGGACTGGTCCCGTTCAGTGGCTTTAATAGAGGCTTGATGTCGTGTTTTGGACAGTTAATGAAACAACAGATTTTTTTTTTTCTTTTTTGGTGAGAAAAACAAAGTCTGGAAACCTTACTCTTTAGAACGAGATCAAAAAGGCTTCTGTTCTCTAGTTTGTGATAAGTTTTATCTGGAGATCTTTCCAGATACAGAATGAAGATCTTGAAGGGTTTTTGACTGCCGTTCAGGCAGTCATGTTTGATTGTGGTTTCCCAAGTGTGCAAATCACGTGAGACTGGGAAATATTTGCACCATTTCTCACCCTGTGTCCCACCAGGCTGAGCATCCCTCCTTGGATACAGATCTCTACAGACCAGCGCAGTCCTGACGCTTCTCTCTCTGCCCGTACATCCTCACCTGCCGCAGAAGTCTAATAAATACCATATGTTTTTGCTTGGATTATTCTGGAGGACTATCAGGGGAACAGAAGTTTAGTGAAAATTTCTTAACCACAGATTTTTTTTAGCAAATAATTCAGTAGTTACAGATTTTTGCGAGCAAGAAGGTTCAGAGACCTGCGCTTCCTCATACTGCTCACTCCTTCGGTGAGGTTCGCCAGTACCTCTTGCTGAGCAGAAATTCTCCTGCTGTGTTGGCCATCAGTGTGGCCATGGCAATTGCTCCACAGCAATGAATTCTCCAGCCTCCTGCAAAGGTTGACAAATCCCAAGCTGTCAACCATACCAACACGTCTAGGAGAAACATCAAGTCCTGGGTTGGACTAGCCCGGCTGTGTGACTCTTGATGCGTTCCCAGGAGTGAACCGTTTAGTCTAATACCTTTTCCAAATGGGATGTCTGCCTGGAACACAATTCAGTAACCTGCCTTGGGTGAAATCAGCCAGATATTCACAACTTCACACCATCAAAGCCTTAATTCAATCAGAAGTCACACAGTGAAAGCCATCCTTGACTAAGGAGCAGTTGACCCTATTAGAGTTACCAGCATTGACTCTTCGGCCACAAATCACTTTGTTCAGTTGTTTTAATTCCTTTATATGGGGTAAACAGACTATTCTTTCCCCCTAGGGTATATTTGAGCATACATTCTACATCCCTCTCAGGTCATGGCAGAAACTTGCTGACCAAAAAGAGTTGGAGCAGAAAGCATCACGTTGAGTTCAATGCACATCATCCAAAGGACTGACAGCGCTGACAGGGCTGCAGGAGTGTTCAGCATGTTTATGTCAGACTTCTTGGCTGATTTACCTAAACAGAACAAGTCTGGCACTTTCCAGGGCAGGAACTGTGGTCTGTGTCTGTTCAACACCCCCATGGATGCTGGAAAACATCCATGCATGGAGTCTGAATGCTTCTAAGCCCTTTCCCTTCTCCAAGGGGAGCTTTGGCCACTCTAACGTGTGTACCGTAGTGTGATAGACTCCTGCTGCGAGCTGAGAGGTCTGCATGCCAAACTACATTTTTTTCCCTGCTGGGTTCAAGCATTTTTACTGAATCTGGTGCTTGGCTTCTTGGCTTGTCTGCCTGAAAGCAGAGATGGTGGAAAAGGCTTGATCCCAAACCCGAGACAGACACGCCTGGTGGGAGCTGCCAGCAGCCGAGGGCTCCAAATGCTGATTCGTCAGCCTTGAGGCACAGGACTGGTCAAGATTCCCACCCAAGCACCTTGGAAGTCCTTCAGCTGCTGCTGCCATTGGCACAGAACCCAAAGAGACATTTACTTCCAGAAGGAGATGCAAACACAGGGAGTAGCAAATTGGCCAAAACCAAATAAATCCTGACCTGGATGAGCTGGAGCCTTAGCACTTTTGAAGAACCCTGTGCTGAATGTTGGCAATGTAATAGTTTGCTTTTGAGACACGAGGGCTGAAGGAGAAACAAAATCTGGTGCTCCTGGAGGTGTTTTGTTGCTCTCGTCTTTTATTGATAACAAGGCAGCAACACCCTGCATGTGTTATTCCCTTCTACAGAGCAGGAGGTCGCTGAGCCAGGCCCTCGGAGAGCTTGCCTCCACCTTCTCCTCCATAGCACATGACCACAAGCCTTGCAGACTCACTTTGGGTTTCATGAGAAGACCTGAACCTCTTTAAACACAGAAAATTCAGAATGAGACAGAAGCAAGAGTTTGCAACTAGCTCTTCCATGGCATCTCCTTTTCTTTTGGGTTTGCTTTCAATCCAGCAAGCCCTCTGTGACATCCTGGGGTGATCACTGTCTTTCACCATCCTTCGCTCCTAGGGAGCCCCAAATTTTATCTCAGAGGCAGGGGACGACTAGGCAGTCCAGCCTTCCCTTTGCCTGAGGAAGGGCCGTTTTGCCCCGTTTTAACAGGAGAAATGAATGTGCTTGTTGTGGTTTGACCCCTGACTGTGATAAACCTGTTTAATGGGCAAGAATGATGCTCTGCATGGAGCGCCAGGCCGTAAAGCTGCCAAACAGGCAGGACCATGAATTGCTTTGGGATGTAGCTAAACAGCACATCTTTTCCCACTCACTAAGGTGGCTGGGGAAGTCCTTAACCCCTTTCACTGCTTCTCTGGCAGCACATACTTGTGGGACTGCACTCAAAACTGCACTGTTGGCACAGCTGGAGTTAATCATAACTCTAATAAAATGAGTGGGGAGTGTGTTTTGATTTTTTTTTTTATACTGCAAGATTTCTGCTCATCTCCTTGGCAGCTTCTCTCCCAGTCAGCTGCAATGGCCAGGCAGGACGAGTCAGGGAATGCAATAGGAGGCCTGGAAGACAAGAGCCCTCAAGCCTGGATTCACAGAGAGATGAAGGCACTGCGCTGCCTTCTCCTGCTTACCTTGGAGTTCCAAGGAACAGGCATCCACGGTGCCCAGCGAGGGGGAACAGCACCAGAAGCCTCCCCAGAGACTGGTGTGGGGCAGAACTTGCTGCTTTGCTTGCAGAAAGGCTGCTTTGGCCTGCCCTTGCTGACAGGTCATGACTCATAGAGCCTCCTCTATGCTAGATGAAAAGGGAAAAAAAATCCTGGGAGATGACAGAGGCACCTTTTACATCTGCTGTAATTAATCCCTTTGGAATAAAATTAACAAGCTCCCTGCTGGGGATATCAAACCTTCATCAGTTAAGCAAACAGGTGTATAAGCTAGGCCACTTCTTGCAGAGCAGAAGATAAATATTTCAGCTCGTCCCAAGGGAGGCTTGTCCTTCCACATACCCTTTGCAATTTAGCTTCCAAGGGTTTCACAGCTGGTGGGAGTTGAAGGGCTCTGGTGGTCATCAGAAGCAATAGGGCTCCCCTGCTCACCCTTCCCATGTGGGGATTTCTAATTCCTACATGATAGTGAGGGGGTGAAACCCCTAGACCTGGGGGAAAGCTCATGCTGTGTGAAGGATGGGGGCTCAGGGCTGATCCCTGCTACAGCTGGAGTCAGGAGACCCTGGGGTGGTCTGGACTGACCCTGTTCTAGTGATGTGGTGCCCCTGCACCTCTGTGTTCATGTGGTGTTTTGTGTGTGTGATAAGAGCTGGCAGGGGTTGAGTGTGATCTGAGGGGTGTTTCCTGTTTGCTTTGTGCGTGGTTGGGGCAGGATGGCCAAGAAGGTGGGCTGAGATAAGCACTGGCGATGGTGTATAGAAGCCTCTGCTGCAGAGGCTGGACAGCTGCTTATTTTATAGATTTTTGGCTTTTTTTCTGCAGACTGGGAATGGACAAGCTGATGTTTTCTGAGATGCTCTCCTGGATTTTGAGGAGTGGAGAGATGAGAGTTAAGCTGGGACCCTCCTTTTCAGACATCAGCAGAAATAAGGTTTGAAAATTCATAAGGTTTTTGTGTGTTTCTCTCTCTGTGGAGTGACTGGAGCAGTTGAGGCAGTCAACACGGCACATTCAATATCTGCAGGGATCCTGGATACAGCCTGGCCGGTGCCTGATAGGGGACCTTTGGGATGCAATATTCCCCCGGTGCTCCAAGTGTCTGATGAACGGGGCCTTGCACACAGGTCTGTGAGCCGCTTTGCACAAGCAAGTCAGTCCTGCTCCACCTCTATAGATGCCGGAGATTATCCTCAGAGATCAGTTTAATCAGCATCTGTCCCAGCCGGCGCATTCTTCTGGGGAGAGATGAAGAGCACGCAGCGATGTGCAGTTTCTTATGAAATATGGAGCTGGGCCAGTCTCAGCGACTCCCCAGCCAGACCTGCTTAAAGACCACTGCTCCCTTGCGGCTAATCCATCCCTCCTCTGCATATTGTGGACCTGCCAACTCTGCAAACACAGGGGGACAAGCAAAAAATGTGACTGCAGCTTCAGTTTGGGACTCCAGTGCAGGACCCAGGATGCAGGGCATAAAATGAGCCCTCTCTTGGCTTTAATGCAGTGAAATGAGTTCTCTGTTTGCAGCAGTGCTAGGGAAGTTATTTTAAGCCAGCAAACCCTATTCAAAATGAAATCCATTACAGCAAGAAAAGGAAAAAATAAAAAGAAATAAGGAAAAAAACCTCTAATGTTTGTACTGCATCAAAATGAATGATGTCATGTGCTCAGGCTGCCTTGAAAAGCACTGAATTGCCAAAAGATGGTGAATGTGATCAATATTAAGTGAGAGCGACCAGAAGGAAGATGCTGAAACCTCACGAAACTTTCCAAGTGCTGCTGCTGCAGATGCATCTTGTTTCAGGCATATGAGACCTTCCCCTGGGAAGCTGCTCCTGGTGACAAGGGCAGGGGGTGTCAGACCCGGGCAGGCTCCGGACCCCTGTGCGCTTGCAGGTGGCTTGTGACCAGGGTCCCCAGAGCCTGGTTCCTGGCAAAGCCACCGCCTTCCAGCAGCTCTGGGCTCCTGGTGACAGGGGACCAGCAGCCCCGTGGGACTGATGCCCATGATGAGCCCGTTGGCCCTTCCGCAAGGTCTTCTCCTGGCCCATTGGTGCCTGTGCTTCGCCTTGGCTCCTGCATCCCCACTCCCATCCCTGCAGCTCTCCCGCAGGGTGACCCTGCAGCCAGGGATGGGCTCAGGCCCATGGACAATCTCAGTGCAGATGTAGCCAGCTGCAGGCACCTAATTGCTGATTAATGACTGCCACTGCTGCTCACAAGCCAGGGCCTCCTGGTGGCCCAGGGTGAGGCAGGGAGGGCAAGGAGCAAGCCGCCCACCCACCCCTGGCAGGTGTTGAAGACCGTCCCGTTGTTCCCAGCATTGCCCAGTGCTACCAGACCAGACCCTGCTGTGCAAGTCATGCTACAAAAGCCAAAATAATGTCAAAAAACAACCGTTTCAAGGTATGTGGGCTGGCATACTCCAAGCAAACATTAATTCCCTGTCTCCTTTTCCAGACAGTTCATCGCAGGGTAAAGTGCCTAATTAGGTTGAGATTAGGCAAAATTCAGAAATCACGTTGTTACTTTTGGTAGTTTGACTCCAACTAGTTGTGTTTAAACCCATCACAGGCTCAGGCTCACTTGGGCAGAAACCAGGCAGCAGCATTAGCGGCTACTCTCGCTAAAATCAAAGTTCTTACAAAGCAAAGTCTTGCCAGCAATTTATTATATCCCTTCCCTCGCAAAGGCTACCAACCTGGCCAAACAAGATAAGTGATGCTTTAAAAGGACAAGCTCGAGGAAGGCTTAAAAGAATTATTTCTTAAAGATGCCCTTTTAGAACCCAAATAATCTAGTTTATATGTTCATTTACATACGTTTCATAATATAGATGGAACGCATTATTTCCCTGCTCAAACATCAATTCACTTATATTGCCTCTACATCTGTAATGCAGTTAGGGTCACGGTGACCCTGCAACTATTTTGCTGATGTTCTGCTTGACTTTAGTGGTTTTACTAAATCCTTAATATCTGAAATAACCCTTAATCTCACAGATCACTCATCAAAACATCCTTGCCACCTCCTGCCCACTGTGACCCCACACATTCAAACATCAAAAAACTTTGTTATCTCTTTCCAAAATAGCAAGGAAGATGAAATTCTGTGCCAGGAAGTGAAGCACCCACCCACCCAGCAGGACAACAGTGAGCTGGGCTCACATCTGCCTCCGCAGCATCCAAGAGGTGCATTTCTAATGCGCCGTGACCCCATTCTTTACTTCCTTTTCAATAGCATGCCAACACCCGGCTTTATTCTGTCATTCTTTTAAAATATTCAGTGATTTTCTTAACGTATTTAGAAACAAGTTGGCTGATCTTGCAGATAAAAAATAGTTTAAAAATTAATTGAAAGCTTTTAAAAATTAATAACGTGCTAGTTCAATTAATTAAAGTTACAGTTTAACATCTTTTAAACTGTTAACTGCCTGGTAACAGCTACTTAGCTGCTATTGGAATAGAGAATGATGGTAACTAAGCTGGAAATACATAGTCTTCATTGCTTTGGATACAGAACAGAAGGTTTTGAGCCCTTCTGCATCATCTGCGTTATTATTGACAACATTACTGCATCTATCAAGAAAGGATCTATAATGTGGCGATTTTGCTAAGATTTCTTTTGTTCCAGATAATTTAAAATGCTTTCTTGTTGTCCATAACGCATGTGAATATAGATTTTTTTAATGGATACTTTTACTTTTCTTATCAATTGTTCTTTATTTCATAGCATTTGATTTTTAATCACAGTCATTATCATCCCCCTTTTCCTGATTTGTTACTTGCTATCTGTAACTCGGCTGGCTGTTCTTACCTGCTTTTTTTGGATTTGTCGTGATTTTTTTCTTTGTGATCATCGTAACACGCCCATGGAGGAGGGATGAAAACGGAAGATGTTTATATCCTGGCAATTCCTGCTAAAATTCTGCTTCGATAAATCAGCTGAGCGCCCTGCACACATGTGCTGCGCGTTGCAGAATTGACCCACGCGCTTTGCTAAGGGCTCCTGTGCTGTGAATATAGGGTGTCCCCTTGGAGCGGAGATTGAGCACGGAGCCCAGCCCCATGGTCAAGGCCACCAGCAAGAAGGGCTGGAGCAAGCGCTCCTGGCTGCCCTCCTCGATGGTGTGATTTGTGGGCATTGATTTTAAACTTGAGACTTCTCCTGAAATACATTTCTGCGGGGAAAATAAATTATTTTCTTGTTTCGGAGGCAGGTGGCAAGTGCGCTGTGCACACCCGCCACGGGCTCGCCTGCCGCGGTGCCCCGCTACGAGCAGATCGTAAGCAGGGCTTGGGCTGCACCTGCATTTCCATTCAAATGGGAGAGATTCACAACTTTATGTGTTTCACTTTTCATGCAGAAAATCTGCCTATTTCTGCTCAGCACAGGAATGACTTTTGCTAGTTTGTTTCAGTTTGAGCCAAAGCCAGTTTAACCATTTTCAGGTTGGTAGAGTGAAAATATTACAGTTTTTCCCCCTCTACGACCAGTGTTGCTGGTGGTTTAAGGCTCTGTGGCTGATGGTGCAAACCTGAACTTGGCAGAACTGTGGCCTGCAAGCAAAAAATATTCGCTTTTTACCCATTCTGTGTAAATCTGCTGTGGCTTGTGCTGCTTTCTAGCAGCGTGCCTTGAATCTGTGCCTTGCTGCTGCTTTCTTTTTTCTCTGTGTATCTGATAACTTGCCAGCCCTCCGCTGTTGTGCACAACCTCAGGAATGATCAGCTGGAGAGCCGGAGCGGGGCCACGTCCTGGGCAGGCTGGGCTGCCTCTGCGGGCCCAAGGTCACCTGGATGCCAGCCTGGTCCTAGAGGGTAGAGTGGCATGAAATGAGTTTTAGAAATTGTCTTCATCAGAGGCTCCTCAAGAAACTACCCCATCATCCTAATGCTTTCATAATAGCGATTGAAGGTGAGCAGGAGGTACAGTGGGAATCCTCTTACAGAAGGATCTGAAATACAGGATATCCTTTCTCTAAACCTTAATTTCCTCACCTGGTATTAACTCTGTACCCAGTCTAGACTGCGATATTTAGAAACACATGCAGGGATACCTCATGTATTTCATCATACCCCTCCGAGCTTCTATCCCCCAGTGCTACCTCCATAGGTTTCTCCTGGGAATGTGTGTGACAGTGACCGGCCCCTTCCACCTTTACCCACCAAGGACTTTCCCGAGACAACGTCTTGCAGGGCCGTAACCCAGGCTGCCCACTGCAGTAGTTTCCTGTTTGAAGAAAAAACAGAAATAAAACTTAAAAACCAAGCTATCTCTTTTGGCCAGTGAGTCCTAACCCATCTCACTCTGTCTCCCAACTGATGCTCTTTGCAGGAACATCTCCCTCTAAATCAATCACTCCCTGCTGCTGTAGCCCAGCCAAGCTTTAGAACAACACCCTGTGGCAGAAGTTTAATTACTCAAAGTATGAAAAAGCATTTTCTCTTTCCTGTTTTAGATCTACTGATCAGTAATTTGATAGTTTTTGTACTGTGAGAAACAGTGAATAATCTCTCAGTTCCCTTTCTCATCACACCACCCATCACTCACATCTCTCCCAGTCTCAGTCTCTGTAATCTCTCCATATGCAGAGCCTTTCCATAACCCTTATCTTTGTCACCTTTCTCTATATCTTCTTTATTTTTCTCTGTATCTTTTTTTTTTTTTTCAATGCAGGGAACAGATTTGCAGACAGTATTTAAGACATGGGTGAATTATCGATCTGTGCAATGACAAATTGATTTCTTTTGAGGTTAACACTTTTTTTTCCTAAAAATTTCCACCCTCAGTTTATGTTACATGCCATCCCAGGTCAGTGAGATGATATTTTCATGACAGCACCTGCAATACGAGTATATAAAGGTCCAAGTTTTCTTTCCTGAGCAGTAATAGCTCATTTACGACTCATGACTGGTTGAAGTTTAAATGGGCTGTTTCAACCATGCACATTATTTTGCATGTTTTCTTTCTGAATTTCACTGCTGTTCAGTACAGAGAGCTCCCTCTAACTTGTGGTCAGCAAACTCAATCACGTAATTGCTCCTCTCCTTTCCCAGGTCATTTTCGTGCCCGGCGAGCAGTGCATGTTCTAGCACAGATCCCGAGATGCCTCTCTTGGCAATTTCCTTCCATTGCAAAATGTACTAATTCATTCCTAACCTTTATTTCACATCCAGTGCAGTTATTAGACATGGGAGGATTTTCCATTTTACACTATGATGCTTTAGTTTCTTTAAGAGCCTCTGATGAAGATAATTTTTCAGAGCTTTCTGAAAGCCCGAGCATGCGCTGTCCAATGGATCACCCTGCTCCACGCGCCCAGCGGCTCCTCCAAGATTTGTGGTCCGGGGTTTCCTTCTGCAACCACCGCACCAACTCGTCTCTGTTATTTCCTATTTATTCTCCCGTCTACTGATATTCTCCTTCATTATATTTTATGACTGTTTACCTAGTGTGGAAGGAAGGCTGCTGGGGCTTCTTTTAAAATCTGCGATCATGTTTAACACCTCCCATTCCTCAGTGCCAGGTTATTTCAAACAGCACCTTGCTCGCTGCCGTTAAATGGCTGTTTTGTATCAGGATTCCTCCTGACTGCAGGGCGAACGCCATCTGCTCCTGGGAATTGGTTACCGCTCATTTCCCCGGTTTGTTCCCCGGCTTCTGCTGCCGGCGCCTCGCTCGGAGGCGGCTCCGCTCCGCTCCTGCCCCTGGATCATCCCGCGGCCCCGGAGACTTCCTGCTCCTCAGGGCTTTGATTAAAAAAATAAATACAAAAAGCGCCTTTATTATTAGTTTTTTTACCTTAGGAAGTTGATCATCAAAAAAAATAATAAAAAAGTGGTCTCCTTTATCTGGAGTTTTACATTTAATTTGTCATCCTGTGCTCCTTTTTTATTTTCCTCATTTTGACATGTCTTCCACTTTTTGAAGGATACTTTCTTACCTCTGATATACTCCTTTAGTCTGTTCTTTAATGAGAACAGCTAATTTTTTGCCCTTTCTGAGTCTCTTTTGATAGTTGTATAGATTTGCTCTCATCATCTAATATAAGATCTTTAAACAATGTCTATGTCCCCTGAAAGATTTTTACCCTTTCGGTGGCTGCTTTTAATTTTTTTTAACAAGCTTCTTCCCTTTTATGTGGATAGCCTTTTTGAAATCAAGTCGCAATGAATTTTTGGTATTTTTTTCCTCAGTCTCTTACAATGGTACTGAATTTAAGTACATTGTCGGCACTTTTGCAGAATGACTCTTCAATAATAATGTTTTAAATTAGCCCTGTGGCTTGCTCAGGATTAAATCTCGCCCTTACTTCTCCTTTTGGTCTCTCCAAATAACTAACCTGAGCAGGAATAGCTCTCTGTGTTGTCTGTAGACATTTATTCCATCTCCTCTGGGAGTATTCGGAGTCCTGTCAGTATTGTGCTGGTTTCTGCCCTCCTGGTCCCAGTCTTTCTGATTGAGAAGAATTGTCGTTCTGGGGGATGATTTGTTTAGATACTGAATTTAAATCCAGAGGGAACCTGTTACCTTCTTGTATTTGCTGTTCATTATCTTGTTCTGCAGTAAAATATCAGTAATTTTCAACCCCACTCTCTTCCTGGGTCCAGGGTCACCCTTCTCCACGATGCTCCTGACGTGCTAGTCATGCCCATAGCCTCACAGTTTGGGGTCTGAGAGCTCTGAGGGATCCCTCTGCCCCTCTGCTTTTTACAGAAAACCTGTGGGCTGGGGTCAAACATCAGTAATCTCCCTCTCCAACCTTTTGTCTGGATGAACAGGATGGCCAATATCCCTCTTTCCCTGAGATGAGTGTCCTGGGAAGCATGGGAGAACTGACTGTAGTTCCTGAAGACAGGCACGTCCCAGATCCTGCGTTTGTATCTAATGCCAAATAAATCAATATGAGAAAACTCTATCAAATAATCAGATTTTCTCTCCAGTAACTCAACGGTTGCGTTACTGATTCCGAAGTTCTTCCCCGTTTCCACGGGAGCCTCAGAGCTGCCCAGTGCGGTGCCGTGGAGGCCGCAGGCTGCTCTGCTCCCCGCGCTGGCTCTCCGCGGGCTCTAGAGGGCCCCAGCAGCTCTGCGACGCCGGGAAAGCCGAATCGGAGCTTTCCCGATCCCGGCTGTCACGGACCGAGCTCTGCTCCACCCGGAAACTCTGCCCGTTCTGGACGCACCGTGTCCGAGCACCGCGCGGAGCGAACGTGGGTTGCAAGGTGTGGCGAAGAGGTGGGCTCTGCCGGGTTCATACCTGGGGTTACGAAAGCTCCTGCCATTGGGGTTGATGGAGAGGTGGTCTGATGGGATACAGCCGCACCGAGGCCAGGGGGAGTCCAGCAGTTGCCTGTCCCTCTGTTTTTCCACAGGAAGGGAATCCACTTCGTCCTGAAGTGGGACAGAGGGACAGCAGGGACAGTGGGACAGCAGGGACTTTTCTCCCACAGAGATTCAGAGCAATTACAACCTCCTTTTTGCATCCTCACATCAGGGCATGTGCATCTCCCCCACTGCCTGCAGGAGTCAGAGAGAAGCGTTTTTAGCCCCTGTGGGTCACCTGGGTTCCCGCTTCACATCTTCCCTCAGGTGTCAGTGTGTGTCACAGACCTCTGCTGCAAGCATTCCTGAGCAGCGGCTATTTCTGGGAAGGAGAGATGGAGATGTGAGGCTTGCCTTGGACCACATGAAATACCTTCATACTCCTTGGTTTTCCTGAATCTTCCTGCATTTCCAAGAGGAATTTCTCCCTCTCCTAATGTAAAGCAGGCTGAGAGCTGATAGGAGATGGCAGGGAGCTAGTTAAGCCATCTGGTGCCTGTGCTTGATTTCCGGCTGATATCAAGCCCCCCACTGATATTAATGGTGCAATGAAGCTTTGCAGCAGTGTGAGTGCCAGGCCCTTGTTCAATTACACACCAGCTTTCCAAACGGCGCCTCTGCAAAGGGCAACATGGAAATCGATGAGTCCCTGCGTGCCTGTGCTTCGGGCTGTGTTTTCTTAAAGCGCATAAAACACTAGTGGAGATGGAGGCAAAACCCCAGGTTTCTCATTGCTCTGGAATGTGAGAGTGAGGTGAGGGCGCACGGCGGGCACAGGAGCACCGGTATTGGGTGCATCTCCCGCTCCGAGCCCGGTGCCAGCTCCCAGGACTGCTCGGTAGCCAGCGAAACGCTGCTGATGAGATGAGCTTTGCATAACGAGCCCCGGCGCACAAACACGGAGCAGCTGCTCGCCAGGGAGCATTTCCGTGGAGGAACGCTGGGCTTGTAGCTGCTGTTAACCGCGGCCCGTCCGACAGAGGGAACATCTGGGTATGGTTATACCTGAGCCGAGGCCACTGCTGAGCACCTCATAGGAGCTGAGCACCCCATAGGAGCTGAGCACCCCAGAGGAGCTTCGCGCTTGCACCCAAGGCCTTTATGGGCTCCTCACGCGGGGAGCCGGTGTGGCAGAAACCACCCCGTGCCCCTTAGCAGGACACCCAGCGAGACCGTTCCCCTGCTCCAACCTGCTCAGCATCTTCCTGGGCTGGATGGGGCTGCTCAGCAAGACCCATTTGTCTAGTTATGTGCAGCAGGACAAAGACATGTTCACTTTACCCATGTGTGTTACCTCTCCCCTCTACCCCTTCTCTTCAGCCATCCTTCATCCCCTCTTTTTCCCAAATGACAGCAGCAGCCCCTTCTTACAGCCATTCCTAGGCTCCCTGGGCAATCACGGGCTCTCTCCTTGCTTCCCCAGCTAAGCAAGGGCCCTGCCTGCTCCCTTGGCTCCAGTCAGGTCGTGAGGGTCATCCTTCACCCAGAGCCTTCCACGGCTTTCCCAGGTATTGCTTCCCCAGACACATCCTGTCACAGCATGAAAACATGCCAATAGCTCGAGCTGTTCCCAGCCTGGCCCCTCTCGCCAGTCTGACGTTGCTCGTTTTGTCGAAATATGCATTATAGCAGATAAGATAACACTAAAATGTAATTAAACCCCTGAGGTTGTGTGTAAAAGAAAATGCAGTTTAGAATTGTCAGAACTTGTTCACATTTTCTAAATGAAAATACTGAGAATCTCATATTTTCCAGATCATAAAATTTAATAATAAGGGCAGATATTTTAAGGAAATATTTTTAAATAACCAAAAAAGCATCTTTTAAATGATAAAAAACCCATATCTTTCAGGTTTTTAGATTGTACCTTGTCATTGCACCCTATAATAAGAAAAAGTGTCCGAAATGCCAACATGGTTCTCTCTTCACACAGAGGAGCCAGGAGCACATGACAACAGGAAGGGGTGTTGCAGGGGTCCTTCCCTTTCCAATGTTTTAGGCTGAAACTGGGATTCTTTCCAGGTCTTATCACTTCCTCCAAGCTCTTTTATCACAGCTAAAAACTGTCAAGAGCATTTGACAATGTAGGAAAGGAGGGAAGGGAACCTCGGTAGCGGAAAACCAGCAGCCTGATGGCAGGTGCTTCTCTGAAGTCCCCTCTATCTGCTTGGGCTGATGAGCTCTGCCTGGGGACAACTGTAAAGCAAGTCTCCTCGCAGGTATTATTCATTTTGTATGATTTTCTACACTGCGGACACATGAAAGAGTAAACCTGCAGCAGGCCGTGCAGCCCCATCTCTAAAAGAGACACTCCATGCAACCCTGAAGACATCCAGGCTCACAGGAACCGTCCAAGTTCCTTCTGGTTTAATGGGACAACATTTCCCGAGCATTCCAATTTTCCCTTTCAAAGTTTGCAGACTGCCTATTCATATGCTGCTCTCACCGCTTGATTTCCTCTCCGTTGATGCTTTGAGCATCACTCCTCTTCCTCTGCATCCAAAGCCGTAGCTGCTGCTGCCGGTCAGTGTTTGGTGCTGCATGGTGACACGTTTTCCTCTCTGTGTGGCTGCAGCCGTGTGGCCGTATTTGCTTGTCTCTGTGCAATCTCCTCTCAGAAGATTGTTTGTACTGCACAGGCTCAGTCCCTGGGCTTTAGGGATAAACCAGATTTTCTTCTGATTAAAGACTTCTTAAAGATTAAAGACACACAGCCAGGGCGCAAGTCAAAGCTGCAAAGCAAAGATCATTCTACAACTTTTCAGTTTGCAATTTGATTTTCTTTTCCGGTTGTGTCGCCTGCATTTTTAAACACAAACAAACTGGAAAAGACAATAATCTATCAGAAAGCATAATGCTGCCCCTGCGGCTTAAGAGCAGGGATAGAAATGTAAGCTCACAGCCACGTCAGTGTTTACTCCTAAGGCTTTTCCTCCCTGTCCCAGTCCTTGGAAACAATTGCTCCAAGGCTGCTGGATGGAATTTCCCCACATTCCCTCCACACCTCCAAGGCTCAGGCTCTTGTTTCAGAGCGGTTTTACTCCGTTCTGTCCCCGCTTTCTTACTTATTGAGTTCCCAGTGGGATGACTTCATCCCACACATACAATTGCCCCCACCCTCCTCCATTCCTCTCTGACTCTGGGCCATAGCATACCCTCCACCTCCACAAAACAGGATCTTCCCCAAGGTCTGGGACCAAACATGGTGTTCTCGGGCACAAGATGTGCTTACATGGCCAGGCAGGCTGGCCAAGTGTGTGGGGAACATCCACTGCCTCCGAAGCAATGTAAACACTCATGTGCGTTGCAGGGCATTTGGGGTTGTAGGTTCCCTAATATAAAAACACACGTTTGTTAAGCCTTTGGCAGTGTCTGTGTCTGTTTTTCTCACCTTTTGCAGAATGCAGCCCTCAAGCCACCCTGGCACCCAGTGACGAGTCTCCCCTGGTTTACCAGAGCCCTCTGTGATCCTGAAATGGAGAGAGCAGCATGGAGCAGCATGGAGCAGTCCAGAGGGATGTCCAGCTCCGTCCCAGCAGATCCTCCAGGACCCCAGAGCATGGGACATGTCTCCGGGAGCTCCTGGCTGCATCCCTGGCCACGGCCGTGCTGCTGTGCTGCCATCCTGCCCATCAGGTCAGCCCTGGAGGGAGAGTGGTGCCTATACCCCACCCTTAAAAAAAATCTACCCAGATATCCTCTGGGTAGAGAAGTATTTCAAAATGGCTTTTAGAGCAAAGCGGGCCAGTTTTGTTTGACTATGTATTAGGACACTTTTTTTTTTTTTAATGGAGATAGCTCAAAGCAACTGAGTCAAGCTAGAACTAAAATGAGTTTAGGAGTAGAAATAAAAAGGGGTTTATGAACAGATCTCCCCTCCCACTGTGCCATTGCAGGCTGGTCCTTCCCTCCAGCCGCGGCTCCCGCTGACACGATAACCCGCAGTGCTGCTGCCGATGCGGTGCGAGCCGCCCCGCGAGCTTCGTCCTCCCTCCTCCTCCTCCTCGCCCAGCTGCCTCCCTTATCCAGCCCCGTGGCCGCGATGCCGGATGCTCCCGACTCCTCTGCTCCCGCTCCCCGAGGGCTGGGTCCCTGCCTGGGAGCGGGTTGCCATCTCCCAAGGGAAGGAACAAGCTTCGCTCGCTCCCTTCAGAGGCATCCGCCTGACTCCGTCACTTTTATTAGAGAAACCTGACACACACACGCCGAGAGCGCATGCAGATCAAACAGATGCTGTCTGTCACAGAGCTTAAAGCCTAATTACAGGAGATTACAGAAACTATTTATAAATATTTATGTCTATTTAAATATATTTATAAATGTATCAGGATTGGATAAAAGTGTATATTGTTATTTTAGCTTAAGACATAACCGAATATCATTTATACAATGCTCATACAATAATCATATATTTGTATTAAGCTTCTTTTTGATTAACATGGACAGCAGCTGTTAACATTGAATTGCTGTTAATACAAAGTAGGCTGGCACCAATAAGCGGAGGAGAATGGGTGGGGAGATGCTAAGATGCTAAGAAGTCTGGAGGCAATGGAGCAGATATACTGCGGAGTAGAGGGCTCTCCCCGTTCTCAAGATAGGTAGAAATCCTCTTGATTCACCAGGGAGCAGACTGGAAATACACAGCCAGGGTTATGCATCTTGTTTCCTCCTTAATCCGCTGCTTTCCTGTGGCAACGTGCTCGCTGCCTCCCCACATCACTCACTCGCGAGTGCGCGGGGCAGTCGCTGTCTCTCCCTGCACTGCTCCCCGCGGGGCTCAGCTCGTTTGGGCTCCCTGTGTGCGTGGCAACGCTTATAAACTATGACACCAACATGATAATTTTGTTTAACCCAGAAATTGTGCATGCTCACAACCCACCGTTTTTTTGCAGCTCTCTTTGGTGTGTACCCAGCAACACTCCCATCCGAACACTGCGTGACGTGGGGCCAAATTGTGCTTTTCACTATACAGCTGCTTTGCTTCCTCATCAGACCCTTGGGGAAAAGTCTAGCAAAGGCGCTTGGAAAGACACCCACTTTATATCTCTTAGTTTGGCTTCCACAGGAACACAAGCTGTGCAATGCATTGGGGTGTCAGGTGTTTTGAACACACGGGGCTGGTAATGCTACGGTTTGGGAGGGAGGGAGGACATTTCTGGAAGTTCTGTGAAACCCAGAGATGGTGGGAAAGATGAGCCTTTATTTATATTATCGCAGTGGGGACAGCTCAACCCATGTTTGTCACACTCAGCAGCAGCTCGCTACCTGGTAGACACGTGTCCCCAGCTGCTCTATCCACAGATGTGGGCTGGTGGCCACCAACCTGCATGGGGGTCTGGACTAGTCCCTGCATTGGCTGGAGGAACAGGAAAAGCAGGTGGGTAGGGTATATGGGTGGGTAGGGGATACAGCAGGGACCAGAAAAGGGGTGTCAGGATGCATGGGAAGGGTGGTAGTGCCCCCAGGGAGCAGTAAGAGGCTCTACTCCCACAGCCAGACCTCGGGATTTCAGCATCAGAAGAGGGCCTTCCCCTCCCCATCCTGGTGAACACAAGCCTACAGCTACAGGGCAGATGAGCAAGGTCTATCCTCCTCCCTTCCATGCACTTCTTTTTGCCCAGGAGAAGACAAATCAGGAAACTTGCTTTGCGCTCGCAGCAGGGTGGTTTTTTGAGCAGGACAATCCCTTTGGTCAGGCATCAAATAGCAGCGTGTGAGCCATCTGCTTCTTTGACTAAAACACCCAGAGAAAAGCTGCTGGATTGGAAAAAGGATATTAATCTGAAAAGCGTACAACAAAGCGACTGCAGGGTGTTTCCCCCCCGAGCCAGAGTGAGCGAGGGAAAGCTGATTACCATGACACACAGGAGCCCTGATCTAATATTCCACTTCAAGATTTGCAAATAATGTGCCCATTAACATTCATTAGCTCTTTAAATAATACCTGCCAGACCTTCTAGGCAAGGAGGAAAGGCCCTTGCGCCCCAAAATCAATCACGTAACAGCCTCTAATTGTGCATTTTCTACATCTACGCAAAGTTTCAATAAAAACAAGCCGTGATGGAGCAGCAAGGCTGGAGCTGTCACTGCTGTGCGCCTGTGTACAGAAGTGTGTGGAGACACCCCTCCTGCTCCCGGGTGCAACAAGAGCATATCCGTGCTAATTAGTGGGCTTCTCTCCGACAGGCTGCCAGAGTCCAACGGGCACCGGGGGAGGCTCCCTTCAGGAATGTGTCAAACCAGACGTTCTCCACCCAAAAATAGCGTCTGGCCTCTGGCTCTTCAGGGAGCCCCACAGAGATGAATGCCACGGAAGGGAAGGGGCTGATGTCGTGCTCATCACGCCCAGAGACACCCTCTCCTGAGCTTTGGGGAGTCCCACATTAATATCTTGTGCAGAAAGCTTGGAGATGAGTAACGCCCGATGAGAGAGGTGGAAACTAATGGTCTGAAATCAAGGCTTGGCTCAGAGCTGTGATGCCACCTACAAACCTCATTGCTGTCAATCTACCACCCTCTGGAATTGCCTGACCTTTTTGTTCCTCTTCCAGAACGGGCCAGGTCTCTGATGAAGGCAAAGGGGAATCAGTTCTTGATCATTTCACTCCGATGGTCAAATGACCTTCCCAACGCCCTACGTAAATTATTGTCTGGGGATTTTCCTAGCTGTTAATTGCAAAACTGCTGCACTGAAAAGCAGCCCAGAGAGAAGTGCCTGTGCTTGAACCGTGTTGAGCAGACCCCGTTGTCGTGCCGTCACTGCTGTGACATTGCTCCAGGCAGACACCAAAGGGGGTTAAAGGGTGCGTTGGCGCAAACACCTTGGTCACAGGCACAAGTAAAACCACAGGGCTACTTTCCTCTTGGGCTGCTCTTGCTGTGTTGTGCTGGGGGCTCAAACACCGAACCCAAAGAATGGGGGAGAATCGTCTCCACTGAGTACATAGGTGTCTACCTTGCAGCTGCAACCAGATCTGGTTGCCTTGATTCCTTTTATACTCAAACAGCAGTGCACGTGTCAGTGAACCTTTCAGGCATCTCCTGAAGGAGGTCCCTATGTCTAGATGTGCCTGTTTCTCCGTTTCAGCCATGAAGGGAGCTCGCGTGGAGATACAAGTGTTGCTGACACTTAGGCTTGGTGTCAGGAATGCTCAAAGCACGTTGCCAAGAAATCACGATGATCAAAAGCTAAGGTAATATTAGGACTCTGAGAACAAGCAAACTGCCTGCCTAGGGTTGCCATCCCTAGTGCAGACTAACCTCTATGTGCAGCAGTTCTTTCTGAAATTGTGATTATGGTCAGCTCTGCAGGAGACACGGGAGTTCTCTAGGTTATTCATGGCAGACACCCAGCTTTAGCCTACTTATTCACCTTGTTGTCAACCAGAAAACAGCTATTAAACACTGAAAATTTAAGTTAGTTGGCATCCAAATGCTTTCTGGACTTTCCTTGACCTTTCTGAATGCTTTAAAAGCACACAAGGCTGGGTCAATAGATTCCTCTGCAGGAGACTATGAACAAGTCCAGAGACCTCCACGGTCTATGGCATGTTGCAATGTTCCTTAGAGTTTGTGATAACGTACAACCATTTGCCATGGTCAAAGTAAAAATACTATTTTGGGGAGACATATTTTCCTTGAGATTAATTTTTCAGAAGGAAGACAGTTTAGCCCTCTTTATGGATGCATTTATTCAGCCCAAAATGAGTTTAGATGAGTATTTAATAGAGGACCTAATCAGAGTAACTTGTCCATAGTCTAACTAGCCAGGTCAAGGAGGGTCAAGAAAAGAAAACTAATAGATTATGCAAAGAGTGTTCATATTTGCAGGATTAGTGAAAACTGCTGCATATATAAGAATATTGTTGAGCAATGGGAGGACTGAAGAAATTCCTTCAAAGTGTGAAGGTGAAAGACAGAGAGAGAAAGCAGACAGAAAAACTTTTTTTTCCTTTTTTAAATGTGCAAATGACAACAGTGCACTGCAGAAATGCACAGGAAAAAGAAATAACTTTGCATAAGTATATCCCTGAGTAGATATTGCAAAGAAATGCAGAAGCAAACTGAGTTTATGAGCACACTTAAAGGGCAGTGATCTGATGAAGATGAGAAAATACAGAGTTAATGTTCTTTCATGGATTTCTTCATACATTTATGAAGAAAGGTTTTGGCAGGTTATTCCACATCCCTGGAAAAAAAAAAGTAAAGAAAAGGTGATTTTTGAGTCATGGGCTTTATCATTGCAGTAAGTGAATGGATGCTGAGGCTGTTAGTTGGAAAAGGAGATGTTAAGCCCAGCCCTGCCCCAACCCGAACCTCAGCACTGATTCCCCCGAACATGGACTCCCCCTAATTTCCTAATCACCATTCTCTTTTCAGCCTTGTCCTACCTTATTCCTAAAAGGGCTCACTAATCCTTATTGCTATCTCTCAACAATTCTTGTCTTATTTCTCACTAGCTACCACAGACTTATTTAATCTAGAGCTCTGCAAGAGGCAGGGGAGGAAAATCTGTTTTGTGCTGTGTGCTCTCCATTCCCTCACCCAAGACCTGTGTGAACATGGATAAAATCACTGTTTAATAGCTCTGGTCAAGCCTTGCTGCTTGTTCCCAGCCTGTTTGGGGCAGCTATTACAGGTCTGCACAGAGCTGCTGAACGTGTTCTTGCAGCAGCAAGGGAAGCATCACAGTGT
>JAUBNY010000168.1:595158-608818 GCA_032275445.1 Crypturellus soui | reverse complement strand
GAAGCCTATGGAGAAAAGGATAACATGGATTGCGTGCAAGTGTGTAAGTCCTCGACCAACCCTGTGTCCATAACAGCCACGTGTCCGGCAGCAGCCGCAGTGGTCTGCGCACACAGAGTGAATTGGGGGATTTCTGAGGTGCCAAGTGCAGAGTTTGGGGGTGAGCCCGGTGGTGGGACCTCTGCTGCAGAACGGCTGTGGATGTCCATGGACACAGACATGTGGTCCAACACCTCAACCATCGTCTCCTTCCATGCACCACCACCTGTCAGTGTTTTGAGGATACGTCAAGATCCAGCTGCCAATTACTAACCGCATTTTGCTAAATGCATTTTCAGCCTATGGCTGTTATGCATAACTGAGCTTTGTCCCTTCTACTCGAGTCTTTAGAGGTCCCAAAACAGCAAATAATGATGCTGGTTCCCTGAAGCAGAGAGAGACCAGGGGAAGAGGTGTGATTGGAAATAGCAGTCCAATAAACCTTCCAGGGGACGCTCGCATTGAATGAAAAGAAATTATAGCATTGGGAGGAAAGGTTCCTGCTCACCACTGAATAGGCTGCACTTAAACTATTAGGAGGTCCACAGAGATCTTTGTGCCTCTCTGGAGAGCTATTTAGAGCTATGCTGCTGGGGCTGAACTACTGCCATTTATTCCAGGAAAAAGCTCAGGGACCTTTGCTTTTCTGAGGGTTGTTTTAGGTCTTGCTTGGAGGCAACCAAGCCTCAGCTTGAACAATACCAGGTGCATTCCTGCATGGGACGGGTAGCTGAGACCTTACCTGCTCATCTCTGGGTGCTTTTATGTTGCCAGAACTCAAATAACTAGAGGATTTATGAAGTTTTAGTGGTCTGTCAGTTTAGAGTGGCATGACTGGCTCTAGACCTGGTGTGTTCTTCATAGACGGAAAGGAAAACATCTTAAGCAAACAATTTTGGTGGCCACAGTTTACAGCTTCTATGTCTTGACTCCATCTGCATGCAGGAAAAGAATTCAGTGGAGTATTTACTTAAAAGCCTTAAAAGAGTCCATTTCACATAACTGAAAACACTTGTGAACATCAACTATCTGAGAAAAAAAAGGGAATTTAAACAAAGAAAAGAAAGATAATTGGGAACCGTCACGAGAACTCTTGGCATGGTGCCAGAAACACAATTCCACAGCTTAAAAAGAAACTGTGCTGCTTTAAACCAAGCCAGATTGAGTCGCGCAGCCTGCAGCAGAGGGTTTGTCCTGTGAGAACACAGATGAGGGCACTGATACCTCTCCCACTGCAGCCTAGTTTGCTCCCATAGGCTTCCTGCAACTTCTGGTCTTATCCATCAGCGGAGACCTGACCAAAATCGAAAAATAAGTTTACAAACAACTTTACTTTCCCCACTCAAATGGTGGTCAGGCAGTTTTGCAAAGCACCACTTTGATGAGGAAGGAGATGGAAAAGAAAACAGGCTAACATACAGTAACCAGCTCCTCAAAACATGGTGACCCTCAGGTAAAGTACTCATGTACTCACTCATGTACTTCTGTTTACTTGGTCAAGACAACTGTGTCACTGTGTGAATCCCTCTGTCTCCCTGTAATGACCCTGACTGCAGGTTGTGGTGGATGCTGACACAGCTCTCACCAGTACGAGCTGCCTCCCAGCGCCCTCCTCCTGCGGTCACTGCTGCTTGGCCAGAACCTCTGCTCTTCATCAGTACAAGCAGTACCTGAAACCGCGCAACATCACCCTAAACCTTCCCTAATAACTGCAGGATCCTATGGTCTGTTTCCTTTCCTGTGCTCTGGCAACCTTCCTTCTGTAGCTGGGAAAGGACTGGAATTGCTGTTTGTGATGCAAGGGCCTGGGAATGCAGCTTCTTAGTATGTCTAAAAGGAAGATAGAAAAGATTAATTCTTTATGCCACGTTTAGGTTGTATTTAGTCCCGTGCCCTTAGGTATCAAGAATTATATTTTCTTCCATTTACTGCATAACTTGATTCCAGGTTTGTTATTTAGGCTTTTTTTCCCCTTTGAAACATCAGAGTAGCCACAGGTAAAGGCAAATCTGAGTTTCGAAGACGCACCTTGCTCTCATGCGCAGGATTAAAGTGACCGCCGGATTTGAGATCATGAAGGTTATGTGTAAGTCAGGGATTTTTATATACTTTTATGCTTTATCCAAGGGATATTTTTTACTTTTCCACTTTCCTCTGTAGCATGCAGTCACACTATCCAAGGCCATCTGGGCATTTTTCACCGAGCAAATAGGCTTGTGTTGTAGGAGCCCATGACACTGACAACATTCACAATCTCTCCTCCTTTGTACCTCTGGCTACCTCCTTTTTTTGTAGTATTTGGTATTTTACACTTGGAGTTAAGTACATTATAGTATGTTGGAGGATTATCTGTGGCTTTTGAAGCTCCAGGATGTTCTTGTGAACCCCTGGATTTAATTTCTATTTTGGAGATGCTTGAGCTCACTGGTGTGGTCCTGTGTGGGTCCTGTGGCAACACCACTTCGCATCTGACTCTGAGAGAGACCCAAGATTATCATTGCAGTAGAATTATCCTTAATGATTTGCAGGGGTTTATCAGGGGCACTCAGAAATGCATGCTGACCATCTATAATACACTGCTATATTATGTTATATTACTGCTTGTAATTAATTATTATCTATACCTTTGCACCAGCTATTCTGCTCTTTATGCGGGATCTGTGTTCAGAAAAACAGGCTTCAATAATCCAGTTCTGCTCTTAACTTTGCCCCAGCTCTCCCTTCCTCCATCCTCTGAAGCTTTTTCTCGGTGTTTCACATTATTACAGTATATATTACTAGGCCACAGAATTCCCCAGGAATTTCTTTCAAAGCTCTTGGAAGCACATTGTGCAGTATCTCAAATTTAAGCATGTTTGACTCAATAATATAATTTAATAACCACCATAGTTACAGTTTAGAATAAAATTTTTTCATTATCTCTGTAAACTTGCACTATGGTGGCCTGCATATTTTTAATTACCAAGCAGAGATATTTTTGGGTATCTGACTTTTCAGTATCAGCAACATCATTTTATTTTTCATGTCCACCCAGATTATGACCTTATATCAGCCTTAAACTCCTTTTAATTCCTAAAATCAGATTTCTTTTAGTCATGATACACTTTTAATTAAATTTTTCTTTTGTTCCTTACTTTCTCAGCCATGCACTTTCAAATAACGTTGTACCCCAGCTTATCTGGTCTCTGCATTTTTCACATTCTAGGTTGCCTAATTAGCCTCACTTCATTTCGCTGTGCATGTGTTTGTGTGTGCGCTGCCAGCCACTGCCTGTCACCCACATTTAGCTATAATGTGTAAGTATATTGAATATACACGCATATCATTCACATGCATTTACTGTCAAGACACTGGCAGCCACCCAGCTGCCAAACCTGTGATCGATATAGAGCGATGCAGAGGGGCAGCATCGGCTCCTGCGCAGACACTGACTCAGAGCGGAGCGCTGCTCTCCTCCCCGCTGCCCTCCATGGGCCCTCCCCA
The DNA here is from genome assembly GCA_032275445.1 of Crypturellus soui. NCBI lineage: Eukaryota > Metazoa > Chordata > Aves > Tinamiformes > Tinamidae > Crypturellus > Crypturellus soui. Next base: position 605,296 of record JAUBNY010000168.1, on the reverse strand, counting down.
CCTTCCTCCCTGCACTCCCTCCCCTGCCCTCAGGTTCCGTGGCTATAATCAAATCATAACTTTTATTAAATTTGAGATTACTTTTTAATGGAATCAATTTCTTGCGCAGCGCTTTTGCCTTCTGCCCCGCGGCTCCACCACGCTCTGCACTTGCGGAGTTTTGCTCCGGTTTTTGTCTCTGCTGCTGCCCTGATGACAAACGTGTTGGCGAATGGCGGTGGCCTCGTCCTGGCTGATGAAGGAGGTGTGTGATTCGCTGTGGGGCTCTGGTAGCCCTTGTCCCTTTGCCCGTGCTGCGCTGGTGCAGACATCCCCATGAGGAGCCCCACGGCACCATCAATGTGGCTCCAAGCTGGCAGCACAAATGGCATTAGCTGCTATGGCTTCAAGAAATATTCCCCTGCAGGGAAGAAAACCCTCCTCTTCCCTCTTGACTGAGCGATCATTTTGTTGCCAGATTGGAAAATCTATGCCAGATTGGAAAATCTATGTTAGATCCAGCTGCACTGAACCTCCTGCCGTGCAGGCTCTCTCCATGATACGAAGTTGACCTTATCCCTGCCCTAGGGCTCACCACTGTGTACGGCAACTCAAATTCAGCATTTACCTATTTTCCAGCTTCCTAATACCTCTGCTGCACAAAATGGATTCAGCTTTGCCTCTTTATGTAGCTTTCTGCTAGTCTCCTCCTTCCCCTCTGATTATCACTTCCTCTTTCTACAACACCCACAGACAGTATCATATTCTCTGATATAAAAGGCCCATTTTGCTTTCACGTGTCCTAAACTAAGGACAAGAAAAAAAATAGCAGCAACAAGGTGCCTTATTTGGTCCTGCTGCTGAGGTTCTTAAATAGGAATTTAAGATCCTAACCTCACATATGAATGTGCTGGATCTAAAAGCTTTCTTGCACAGAAATTGTATTTTCTAAATCCATACCTAGGAGCATAGGTCAGTCCGTCTCATGGTTATTTCAGGGCCTGGCCCTGTTCAAGGCCTTGGTCTCACAAAATCCTTCCGGCAGTTTCTAACTGCTCAGTTTTGATATGATGGAATTTGGTCGGGTCTGAAGGCAGCCAGACATTGGGGTCTGGGGCTGATGTGTCCTTACGAGGACCACCAAAAAATCTGATCCAGCTTTTCCTTCCATGATCCTTTTCAATCATGTCACTCCATTAAATATTTATGGTAATGGCTACCACTCTATTCCTGTACCAACTAGAAGTAATGTTACCACTATGTTCATATCATGTACCAACCCTTTTCCTAAGGAAATAAAGCTGAAATCCACTGTCTAACTTGAATTAAAAAAAAACAGCATTTTTCTTGAAGTGTGGACCTTTCTTTTGGCTTAAGAGTGAGCACAAGAACTGGCCTTGCAGGTGTGCCTGTCCTTGTTATTTTCCCAAATGCGCTAATAGCCTTCCATAGCTCGGCTTTCATAAGGTCAGAAGCAGATACTCTGATTAACTGTTTTCTCCATAAAAGTTTATAAGCGTTAACTGCTTCCAAAATAGTATCGAATGCCTCTTTTTATTATTGTCTTTTTTCCCCATCCTTACTAAGATGGGAATTCACGACTCCTTCTCTAAACTAGAGAAACTTCTTATGCCTTAAAGAACAAGATGAGAAGCTCTGAGTCTCTAGTTATTCAGGTAGAGTTTCTTTTTCTTTCTTTCTTTTTTTTTTTTCAAAGTCTTATTTTATTTTTTAACCTAGTCCATGCTGTGTGTATCTGTATCTATGAACACAGGGATGTTATTTTTCAGGATTCACTTGAAACATTTTTCCATGGCCATTTAAGGAAGCATAAAGATGGATTCAGTACTGAAGCATGAGACATATCACCAAAAGCTATATATGTATTTACATATATATGTGTGTGTATATTTTTATATATGCATTCATATATATGTGTGTGAGTCTGTTTGTATGTTCTTCTAAGGACTATATTTCCTTTCTACCTTATACTCGTGGGGCTTATTCCTACAAAGGACTAAGTTCTTTCAATTCTCCCAAGGATCATCAGAGCTGAGTGAATTGCAGTTCTGCCACAATTCTGCTTGTAATTAATAAGTCATCTAAAGTGCAGAGAGTAATAGGTACACTTTGAGGTCCAACAGGAGACTTTCAAGTATAGAAGTCTTTAAAAATTAAAAAAATCCATTTTGGTGCCCACTCTCAGGTCCTATGTTTCTATTGCCGGAACCCATGAGGACCTCAAGTTTTTAAAGTATGAGCGCTCAAATACTTACATTCTTGCTGTTTCCTGAGCCTCTGGTTGCAATAATTAATTAGCTCTTTCTTTTCGCTCCCCTGTCTTGTACATAAATGCCTGCTATCTCTATCCAGTTTTATTAAGTAAAATTCTCTCAGAAAATCGTTTCCCACAAAAACAACATTGTTGTCATATAGATGGCCGTGTACCTTAGTGACCTGTACAATTTCAACTCTGATCTAGTTTCTTCTAGCAGCAGATGCCTGTCTCACTGTCCATCGTGTAGGTCACCCTGCTGATGACCATCGTATTCCAGTTTGGGGTAGCACCAAGCTGCCTCTGGGGCTGCTGATTTTCATCTGAAGGACTCCAATCCTGCCCTTCATCTCCAAAGGGAACGTATTTTTCAGTGACACTTTCAAGAGGACAGAACATCCTTCTCTGAAGCCATCATAGCGTAACGCCCCAATCTGCAACAAACATTATGCAAATGTCTTTTTTATAACCATAGACAGAAAAAGACAGTCCTTCCTTGTGCTTCGTTAGGACATTGGCATGAAACGTCATTGCAGCCTCTGAGATTTGCATCTTTTCCATCAGGGATACAAGATTGTTTTCCACTTTATGGCCATTTTCATTTATGTTTTGTTTATAGAAGCCTGATCTTACTCCTTGCTGTCCAGAAGATCCCACTGGTAGCCCAAATCTTGATATCCAGAGGTTTCTCAGGCTTGCTCTGCTCCTTCTTGATATTCCATGAGGCATCCATGCCTCTGGTGAAGCCTCATCTGGAAGAAGAGAGAGGAAAATATTTGCAAAGACTTGGTGGAACCGATCCCATGGTTCCACCAAGGACCATGCATGGTCCCGCCAAGGACATGCTACCTCCAGCATTCATGCTAGCCACTGCTGCATCTTGCTCTGCATTACTGTTTTCCACAGGTGCTCACAAGGTGCGAATTTCTATAGGGCTTTCCCAGCTGCATGCTCTGATGCTCATGGGTAGGCCTTTGTGTGTCCTTTGGTCCCCACCGTTTTCTCTGGGTGTTTGCGGATGTTCTGCTCCTGCCCTGTCTCCCCTTGAACTATTCCTGCCAGTCCATGCAGTCCGGAGCAGAGAGAGCTGCTACATCCCTGAGCTGCTCTGCTTCCCCACGGATCCTCCCTGTCCAACACGCACGTCGCTGAGCTCATCACGATCTAGATTCAGCTCAGCAAACCTCTTCCCTGAATCTTTGTCAAAGTCACTTGCAGCCTCAAACCGTCATCAAGCAGAGGAGTGAGGAATTCCAGTGTTTACGGACACCGATGACCTCGTTTCAAGTGGCCATGGCCTGTCTCATCCTATTCCAGTCTCTTTATCAGCAGCTCCCTCCCTTCTGCTAAAAGGAAGAGGAACAACTTGTAAGTTTGTAAGAAAACACTTGCCAATTCCTTTCCCTGTGCCTTAAAATCTCTCTTCTCTGATCACTTCTTTTGGGAATCTGCTAAATTCCATTGGAGGGAGGCTGATCCAAACACCCTGACTGTTCCCTGTGTGGCCAAGTCCATCCTTGTGCCTGTCCGCAGGACGGGGCTCAGCCAGGATAGCCCCACCAGGTGCCCTCAGGGTGGTGGGAACGGGCATCCCACGCAGATCCGATCCCGGGTGGACTTTCCTGTTCTGGATAATGCTCCCCCATGCCCTGTTGTAATGAACTTGTTCTTGAAATGTGGCAGCACACAGAGATGGTGCTTCCTTGGAAGAAAATGCTAGAGGAATATGTCAGAAATTACTTGGTTTGACAGGGTACAATGTGTGCCTGACTTCATTGCTTTGACGGGCTACACACTGCTCAAAGGCATTTTGCTAATTATTAGCACCATTTATTTATTTATTTATTCTTATTTTAAGCAAGACTGGGTAGGTGTGGTATGTATTTAGTAGGAAGATACTTGCAACACATCATTTGTATGGAAAGCTGCAAAAATTGCAATTGTCTAATTGTTTCTGAAATGAAAATAGAAATAAGAATCTGGTCTTTTTTCTTTTTAATCCTTTAAATGAATTTTTAAAATCACACTTCAGCTTAGAGACATCTTAACATATTTCTGCAAACTCTGCTGAAAAGACATACAGAAAATTTCACCCTCAAAAATATTTGGCAAAAAAATAATGAATGAGCTTTAATACACTATATCTTTTTTTTTGTATCCTTGGCAGCAAGAGCCTTACTAAAATTTCTATTAAGCTCGGGAACAGCTGTTTTGTGTTGAGATAGAAAAAGAAAATTCAGTCCCTTGGATTTTCTTTAGCAGATGCTGGCGTCTTAAAAAAAAACCCAGGTATTGGTGAGCGCATGGGCAGCCGTGCACTGTGTATTTGAAAATCCACCATGGTTTCCACTTGTGTTTTGGCCAGTGGGAGCTCCCGGCTGTTGTGCACAAGCGTGTGGGGGTGTTAGGGGGATCCAGAGGGATCGGGACCTGGTGGGATCCATGGACAGGATTCCCAAAGCTGATGGGAGGCTGTGGAGGAGCAGAGGCTCCTTCCTGGGAAGGCTCACAGCTGGGTACCACCATCTCCTGCAGGAGGTTGCTCCTCTGCTCCTGATCCCGCGCTCGCTCCGCGGGGCCAGCTCGGCCGCGGATCCCAGCCCGGCGCTCGGAGGGATGGAGAGGTCCGTTCTGGCGCTGGCTCTGCTCCCCTGGGCTCGAGGGTGCGCTGATATTGCCTGTCAGGGAGATTGGTGGGATTGGAGCTGCCAAACTTCCCGAGTCATTTACAAGGCGCTGTTTTCCCACCCCTGCTCCGCGGTGATGAATGGAGTTATTATATCCTCGCAATCTTATCCTGCCCCCCAGCAAAACTCAATAGTGAATTGAATGTTGCTGGGAAGGCTGGTGAGGCACGCGGTGCAGCGATCGCATTTGTCTTGCAGGGAGAGGAGGAATTGAGGGCTGCAATAAGCAGCATTAAATAGCAAGGAGCGCTGGATTACAGCTCTGCTCCTGCTGTGCTCTTCCTAAGGCTGCCCATTCACTTCCCATTCGCGGGCAGCCTGGGCCTCAGAGTGTTGTGGAGACACCATTCCTGCTCCCTCTTGGCCCTGTTGCACATACGGAGATGGGAAGATTGGCCTGGGGGCTCCTGGGATGGGGCCAGAGCATCCTGCAGGGAGGACCCGTCTCATGTGGCACTGCCCCATGAGGAGCAGCCACCACATCTTTGTTCTCCACCCTGCCCTGCAGAGACACCATGCAGGGACATTTGCTGTGCATACGGCCTGAATGATTATTATCAATAAACACTTGGAAATGATGAAGCATCCTTTTCTGACCCATTGTAACTGGTATTTGTGCTGCAGATGCACTCGGGACAGGGGTTTCTATGGCAGAGGAGTCACCCGTGGGTGGAAGGAGGATGCAAGGGCCAAGCGGGAAGAGAGATGTTTGGAGGCACCAGCTCCATGAGATGATGGAGCCCAAGCTCCTTGTCCCCCCAGCAATGGTGTGTGCACATGGGCCCGTGCCAGCCCCGAGCGCCCCATGAGGCTGGGGATACGAGATGGGCTCCGAGCTCGGGGGCTCCGAGCACGGCCTGGTCTCCGACGAGGCCCGGGGGCCGTGGGAACCGTGGAGCCCCGCGCTGCGGGGGTGGTGGGAAGCGGGGGCCAGGGGATGCTGCGCCCGGGGCTCTCCCTGCGGATGCTGCCGAGTGTGGGAATAGCTGCTGGGAACTGAGCGGGGCAGTAGAGCGCGGGGCCCCCGGGAATAGCAGCACCAGGGTTAACCCTGCGTGTGCTGAGAGGGACATGCGCTGAGCCGGGGGTGCTGCTGGCCGCGTGTCCTAGGGACCATCCTTCCCTGTCGGGATGCGGGAAAACCATGGAGCCCATTCCCCACCACGCAGCATCCTGCCGTTCCCGCCCCGGCAGCGGGAGCAGCGCGGACTGTCAGCCCTGCCAGGCGCCGTCACAGATTTTCCCGTGCAGCATTAGACAGGCAGGCAGAGAGCACTGAGAATTTGCATTAAAAATGGTCACATTGGCATTAGCTTCCTGCTGAATGTTTCTCTTGCTCAAAAGACCACGAATTTTCTCAAAAAAAAAAAAAAAAAAAAAAAAGAAAGGTAGCAAGGAGCAGACTGTCCCAGGTATCAGGCGGATGCTTTTGTCCCGAGCAATTTTCATCTTAAGAATAAAAGAATCGCATAAAAGAAAATACTGCTGAGCACACTTGGTTTGCAATTTTCCAGCCTTTAAAGGCTGGTCCCATCACTTTCCTCCCAGCGAGGCTTGTTCTCTGGCCCCGGAGGACACTGTTTCCTTGCCAGATACTAATTTTCAAAACTCAGCTCTTTCAGCCTGTTCCAATAAACATCACAAGAATGAGTCTAAATAGGGAATGTGCATTTTTGTTCTCCTTAAGTGCTGAGAGGGAGGGAGAGATTCTGCAAAACGTTAAAAAAAGAACCCATGGGAAAGGAGACTTAATGTGGCCTGAGCGGCGGAGGCTGGGGGTGCTCATGGAGAGCTGTGCTTAATGAGTGTATTTTTGGGGTAGGTGACCCTGGCTAAGGCCGTGAAGCCATGACTTGGGTGAGAACCTCTTGCACGGGCTGTGGTGGCATTGCCACCCTCTGCACCAGCTCCTGCAAGCGCTCACGTACATGGGGACACTGATTCCCAGCTCCGGGAATGAACTATATTGCCTCGTGCTGATGCTGGCTGCACAGCACTGGGCACTTCTGGGTTTGCTCGTACAGCTGCATTGAGCCCAGTTTCGTTGGCCACGTCCTCTTGCTCCCAAAAAGAAATACCCACAAAATCCTTGAGCAGAGGAGCCTGAAAGAGCTTGGGATTCTCAAGGGGCAGATTGAAGGTGAGCTGGTTGCAACGTGTTCATGTTTGTGAGTCAAAGACAGCAGAAGGAGTTGTACGAGATCGATGCCTTCCAGGGCGATGTGCTTTAGCCAGGTATAAATTACTGGATTTGGTTCGTGGGTTACAGGATGTGCAAATTCAGGTTTAACTATCAGATCTGATGAGCCTGCCTGGCTTACAGCCTGTCCCGTGCATCTCCAGAAACGATGGGGAGGAAGAAGTGCTAATCTGCAGATAACACCTGCATGGAGGGTTATGATCCCTGCCAAATTTCACGCTGCGCCGTGTGTAACACAGTAAATGATTTAATGTGTTTGCATACCTAATGACTGTGCACACAGCCATAGGCCGTCTTAATAAAACAGTATGAATTTAATGCAAAAGTGAAGAAGAGGAAGGCTGAATATTTGATCATTAATGTCACCCACGTTGCAGGGAGCAGGGGAGGTGAAGCCGACGTCGAGAGGTTCCTGAATGAACATGACTCAGAGCACGGCTTTTTGCAGAGCATCTTAAAGACTGCCTTGAAAAGGTGTTTGCAGACCCAGGTGGACAGCGCAGCCAGGAAACTGTTCCCATCCCTAACTTCCTGCCAAAATGTTGGATTTTGTTTATCAATGCTCTTTTCCCAGGTTTTCCTTTCCCCTTTGTAAACATCTACTTCCAATTTTGGTCATTCAGCACTTGCCATTCACAGCGATATTCCTTTAACTCCCTTTTCTGGGTGTAATTTCTTAGAATTTTTGCGAACTCCATCCACATGGATCCTAGCACATACAAAGCCAATGACACTATTATAATCAGGCTTAAAAGCTGCAGCAGCCCGCTACCATTTAAGCTAATAGCTCCCAGCAGGCAAAGGTTGTTATCCTTTATGGACCAGCCCTCTGGGGAGCCGCACGGAACAGCTTGCGACGATGGGTTGTGCATTTGGAAGTTGCCAAACTTTACTTACTGCCTCCCAGGGCCCTGGGATTTGGGGATTTTTTTTCTTTTTTTTTCCCCCCTGTATAATTCCTCAGCAAAGGTCTGCAGGCTGCCGTGCACTAGACTGGGTTGCACAATTTGAGCCTTTCGCTTGGTAATTGCTGCTTAAAGCTCCCGGGATGGCCAATGGTCACCTGCGTGGGACTGGGAGCCTGTGCGCGGGGAGAGCCCCAGGAAAACGTGGAGCTTTGTTATTTTGGGGCAGAAAGCGGAGGAGTGAAACCCGAGGGCTCTCCATCCCCCACAGCCAGGGAAATTGCTGCAAGTTCTGGGTTTAAATGCGTGGGCCTCTGGGCAGGACGGTTTGAGGCAAAACGGCCAGGAAATGCCAAAGGTTTGCTAACACATTGCGAGCGGAAACGCTTTTGGTGGGGAGAGCTCATATTTATTAGGAATGCCAGTAGAATAAAAACATGCACAGATGGAGAATAAATCTTTGCAAACACCCAGTGCAATGCTCTTTAATCACTCAATAAGCATCATATTTTAACGCCTTTAGTTGCTCTCAGACAGCTCTGTACCTGTAACAAGAGGGGCTCATTGAAGATAAGATCAGTTGCCAGGTCTGGTTGAGCCAATGTCCTTTCCATTTGCTTTTATTTTTTCTCTGACACTGAGATTTTTTCACAAATGCATTTGCTAAAAGGCAAATTTTTAAGTGGTGAAGGCATCTTGAGATATGCACCCTTATTTGTTTTTTAAATATATATATAAACAGAAGAATTACCCATAAATATCTTGGAAACTCTTGCAAATAGGCATTACAGCTACCTTTTTTATATACAAGGCAAAGGTGGGCTGCTGCAGCAGGTTGAAAATGGTGCAAGTTTAGAGCTGCTGGATGCACACTGGGGTGGTGCAGTGGTCTCTTTTGCAGGGTGCTGAGCGTACCCGGGTGCTTCAATGGCCTGGGTGAAGATGACTTGCTATAATGCCCGCTCTGTTCTGGCCCCATGGGGCTGTATGTGCATCAACCACTTTGCACGTACCCCTAATTGAAGGAAAGCTCCATCAGCCGGGGCCAGAGCCCCAAGAGTTTACGAGCTCTGCAGGGGATTTAAAACTTGGCTGTGGCTCAGTATAAAGCCCAGTGGTTGAAACCCACCCTTACCCCAGGCAAATAACCATGCATTTTCTTACTTCTTTTCCAGAGCGGAGGATGGGGAGGCAAAGGAAGATTTTTGCCCAAATTCTTCCAGGCTACAGACTGTAATGCAGAACATTGGAGAAGAAATTTAAGCATTTAGCCTCTAAAAGCAAAAGCAAAATAGATGTTGCTCATGTTTGGCTTTCCTGATGGGAAAAACAAGGAGCTGTACAATTGGCAAAGAAAATAAAAGAATAAACACTAAGGGAAGCCCCAGAAAAACTGCTCCTTTCATTGAACAAACTCTTCCTCTTTCAAATCCCCATCCTGCTCTGCTGTTACACTGGAAATCTCTGGATGTAGCATCCTGTTGCTGCCTGAGTACTTGAAGAGTCCCACTCACAAGAACCTCGAGGACTATCTAAGAGCAGAGGGCTCTGGGCTCAGCTGCTCCCAGTGCTGAACTGCTTCGTGACGGGCAGCTCGGACTGCCGAGATGGACGTATTCAAAGCCTTTGGGTCCATGGGGTTCAAAGGCAAAACCTCTTGCAGTCAGCTGGCAGCATCTCCAGACCCCCAAGCAGAGATTTGTATGTTTGCAGAGGAACATGGCTCCAAAGCTAATGCATTCTTTATGAGTGCTGACATTTAAGCAGCCTCAAGATGCAGCTTTGGTAAGAAAGGGTTGCACTAGCTGCACTTCAGAGGATGAAGGTGGGTGATAATGGTGAGATCTGGATGTGTTGGAAGCAAATTGCTTTGGTGGAGCAGCTCCGCGCTGCCTCCACTGCTCCAGAAACAGCCCATCTCCAACCAGGATGACTGGCCCCTGTGAGCTTGTTGCTGCTCTCCCTTGTAAACAGTGGTTGCTTAACAAGGATTGGAGCTCTTGAAATTATTACACGGGAAAAAATGGCGTTTAAATACATGTAGGTTGCAAATTGATCACTGGAGAAGTGGGACACATCTCAGAGTGTCTTT
>JAUBNY010000168.1:574844-595058 GCA_032275445.1 Crypturellus soui | reverse complement strand
GGGAAAAAATGGCGTTTAAATACATGTAGGTTGCAAATTGATCACTGGAGAAGTGGGACACATCTCAGAGTGTCTTTTCAAAGCCTTAACTCAGCCCCTGTGTGTGTGTGCACCACATCACAGCCTCCCTTACAAACACACATGGTTTCCGTATATGTATTTCTATAAGATACTGCCTGACTCCGGGCTGGGATGAATGGCATCCGCTTACCGAGCTATCCCTCGGTATCTTGCTTTAGCCCTCATGTTCAATATGGTCCCTTGTCCTTATGTGCTGCTCACTGTACAAATCTTCTTCTGGAGACAGAATTATTCATCTCCTTGGCCTAGATAACATTAATGGGACGCAAACTAATGGACTGATTTTTCACAACACTCTCCAAGATGAATGTACTTCTTATTCCCCATTTTATCAGTGAAGAGCTGAAGCACGAAGCGTTTAAGGTCCAAAGATTCCCTGTGTTTGGTGTGCAGTTTGAGGCTCCACGGATCTGCTTCAGGTGGTGCTTAGCATTCAGTGGGCAGATGCAGCATTGGAGGAGATAATTGTGCCATTTCCTGTGGCAGCTGTGGGATGTCAGAGTTTCTGTGGTTCAGGTATGCAGAAGAGCCACAGGTTGTGTCAGCAGCTCCCGTCAGCTGTGAGAACCAATCCCACCCCACCTTCCCCACCAAGAACCAGGAAAGATCCCTTTGAGAGATGAGGAGAGATTACAAACTAGAATACTGCAGATTGCAATCTCTACTGGTTGTTTGTTGTTTCTTCCTGCCCCCAGGATCTGTATTGTACCCGTCTTAGCAATGAATCTCAGTTATTCGAGGAGGTCTTGTGTGGGACTGGCTTTACAGCAGAAATGGGCAAGTGTTCCTCCTAGGAAGCTGGGGGTGCCCTGGTGGCTTCGTGCACCATGATATGGATCTTGTTGCACGGGGGTGAAGCATGAGCCCTCCCGGGTGCTGGAGGAGGACAGATGATCCTAGGGGACCTGCTGAAGCAGAGCACCTACCTCCCACAGCCAAACCTGTGGGCTCCTCTGCTTGCCTGGAGGTCCTGGGGGCAGTGAAAATTCTCCTGGGGGGTCTTTTCCCCTCCTTGCCCCTAATTGAGGTACTGATGTTCATCTGGTCGTAGTGCCAACTTTGCATCTGACCAGAGGCATTAGCTCCCTCCAGTTCTCTCGTCCAGGCTCTCTTTTCCCCCATACTTTATATTCTAAAAGCTCCAACACTCTGCCAGTATTATTTTTCCATCATCCCAATTATAACACTTTTCCTGTAGTTTTATTCGGAAAAAGCCTCTTCTACACACACACACGTTTTCTCTCTAGCTCATGTAATTCTGGCTTCCAATCCCCTAACCCACGGGTAGACTTTGCTTTTGTCAGCAGATACACACCCACTGCTCCGGCTACAGTCACAAGCAAGCGAACAGCGTCAGGGGCTCCGGGAGATAAATCAGAATAGAATAACATGGTTTCTTTTGTGCTGGCCTCCTCGCTGCACTCCCCATCTCCCTGAATTAGTCTGGGAGCAGGTAAGTGTTTCCAAAAGACCCGTCATTTCAGTCCCTGCTTCAGCTCTTCTCAACACAAATCGTTTGCCCTCTTTTCTACAACCTTCCTGCAAACACACAGCGCTGTTTTTCCACAACTGCTTTGTCACATCATGCTCTATAAAATAACTGTGTTCACTTCAGCACGGGTCTAAGCTCTGCTTCTTTATTTTCATCAAATGCCTTTTGTTCTTGGGTCTCTGTAAAGGGAAATAATATGTAATGTTTATATATCTAAACCCATGATGTTTCGTGTATCATCTTTCTTTCCCCTGTTAATATGGTCTAACATCTCTTCTTGTGTGACTAGTCTGTGGGTTGACCTCATGTTTTCTCTGAACTGTTTTCCAGAATCCCAGAAGTTTTCCTTTCCCCGCTCCCTTGGAGGTTACGACTAATTCAGTGCCCATCCATGTGTGCAAAAATTTAAATAATAAATCAGCTCTTCCCTGCCAGCAAACGCTCATGCACTTGAATGCAAAACCCCACTTATTTCCAGCAAGGTGGGTATCTGTCTCAGACTGAGGTTTCCTTACAATAATTTCCGTGAAATTGCAGGGAACTGTGGAGCTGTGGATACCTCTCACCTCCCAACAGAAAAACCCACAAGTACCTGCTTATTTTGCCTCTGGTCAGAAGGAAATGATCGTTTTGGGATATTCCGAATGGCAGGGTTGGGGAGAGGGAAAGCAAAAGGCAGAAGATATGGGGTGAGAACTGAGCAAAAGAAATCACAAAGAAATGGGAAGAGAGAATAAAATCTGGGGTAAAGGGAGCTAAAAGAGTTGGTGTGTGACCCAAGCACACAGAGCTAGTGTGCTAAATTCTCTTCTACAGCAATGTAAAAGGTTTTTATCCTTTAACTAACACAGTGGTGAGAGGTTTATTCAAGTAGAAAATTTTTAATTGCATTCTCTTGTAGTCAAATATTAATGGAAGGACCTTGTACAAATAAAAGTGAATAATGCAACAGCTTAGCTGACAACATTGTTTCACATTCATTGCAGATTGTGAACCTTCATTAAAATGGATTATTTTTGCTTTGGAGATTTAACCAGCAACATGACTTTCCCCTCTCACTGGCCCTGTTATGCCTGAGCCCTCAGAGAGCTCAGTCCAAGGAGGAACTTGCAAAATTAATTCTAAAATAAGACGCTGAAATTTCCAGGACAAGAATTCTTCTCATCCCCTAGGCTCTGAGGAGGGCTCAGCATGGAAATTATTAGCCAGCAAGTTTCAGTGGAAGGAGGTCCTTTTATCACCCAAGGCACATTTAGGCTTTGGAGCTCCTTGCCAGGGGATGCCGTAGGGTCAGAAACGCAGAATGTCATTTGCTGCCTGTGGACACGGACCCAGAGGTGGTTGAACCCTACGGCCCTCGGGAAGTGATGCTGCTCGCTCCGGGAGTTGTGTGATTCCCTGCATGGACCTGATGGGCTTCTGCAGGGATGGGGCAGGAGGCTGGCTTTGTCTGACTGAGGTGTCATTCTTCTCTTCTAGCAAAAAAAGATACAAATCTTTCCAGAAAACAGCCCTGTCCTGCCTGGCCATGGGGGTCTTTGCAGCAGTCCAGCTCTTGGGCAGAAACATCTGCTGCAGCTTCAGGGTATCCCTGCCACTCCCCTCAGGAATTTTGTATCTTGCCAGTTTTCCTCACTACTAAAAATATGTCCTGTTTTGGGTCTGAAACTACTGCTTTTGGTCTGGATGGCTGGAGCACCTCCAGCTGCAGCATCAATGCAGGGAGATGTGCTCTGCCAGGGCTCTCACTCCTGCTGTGAACTCTTGGTGAAGCGGCACCAGGTTGGATGTATGGAATGGGCTGGCCTGATGCTGGAGGAGTTCACTGGGGTGATAACAGGCCATATGGAGCACCCGCTGTCCAGCCAGACAGGGCTGGAGTGTTTTTGGTCTGCTAGCCCTGGCCATGGAGGTAGTGTGAGCCTCTGGGCATCACTGCAGACCGTCCTAACGAGGTGGCTGGTCCACCCAGCCATGTCTGCTCTGGATGGGCTTGAAGATTTCCTCTCTCTTCAAACATCCCATCTAGAATACTGGGTGAGAAATTCTTTCCCACAGATGGCTCTGTTTGGTGCTTTCTTTGGTCCTGGGTGCTTTTTGCAGAGCCATGTTTTTTCCTGAACCTACTGAGTTCAGTCTACTGGGTTTAGCAATGGTTTAAGGGATGGGCCAGGCTATTTCTGTTTCCCAAAATGGGGAAATGCCTTTCTGCACGTGCTTTGTCCCTGCAGCATCCCAGGCAGGTTCTGGCCACCACCTGCACTTTAACCTGAAACCCTTGAACCATATGGCACATTCCTCTCCTACCTCCACCTTCCTGCTCAGTGAGGAGCCTTGTCTGCCTCGAGGCAAGGAAGTGGCTTGAGATCAAGGTTGCTCCCTTGCATGATCATGCTGCCTATGGGCAGGGGGACATAACATAGCTGTGGTCTGGTCTGTTCCTCATTAGCTCTTTTTAATAAATCTCGGAATCCCTGAAAGGCTCAGGAGGGCTGGTAAGACAACATCTGGCAGACATTCAAATGGGTTCCTCCTTCGGCAGGACCTCTGCTCCTGTGCTCTATTCCCCATGCAGACCCCAAAGGTCTGTTTCATTTCCAGCTGTCTCTCCTACTTTATTTGTGATTTCCTGCAGCTAAGGGGATGTGCTGCTTCCCACGTAGCCAAGGCCTGATGGGGACCTCCCCTTCATGGTGCTCCCTGTCCTCTCCTCCCATCTCCCAACCTCTGCTGCGAGCCATGAGTTCCGTGAAACTGCAAGAAGGAGGTGAGAAGAATAAAGTCCAGCAGAAGACAAGTGCAGTGATTGCACTTTAAAATTAGGGAGTATTTCAATATTTTGGCTCAAGTGGCATGCAACAAATGGCCTGGGTAGCCTTCAGGGCTGGCAGACAGTGGCTGTGGTGCCAGGGTGGTGGCATCTTTGTGATCACAAATGAGTCAAGTCTCATTTTCACAAAAAGTGCTCCTCAGTATTTTCGTGTTGCTTTTGTAAAAAGTTATTCCGTGCTCTATCTGCAAATTTCTCCAGCTGCACGTTGCTGTTCTGCTTAACTCAGAATTAATTGAGGTTGTAGCTGTGACTGTGGGAAAGCTGTGCTGTACCCGATTAAGGCTTTACTCTCAAGTTTTTTTGCAATGATAATTTCTCACTTAAGTTTTGAGCAGCAATCCATTGTTATTTTCCATTTTAAAACAGAAAAAAGTAGAAAACAAAAAGCCTACAGAAGCTGCCTCCTTACTGCAAAATTGGGGATGCTTTAAATGTGGATTGGCAATTGTTAGCCTATTTCCTTTTTTAAAAAAGCTTTGCATCATTAACTTTATGAGGTTGATTTGTTCCAGAATGGGATGAAACAAATTAATTTTTGGACTCTGAGTTTATCCCTTGCTAACTGGATAGAAATATGGGATCTGGTAAGGGAAACTGGACTTACACCGTGTGGTCTGCTCCCAGAGGGCCCTGTTGTGCTCCTGCCTCAGTTTCCCCCGTAGCATTGCTTTGATGTTGTGGAGACAGTAACAGTTGCACCAAGGGAGCTCTGCATCTCCTGGTGCTCAGCGGAGCATTTTAAAAGGCCTGGATCCATTAATTAGCCACTGGCAGCTTCTAACACAGGTATTCAGCTCCCCTTATGCATCTGAGTCAATGTGAGGAGGCTCAGTATAGCTGTTGTATGGAACAGACTCTAAAGAGCTATTTGGTGACTGGGGGATTTATATTAGCACAATGGCCTCAGTGTAGAGTTAGATGAGCTACTGACATGGCAGTGCTTATAGTCTATAAAACAGCAATTATGCTTGTTATTAGATCATCCCATTTACAGCCTGAATTCTTTGCCTATGGTGCATGCAAAGCAACCCAATGACTATCTGAATGCTGGGCTAATCTCTGCTAATCCATTATGTAAATCATCAGGACAATAACCAGAGACAAATGTTAAATGTATTAAAAGTGCCCAGCCTTCCTTAATGAAATTTGACCCACAAAATGATGACTTGGTTTGTAGGTTCCTGGAATGACTGTGTGCGAGGAGGACATCTGTACTCTTTGGAGACTCAGACGGAGCCCCTGGGCTAAATCCAAACCTCAGCCTTTTAATGAAGCTGTTGTTGAATTCACCCCTGTGCACATACAGCAATGGCTTTGCCTCCACATCTCTGTCCCCGAATGAAATCGTGTTGAAGCAGCTGTGATTGCTCCAGGGCCACACTCTACGCATCAAGACCTTCCAAAAATTTGCTTTTGTGACCAAGGCCTTAGGGAAATCTTAGGAGAATGAAACTTTACAAGCATTTTGTTAGGTCATGAAAGAATGAAAAGATTTTTCTTACTTAAAACCACTCATGACTTATGTGAGGAGCTAGGACAAGCAGGGCCAGTAAGCGAGATGCAGAAAGGGAAGGAGAGTAAGTGGATTATAAGAACAATTCACCCAAATAAATAAAAACACGTCTAATAACCTGTGCTGGAGATATACATATATATCTATATCTATATCTCCTATTCCTGGTCACAGTACACATACCAGGATGCTGAGATCTGTCTCAGACATCTGCAGAGGTGCCCAGGCATCTCTGAAAGTTTCCCTGAAGGAATCCACAGACACTGCCAGGAAACCATCCCTTGCTGCAGCTCTTAATAGAGGTATAGATAATCCTTATTATGTCCCTGATTGTGCATTCCTTATCCCAGTACTCCTTATTACAGATTTCAGAGAAATAACTAGTTGGAGGATATTCTCTCCTCTGCTGTGAGGACTGGCAGTGATCCATGAAGAGCTGGGGTGTTCTTTCGCTGTGTGGCTCCTTCTCCCACTGCAACAAGGAGAAGCAAAGCCACAAGGGGATGCCAGATAGATTCGAGTCCCTGCCTGGATTTCTCCTCCTCGGGAGAGAATCTGGGCTGTGGCAATGAATATTTTAAAATGTGGGGTTTCGGAATCGCAGTGGCAACATGTTTTAGCAGCATGCTTCAAAGCAAACACAGATATGGCTGTGTGCTCTAACTGTCTACAGGCATTTCCAAGCTCTTCTAGTAGAGCTGCTAGACTGTGCAAGATCCGCAAGATAGAGATGGGCTTTCCTCTCCTCCCCCCGCCACCCTCCATCTTTTTATTCAAATAAACCTTGGGATAATTACATGCAAAAAAACCCCTGTGTTACTGCAATGTTGATATTGCACATTTTAGAATCCTTGCAGAGGGGCTGCATGTAGGCAGAGCCATACGGGCCGTGGCAGCTGGCTGCCAGGCTAGCACGTAGCGATTCCCCGCCAGGCGCAGCGGAGCCTTGGCGGGCCCAGACACACTTCCCACAGTCTCGCACTCTGCTAGAACACCAAATTTGCCTCCATGCTTGAGGTACCCTACGCGCATCGCTCCTCGGCACATCGTGGTGGGAGGCAGCATCCAGGAGCTTCCAGGCAGCGCTGTAGTTTATTCTAAACGAAGCCATTTGACTTGGCACTGGAGCAGATGAGGGAGCTCACAGGGGTGGCCAAAGGGCCAGGATGCTGTTCGGTGATGGCACTGCAGATGGGCTCAGTCTGTCTATGCCTGGTTTTGGATTCTGAATTTCTGAATTCCAGAAAGCAGAGGTGTCCAGAGCCCATGGCACCTCTGGGGTTTGTGCAGGCACAGCCCCAGAGAGACCTGTGTCCCCCGAAGCAGTAGCTGGAGACCAAGCAGATGCACCAGAGCCATGTGCATGAGCACCTTTGTGGCATCCCAGACCATGGTTGACATCAGGAGAGCTCACTCTAGAAGAACTTGCAGCCTTCCAGCTCTCAGGACATTTACCACCAACCGCAGGACACCAACATTTAATTGTGTGCTGGCTCAATTCCATCACAGGCTGGGGACCAACAGAGAAGTGGTGACGTTGCCTTTCCGAGCTGCCCCTGGGCCATAGATGTCCCTGGTCCGTGGCACCCCCTCCATGGCACAAGTGTGCACGTCCCTTGGCAGCCCGGAGCAGCGTAGCTGAGCCCAGGTCCTTTCTGCTGTGGTGGGCTTGATGCAGCAGCTGGGCAGACCATCATCCTGGCTGGTCTGCACTCAAACGCAGTAGTTGGAGGGGGATGAATTTCAGGGGGAAGCACACGGTGGCTAGATGGATTCCTGAGAAGGCTCCCAGGGGTTAGAACGGAGGAGACAGGAAAGCAGCTTGCAAAAACATGGAGCATTTTCATAAGGAAAAGTGGTTCCATTATTTACTCCACTCATCAGTGAGACAAAAAGCGCTGGATATCTAGAAAACCTGCTGTGCCACAGGAGTGGTAATGGTCCAGCCTCCAGCCCTACCTGCTGCGCTGAGGCTGCTGCCCTTCTGCACAGCCACAAGTATTTTTCCATCATCAAATTCAGGTTTGATTTTGCCAGTAAAAATAACTTTAACACAACACAGACCCCCTTTTTTTTTCTATCTATCTTGGCCAAATTTTCAAATCGTTCTTAAAAACAAAACAAAGCATGAAGACCTTTTACAAATAGTGATAGCCCTTCATATAAAGATTCATACAAAATAAGCTCTGTCTCTGAAAGCAGAAGGGTTGCATCCACTTAAACCTGGGCCTAAGCGAAGACCTGCCTCTCGGCATAGCTACAGGGATCCCAGCACAGCACGGTGTCGCACAGGCTCACACAGCCCTTGTTGTCAGCTCTGGAATATGTGATGCACGAGAAGAGGCAGGTTGGCTTTCTCTGGGATAGCAGAATCAAAAATTAGGTCAAAAGAAACTGCTCTGAATAACGCAGATTTACCTTGCTAGAGCATCCAGCTCGCTGCTGATCCCAGCTCTCCTGTCCGTCAGTGGTTAAATAATTATGGAGTCCCCAAAATTGGCATTCAGACCAAGACAACAGCTCTACTCAACTGCACTAATGTTACATTGACACCTAGCACTTTGCCGTTTTTTTTTTCCTATAATACTAGCTCTGTTTTCTTGCTTGTGCCTTTGTCAAAAGCATGTGAAATTACTTTTCAAAAACCAAACGCTACCTGGAGCGTCTTGATAAAAAAGTGAATGCAGGCACGATTTTTGGGTACTCTTCCTTCTTCTGTAAATAATCCAAAGGCAAGTCATGGGAAAAGGAATATCAGGAAGATGAGATGGGCTTCGGGGTACGCAGCTCCCATTGTGATAACTGGAGCTGATGGGGGCCTCACTGGAATCAAGGTCCTCAAGGCACTGACCCCAAGGGCGCCTCCATGCTCTGAGAGATCCTCCTCGTGCTCTTCTACACCTCACACCCTTGCACCGAAACCCCGGTGGTCTTGTCCTAGTCGGATCCCAAACCCACAGCTCCTCCCCAGGCTCTCACTATTTGCATTATTTGCACATTCTCAGTGCCCACAGCACCACCACATGATACAGGGTCAAAACCCAGCACTGTCTCCTGCCCTTCCTTGTTTCTTCCTGTCCTTCTCTACATCTCAACAGCTATTCCCAGAATTCGATGGCATTATAGAAACTAAAATAACTTCTTATTCTGTATTTAATCTCTCAGTTTAATTTCTTAGCTCTATCTTGACAGCATAAACTTCAGTGACTTCAGATATCAGAGTGCACTTGCACCTTACTGAATATTTGGAGAGAAAGCAGAAGGGTCCATATTCCACAACGAGGAATACTTATCCCACCAAAGCAATTCCAAAGCCTTTTGTGAAGATCCAGAGGCACAACCCATGATGTCAGAAGGATCTCAAGTCATGCTGCAGATAGCTAATTTAAAGTCCTGTAAAAGTCAGTGAATGTTTTATGAAAATATCGAGAGAGGGTTCACACCCTGGTGGGAACAGTTGTCTTGCCAGTTTGTCACCTATCTTTACAGCTCCGATTGCCCGTAAGATAGGACTAGTATATTAAAAATGGTAGAAGCTGCCAACTTTGACCTCATCAGAATAGCAGAACTCAAGGAATATTTCTTCCTTGCAGTTCTGGAAAAAAAAAAAAAAAAAGACAAAAGGTGGGTGGACTTGATATTTCCCTTCTTGTAAATTCAGTGCACAGCTGTTGTTGGAGATGGCTAGAGAAATCGCACTGTTGAAGACGTGCCTGGAGTAACTCGAAAGGAGAGCCTTGAACTCGGAAGGCTCAAACAGCCATGGGAGGAGTGGGTGGAATGAACTCGGGTGAACAGTGTACCATGAAACACAGAGACGGGCTGGGAATTCGCTAAGCATCAGGGCTGCTCAATGAGGAGCTCCCGCTTGGCGCGTGGTGCTTCTTGAACAGCCCCTGGGCATCTCCCCTCAGTGCAGAGGAACGAGGCCTGTGCGAGCCCAGGCCCGGGGAGGATGGGTTTGCAATGCCCCTGCTTAGGCAAAGCCTCCTGATGGCGAGTTCATACCCAGTGGGACTCTGGTTGGCTGCACTTTGATCAACACTTAAAAAAATGCATGTGTGCATGCGTGCGTGTGAGCACGTGTGTGTTATACAGCCACTACTATCATCTTGCAGCTCTGGGCTGCTCTTAAGAGCCTCCTCATACATGCTTGTGAGTAATAAAGTTCTGCATTTGATTACATGTTTGTTGCTGTTCATTTAGCTCTGAGAAGATAAGACAGGTATCACTAAAGTTTAAATGGAGTAGAAGAAAACAGCAATTTCCATAAATTAATTAAGAGACTGACCTCCTTCCCCAATATTCCTCAGAGAGCAATAAAATCAGTTTGTTATAGCTTGACACCTGAATGAAGCTTTACCCAAATCAAGTGACAAAATTAATCCAGAGCAGAATATACTATGTCCCCTCACTCCAGTTATTTATTTCTGAAGCTATCCCAGCAATTTATTTTTAAACATATCAGTACGTTATGTTCCATGACATTTCACATCTACAAAAACACCATATGCATTGGCAAGTGATTACTCATGGAGACTGCCATATCATGGATGCACGTATTGCTGGCAGCCGGGGTTTTCCCCACCTTTCTTGGGTCTATGCCCTTATTGTTCCTCTTCAGGCAAACTGGCTTGTGCTCTATTTTATTCCACCCTGCAAATACTTAAAACATCCTTGGATTTTTCTGCAGACACCACGAGACTGTGTCTTTGCTATAGGAGACACTCATAGGATCGGGCTATTAAGAGTCAGAGCTGCATTTTGTTGCCCACCATGCAGACAGCAGATCGTCTCCAACCTGCTGCTGTGTCCCCTGCTGTCCCCCGCTCAGCAGCGCTACAGCTAGCACACCGAGTGCAGCCTCCCTGCGTCAGTGCCTTTAGTGCGCCTCGAAAACATTATTCACTGCAACCGAGCGATTATTTCAGAACCATCCCTTGATGCTCACAACCCACAGGCAGTACCTTTTATAACAGAGCTGCAAACCTCTACCACTAGCTGTCTCATGGCTGAGCTGACAAGAGCAAATTGCTCTGAAATATCCATATTGTAGACAGAGAGGAGGCAAACGGCTCCGTTACTAGCAAGGGCTGCTGAGTTCGGTGCAGCTTAACCAAGCTGGGGAACGTGGACATACAGACCTGGACATACAGGTCTGCTTCCTCGGCTAGGAGCTGCAGTCATCTGCCTCATCTCTGCAATTGTCTATTCAAGTAAGCCCCCCCCCAGCAAATTATTCCAATGATAAATCTAGAAATGGTCGGGAAATTGGCCCCATTTAGGGAGAAACGCCTGGACAAGAGGTGTCCTCCGTATTAAACACCTTTCTATTTATACTGGTGGTCCAGTAATTTAAAGGGAAATGCAGAAAAAGGCACCATTTAGTCGATCTTAATGAACAATAGGATTAAAAAAAAATGAATGCAGGTGCTTGAAGACAGAATATAAACCCTAATTAAAACCTACAATTGCTGACATGACAGATGGTACAATGTGTACCCTGAAAATGGTCCACGAACACTTATTTAGTATCTGAGAACACTAACTGCTAGCAGGCTCTAGTGCTATTACTGGATCACAACTGTATCACTGGCATCCGGGAAGGAATGTTTGGATCACTTGAGGTTTCCTATAAAATACAGAGATGGTTATGTAACCTGACACAAGGCAGGACAAATTCATTACTGAGATATGTAATAGATGTAAACTGTATACCTAACACAATATGCCTTGGGAATATATGAGAAGTTAGCATGTAAGCAAGCCTTCAGAAAAATCACAGTGAGGTGTTATGTTTTGTTGTAGGGACATATCCTGATATTTTGAAGTGAAAAATGGGGTAGTGAGTTCTGCAGCACAGACCTGAAAAGACTCCTTAACCAGTTCCTTCTTCCAGGTTTAAAAAGTCAGCACAAGGGATAACGTCTGTCATTCTGCCCTTGTGCAGGCTGCAGCAGGCACTGAATCTGCTTTCTAGCTAATATTTCTGGTTTCAGAATCCATTTTCTGGGCTTGTAATGCCTCCCTGGTCACTTTATGCCACCTTGCTTGCACATTTGATGTTATTTTTTCCTGATTTTGGTGAGTCAGAGCAGCTCTGCATCTCCTGGACAGCAATGTGGTGGGTTGGACCTTCCCTGGGGAGACCTGGGCTCTGCCTTAGAGCAGCCGGAGGAGCCTCTCACACAGGGCCAGCTCTGCAGAGCACCGTTCTGCAAATGTTCCTGCTATTTGTAATCAGCCGTCGTTGTCACGCTTTGATATTTGTTCTTTATAAGTACTCCTGCAGAGCTTGCCAACAGGAATGTTTTCTACACAAAGATGCAGCAGCATGTGTTTCAGACATGAATTTTGAACTTAGGAGTATTCATGCTGGAAACCTGAGGAGTCTGATGTGGTTAAGGAACAGACCCATATCACATGGCTTGTTTGCAGTCAAAACAGTTCAGATTCTGAATTATGAAAATCTCTATGAAACCTGAGTGCAGAAGGCTTCTAAAAGTTCAATGTGAAAAACAGCCCCGCCACTACAGGATGCTGCTCTTGGAGGAAAGACTGGGAAAGGTCCGATGTGGTGGGTGATAGTTGCCCATAAAAGGCCTAATCATGCTCAGACGTTATGTTTGGGTTGAAAAGCTTAAAAATAGGACAGAGCTTTCTTGCCATAGTCAATCCTTGAAGCTCTAATATAAGCTCTCTGCCCAAGCTTTGCCCCTGGCTGTCCTTCTTCAGCCCCTTCTCAGAGCTCCTTGGTTTTGCTATAGCAAGGGCACCATTTGCATCATTCATCTCAGAATATCTTGGTGTGGAAGTCCCCAGAGCAGCTTTGCTCAGTAGAAACTGCAATTTGTTGTGAATAATTTGTGGAGAGAGAGAAACAGTGTTTGGTAGCGTTGGGTGACCTTGCATGGAAAACACCCCACCTGCTCACCTGGGCTACCTACAGTGTCTTTGGTCAGCTGGCTGCATCGAAGCACTTCAGCAGAGCAAGTTGTCCTTGCAAATCACACAACACCTGTTTAATCCTTGCAAGAAGGGTTTTGCTCATCAGGACAGTGTTTCTTTCAAGCCAAGAGGAAGAAGGAATTCCTCAGAGCTCAGTACCCTTCACTGCATAACGCGCACAGCCATGTAACATGCCATGACACCACTGCAGGGATTTGTTCTGTAGCTTTTTCAGAGAGTCCAGCCAAGAGGACACATGGTGGTTTGTATAAATACTGTGAAAACAAGCCAGGCAAAATAGTGACTGTGGAGTTGAGGCCAGTACTTCTGTGCCTGTAACTTAAAGGCAGAAATAGCCGTGGAAGAGCCTTGATATCAGCCAAAGAAGTCAGAGATGCCTGGGGATTTTCCAGGCATTCTGGTGCCTTGTATCCAAAATCTGTGTGTTCTGGGTTCTCCCAGGAGCTGTTTTCTCTGGTTACCCCCTGCACTTGGGTGTCTGCAGGGCACGTGTACTGCCGTGCAGCGTTCTCAGTGCGGTGCTGGCACTCGGGAGCAGGAGTGAAGGTGGCAGATTGTCAGGGGACGTGCGCGGGCGCTCAGCCTCTGCTCCTACTGGCGGATGCGCACAGACAGAGCAACAAATTAACCTGGACTCCTGCGTCTAAGGAGCAGGTAGCTGCTCTATTTCGCTCCCAGATGATCGCAGCTCCCTGCTGGGATGCAGCAGTTGCACAGGGGCTGCTTCTCTGCTCTGTTTCTGGGTAAGGTGCCAGAGGAAAGGAGTTCTCACAGACAGATCCTGGGCTCAGCTAGGAGCTGGCAGCCAGGAGCTGAAGCTCTGTTTCTGTGGACCTGCTGCCTCACACGTGCAGGCAGCCAGCATCCACGTGCTTAGTTCATCAGCAGGAGTCAGTGGGGACCAGTCGCTACCAGTCAAAGCAGAAGGTGGGACACAGGACAGGCAGGAACCATCTCTCATCTGCAAATGACTCTTAGGTGCATCAGGAGCACCTTAATGCAAAATCAAGCAAATCAGGTCAAATCACCTTGGGTCTCATTTAAAGTAGATGCTGACCCCAGAATAGCCCAGTCATTTAAGGGCTTCACCTGGTGGAGATTTGGCCAGCACAGACGAGCCACTCCTCCACATCTGCCTGCTGTTCACCTGTGAGCTTTAGAACTGATGAGATAGACCCTGAGAACAAACCTGGGGCCAGCCTGTAATTACTTCTCTTCTCTTGACTACTCAACAAACGCCACCTTCTGCTGTCTGCCATCCATGCAGGACCTGCAGAGCTCCAGAGAGCTCATCAGCAGCACTGATCTCATCCACCCGAGCTACAGTAGCCAGCAGACAGGTCGACCCTATGTAGAGCTGTAGGGACACAGTCTTGGAAGTGAGGATACAGACTCTGCCAGCTTAATTCTGCATTCCTATTCCTGGAAATACCTGTAGGAAGGGAAATGCACAGGCAAATAAGGTGTTGTGTTTGCTTTCTGGCACATAATTCCAATTAAATTCTTCACCGATGCCTGAACAAGGACAAATAAATAAATAAATAAATAAAAAGCCCTTGCTCAGGATCAGTGCCTCTGTGCTGAAACTGCTCAGATTTGGGATTCATGCCATTTTTTCACTTGGTCAGAGAATCCTGGTGATTCTATATGTCGTGATTCCTGACTGTTAGGAAACCACCAGACTCAAGCATGCATTGATTGCAGAACATTGCTTGGCTCAAACTCACAAGCAGGCGAACTACTTAGCAGTGGTTTGTGGTTCCCTCCAAGGTCACCACATTAGCAGAAAAGGACGGGCCTGGCATATTTTCTGCGAGGATGGATCAGGTAGAAGACCTTTTATTCAGTTCAGATATGGCCCCAGCAATTTGGACGTCAGACTTTCCTACAGGTCCAGAAGTGGCAAAAGCGTTAACCCTGGGAGGAGTGGAGCTACATGAAATACTCCTCAACATCCCCACGAAAAAACCCTCTTCCTGCTCCCAGGAACAGTTTCATTAGCTGTGTAGGAGGAAACAGTTGCTCAGAAACCACCTCCTCACCACATAGTCAGCAAATGGGAATTATTCTGAGACAATTTACCTAATGGTCTTCATGGTACAAGTGAAGATGACTGTACTGGGTACAAAGCTTGTGGCTACTCCTGGCTTTTACTTCTTTTCCTGCTAGAGGAACTCCAGGACTGGAGCTCTTCAATCAAAAATAATTGCCTTGCTCCACCTTGCTTTTCTTGCTTTAAATTAGTGGAGAGACTCTCCTTTCAGTGGAGTTACCCAGAGAAAAGGCAACGTGTACTTCCCCATTAGTATTGCAGCTCATGGGAGCCAGCAGTGAAATGAGGAATCACCTTGTCTTCCTTCCAGCTAGGAACAGGGGATCATAGGAGGTGGATAAAATAAATATTTTGAACTCCGTGGGCTATTACTTCATTTTGCTTACTCTTTTACAAAAGCCATGGGGAAAAGCAAATGAATGCTGATACTCTTAGCCAAATGAGTTATCATCCTGGCAGTCCATCCCCAGTGCTCCTGCCCCCTTTATGGGCAGCTGCTTTCCTTGGAGGTAGGATGAGGAGACTTGCTTCATGCAGGTGGAATAAGCCTAGATGAAATGTCAGACCTTGGTGTCACAGTCAGGACCAGGTCTCCTGGCCTTCCATTACACAGCTTTCCCTGTGAGTTAGGGCTGCTCTCATGCAGCAACAAGACAAGAATGTTTAAACCTGACTTTTGGAGAAATATAATAAATAGCTTATTTTTTTTGCAATGGAGAAGAGCCAAAACAACTGAGTCAGACAGATACTAAATAGAGTTTACATACAGCTATCCTCCTACCTATAGATGGGTCATCATTTCAGTTAGCATTGCATGGCTTCCTTCAAATGCCTACGAGGTCTGCTTTCCTCTCCGAACAGAGCTATGCCAAGTCCCTTCCAAGCTCTTTTGAACTGTCTCCCTGCTGTGCTCCCAGCTGTCTCCATGGCCTGCAAACCTCCTTCCCTGAGGAGATCTACCCTGTCCCGAGGGAAGAGAGCACTGCATGCTCCCCTGAATGAGGCTTCTATAGGTGCATGGCATGGGGATATGCAAACAGATCCAGTCCATCATGCACATTTTAATGGCATCTAGAAATAGTTGCTCGTGTGAAACCTCCAGTTTGCATCTTGCATGGGTTGGTCCCATCCAGATATCAGTGGAACTGAAAGGAAGGTGGAAGCTTGTGGAATAACTGAGCAATGAAATCTGGCTAGCTGGTTACGCACCAAGGGCTCCATAACCCTGCCAAGAGGCATGGCAGAGACTTTAGGGTCATAAATGAAAGAAAAGGGGCCTGAATGGTACATTCCTCCTCCACATTCCTCCTCTGCTTCCTGTAACAGATGCTTTTGTTCTTAAGGGAAGAAAAAAGGGTGAACTCATGGGTCTCTTCTGTCTCTAATTTAGGGCTCTGTCCAGCAAGTGCTTCATACGTCTATAGATAGCTCCATCTCAGATATACCCCAACCTGAACTGAAAGCCTGTCCTTAGGGCTGACACTGGTTCCTAGGCCAGAACACTCATTCCTCCACCTGTCCATCCACCCATCTCCAACACTCATTCTTTTCTTGTTTTCCTCTTTTTCTTGCTCTCGCTGTCCTTTATGCACTTTTCCCTTCTCCGCATTTCCTTTTTCGAGCCCCGGTTTGCAGCATTAGCTACAGAAGTGAGGTGGAATCATCCGCCCGAAACGGCGAGCAGCAGGGAGCTGACACATCAATCACAGCTCTGCTGTTGGAATTAATGAGAGCGCCACAGGTTCGGGCTGTCACTCACTCCCCTCACTTTGCTGCTTCCATATGGCTGCCAGCCTACAGCCTCGCGCTTCCCAATCTCTGCCAATTACAGCCGCAGCACTCCCAACCTCCTCCTATTAGGCTCACAGCTTCATTATTCTAATTAAGCCAAACAAGCTGAGCCCTCCCTTTTCCACTGCTGATACACGTCCCTCGCATGCATCGGAGCTACAATGCAGAAACTATCCCTCTTTGGGGGCACCTTTGGAAAAAAAGTTGCTCAGCACTACAGGAGCATCTGGTTTTCTCCTCTTGCTACAGCTTCTGTGCTGGGAAGAGGAATCAATGTGGGAAGGATTCCACTGAGAAGGAAGGCAAGGCACCCTTTGCTTGTCCTTATCCTACTGGGAGGTCTTAACCTGGCTGGTTAAGAGGGACCTTTGCCCCTCTGTGCACATCTGTGTTGCTGTATCCATTGTTAGGTAATTCCTCAGGTCCTGCTTTGCTTTGTGCACACTCAAGGCCACCTTGCTGGCTCTAGTGACTCCATGCTCTGGGTTATGAGTGGTTGTGGCTCCAAGGAGAGCATTGTGCAGACACCTCAGCTGGCCATAGGGACCCAATGTGCAGTGCTGGTGAACCAGCGGGTTTTATAATAGTTTGGGTTTTCTCTTGCTAGATGCAGAACAAACGGATTTATCTGCCTTGGTGCTGTTGGGAGTTACGGGCTGCAGGGAGCCTTCCAGAAAGCAGTATGGATGCAGGTTCTTGCATCATGGCACCGAATCCCTCTCCTTCACCATCTCCTCATGTGCATCTGCACCAGCAGGAGCTGTCATGACTTTGTCTTAACCAGAATGAGGACAGTTGGGCCAGATTTGCTGGGGAGGATGGTGCAGCAGATGCTACATGCAGACTGTGGGTGTATCAGGCCATCAGCAATCCTGGATCACTAACCTGGGCTACTTCGGGCAACAGAAGGTTTTTGTAGGTCCAGCTCCACATAAGCTAAGGATCTTGCTACTGCAGACACAACGGTAGCTCTGACTCTGGGTGTATCTCAGGCTGGCACAGGGAAGTCTTGGTCTAGAGGAGTAGGACAAGACTCACGATGGTCCCTGCTGGAGGAGGAATGGCTCTTCTGCAGTGGTCACACAGGTGCCGCAGACCTGCACTGCTGAAGCTGACAGGGTTTGCTGGCCTTTGAAGCCCGTAGAGTAGCTCCTCTCAGCATTATCCAGCCAAGAGATGCAGCTGCTGGGTGAGGGCCAGAGCAGAGCCCATGCTCCACTGAAGTAGGGGAAATGCCTCTTTCTGCTTGTGCTACGGAGCAGAGAAGAAACAGTGTCATTTGTCTCCATCTTTTCTTCCTATCCCTGCTCTGTGCTGCCAACACTCATCTTCTGTCAGTTTTAAGACAGGTTTTCTTTTTCAAATAAAATTTTGATAAAAGAAAAGATAAAAAAACCCCAAAATTTAGATTTGTAATTCGTTTTCCGTGCTCAAAAAAAAAAAGCTGATTTTTTTTTGTAACTCTCTCTCCAGTGCCTCTTCTCTCTCCCCAGCCAGCTAGAGATAGCAGCAGGAGACTTCCTAGGCAGCATGGGGATGGCTCATTTCAGTAAAATCCAGAATCTTGTGAAAAAAATGCGTATATTTTAATCAAAATATTTGGTTTTGAATTCTCCAGGGCACCTCTGCTGACCACTTGGAGCATGAGCTCAATCCCACCTCCTCTGCCTCGAGTACCACATCATTTCCCAGCTCTCTGACTTGCCACTAGACACCACTATGAGAGTTTGTCCCTGCATCTCTCCTGTCCCTGGACACCCAGTCCCTCTCCCCGACCACACAGCCATGTCCATGGGTCCAAAGAGCACCCTGGTGCTGTGTCCCTGGCCAGGCCTGGGGCATCGTCAGGCTGCAGACACGGAGTTGACATAAGGGTCCTTGGCGGGCAGACTCTGGTGGTCCTGCTCCAGGTGCAGGGGATTGTAAGCAGCAGAGACACGTTGACTATGACACTGTTAGCATTTTCCCAATGAGTTATTACCAGGTTAAAGGGTTGTGATAGTGCCAATATCCAAAGCTGGGTTATTGTGTTATTAATGTGTGGCTGTCGCTGGCTATTAGCACTGTGATCAATCCCCGGTGACAAGGGCTGCTTAGCCTGTCACACTTTGTTTTATCTTCCATTCTTAGACTTTTACTAACTCACAAATTGCTAATCCAATCTCTTATAACCCAGTTAAGGGAGGACATTGTCTCTGCACTATTCGGCAGCAGGAGCTGGGGCCCTGGGAACGGACGTGCTGATGGCAGGGCAGGCGCACACGTTTTGTGCGAGTAGGGGAGGTACACGTTGGCTGCAGTAAATATGAGCACACTTGTGCCCCTGTCTTGTCAAGGAAACTCTCCCCGAAGTGCTGGCTAAACCAGAGTTACAGGAACCTGACTTCCATACTCTTCAGAGAACATCGACCTTCCCCTTTTGGACCGACTTGGACTTCTCCTCCTCCTTTTTAGCTGCTGCACTGAGATGCTGCACTGAGATCTGGGAGTGTTGCCTCCACCTCCGTATGAGGAGCGAGGGGCTCTCCCATAATTTGTGCAGTGTTTGAGTTATTTCATTTGAAATGTCCTGTACTCTGTGGCTGCTTGGAAAGCCTGAAAGCCCCTGTCCTGGATTTGCAGAGCTGCTGGACTCCATGCAGCAGAGCTGGGCATCTCAGCATGCCCCGAAGCCTGTCCAAATCCCTCCCTTAGGCATCTCAGAAGCTTTGTGAGCTTTGGCATCTCCCACCTGGAGCCTTCAATGGGCAGAAGCGACTCTAAACCTTTTGGACAGGTTTGGGTTTCAGAGCAACCCACTGCGAAAAAGTCGCAGCTTTTCCTTGACCTCATGCTTGTTTCTTCAGGCTTTATTTTTGGAAAAGTTATATCTCTGTGAGTCACTCCATTTCTAATCACTGGCTATTCAAATATCTTTCCATAGGTCTCTAGGCAAACTGAAAAGCAGGCCTATTGCATTTCTGCTCCAGAAGGGGTATTTGGAGACTTGCTGACCTAACAGTGAGGGCACAAACTGCCCAGAAAACTTACTCAAAGTGGAAGTCCACAGTCCTTTTTGAGATAATCCCCTGAGGAATTTGGATTATAAAATGATTGGCACGGCTGGCTGGGAGGTAATGGGACAGGGTAAGTATTGGGCAGGGGTGAGGGGTGTCTAAGCACCCAGGGTAGGATTGATCAGTCTGGAAAATATCCTGGGATGGAGCTTCCTGGGTGGGGGCAGAGGTTTCATACCTCATACAATCATTCTCAAGACACTTTGTGTCAGATGGGAGGTCAGGCTCATGCTTAGAGGTCGATTTTTATGAATTTTCACCAAATCCTTTGGGACTTCTGCAAGTCACTGTGTGGAAAAATACCAACCCTGTGTGTGTGTGTCAGACTCTTAAAGGATCCATTCAAAATTGTCTCAGTTTCAAACAGGGCACATGCCGGAGATGTCAGGAACTGATAACTCAACATTTGGGTCCTCCATGCTAGCC
>JAUBNY010000168.1:472301-566134 GCA_032275445.1 Crypturellus soui | reverse complement strand
AAAGCTGCTGCTCCAGACACGCGGTGATCTTGCACAGAGTGATCTTTAGGCAGCATCATCCACACCAGAGCATCGGCGGTGCCCAGGAGGGCTCAGCTGCTTGGCTGGGGAGGCTGCACTCCTCCCGGCTTGCTCACACTTGCATCCATGCCCAGTTACTGTAACAAAAGGCTGTGATTCAACGACCCATTCTCTTAAGTGAGAGAGCAGTGCTGCACGCACACATTCGTGGGGACAGCCACACGCTTGTCACCTCGGTCTGCTGGGAGGAGGGCAGGCAGGGCACGTTTCCACCCTGCTCGCACTCCAGCCTGGTGGATGTGCATGGGTTCTTGGGCTCCTATGCAGATATTTTTGCACCCCAGCTGTGGGCACGACACTTGGCGTGTCCCCCTGGGCGGTGGCACCTGTCCCATGCACAGGCAAGGTCAGCATTGGGCTAGAAATGTAGAAAAGATTGTGTGTGAGGGGAGCCCGGAGTGCAAACCTGCCTCTCCCTGGCGCCTTGTGCCTCTCCTTCCCTCTGGGTTATGGGCAGCCTCTCGTGAGCAAGGGGGAAATGGTCATTTGTGAAATTACTGTTTTTTGGTCCCTTGCTCTAACCCTTCCCCTTATAGAAAAGGTGCAACTACATACATTCATGTTTGTGCAACTTGCACCTCTTCTCCTTCACCCCTCTTGCTCTCTTCATCTTCCTAAACTCATAGTTCCAAGCTCTGCTGCTGCAGAGGCTCCTCCATAGGGATGTTCCTACATTGGGAGAGCTCCCAGCAGCGCCCGGACAAGTGCAACCTTCATGTCCAGCTCTATCCCTGCATGCACAGGTATGTGCACCCCAAGGGCATCTCCCCTGGCTTCTTTGTGTGAGGGAACCCCTTTATTTCTCTGTCTTCGGCCGCTCCATCCCACTCCACTGCCCTCCGTGCCCCAGGCCTGGCTGCAGACCCAGCCTGGGAGCGCTCTGCAGCGGCGCGGCACCTTGCTCCCGCTCGGATGCGGTTGCCATGGCGATGCTTCCAGGCAAGGGCCCTGGACCGCGCTGCCGTGCCGCCCTTTGGAGGGTAGCGCTTCCGCACAGGGTAACGCGGGGAATTACCGTTTGCTCCTTCTCCATCTGCGCAAGAATTTCCTGCAAATCCCCAGCTGGAGGAGAGGCCCTTGCCGGAGCAAGCTAAATGTGTGCAAAATGCACTTTTTATGAAGGCTTCTTGCCACAGCCCGGGGAGGTGGCTGCGTTGTGCTGTGGCCCTGGGGCTGGGGAGACCTCAGGCCTCGCTGGCATCACCTGGAAACCAGGGTCTTCTTCTCTGCCATCCACATGGGCAGCTATTCTGCAGAGCCGGCGCAATCCCAGGCTGCTGTAACATCTTGCACTCTTCTCACCCAGTTATTCCAGGTTCTGACTCCTGGCTGCTGCCACTGGGCTGCAAATCGGGAAATGCAATGTGAAAAACCAAGCTGGAGTTGAGGGTGGCATTTTTTTGGTTCCCAGAAATGTTGCTGAGATATTATCTGACAACACTAAAAAAAATACATGCAAGTTCTGCAGTGCAAGTGCTACCGAACCCATTATATAATTGCTCTCCATCATTAAAAAGGATCAAAGTTAGACTGAACTATTTGAAAATGTGTCTGGAGATGTGGCACAAGATGCATCTCATAACAGATATTTAATAGTTAGGTGATTAATATGAAAGAGCTTCTTCTTTCAAATATCAATATTAGCTTGAACTTTGCCTTAAGTAGACTTGAGCCTATATTTGAAAAAGCACATTGGTTAATGTGTTAAATAAAAATCAGTCATTTTGTGTAATCTTTATGCTATAATCTTTTTACTTTGACTCCTTTTCATTTCAGTCCCTCAAGAGATGATTCAAGAACATTTTTCTGCACAAAAGTATACAAAGAAAATTGAAAGAAGTCACCCTCTACCCAGTACAGCCTGTAAATTCCAGATTTTAAATTCTTGAGGCAATAGAGCAAACAGTAGGCTAAGGATACATGGGCTGAAATAGTTTTACATGAATGATTAACAGAGCTGGTTCATCAACAAACGCATGTGGAACAAAATGAAGACTGCAAATATTTCATAAAAAGAGAAAGGGCTAAATGAATCGAATAAAGTGTTTGCTGTGAATTGCTTGGCTGCCTGTAACTGGAATGTTAAATTTCTGTGGCTCAATATGCCTTTTTTGTTTCTTTTTCCTCTCAGCAAAATTGCCAACATCCCAAGGATCCTAGCTGTGTGTTACTGATTGTTTGGTGTGATATTTTCCTCTGTACCAGTGAGCTGTTATTAATGAACTGCCAAACCTGAAAAAAATTGAGCCAAGTGTATCTGCATAGCAAAATAGCTCCCTTTAATTTGTCATAGGTCTACGGGTTACTCCATTTATTTCTGAGAAGAACAAGCTTTTACACCATGGTTTTCCAATGCAAGCTGTAACAAAGGAAAGAAGAGACTGGCATAGAAGTAAGGGGAATTGTAGAGAATGGATATTAAATTTTGCCAACTTCAAGCAAATTACTAAAGTGGGTAAAATTAATCCCTTACACGTCTCCTCGTGCCCGGGGGAGATGCCTCTAGGGCTGAATCTGCGTCCTGGTGCTTGCAGTGTGTGTCTGCATGGAGAGGCTGTGCGGGTTTCTGACAGCAGGAAAGGAGTTGGTACCTTGCAGAGCCCCTGAGGATGTGGCCAAGTGGCCACCTGTGGCCCTGGCGACTCCTGCAGCTCTGCAGCTGCAGATCCTCCAGGAAAAGGGCACGTTTCACCTCTTGAACACACTCGATGGGCACAGCTTGATGGGAGCTGCCGCCAATGCAGAGGAACACGGTTGGCCACACGACCTCAGACACATCTTAGCTGGTTGTCCAAATTGGTAAACTGTACATCAGCTCAATCAGGGAAGGAAACAGGATGCTCCACTTTAATGATCTGAGTGGAAAAAGGAAGAAAATCCTGTTTCACCTCCCTGGATGCTTCCACAGCAGCCAGTGGAGGAGCAAGAGCTGCTGGAGGAGATGCGGCTGAGCGTCCCCACCACTGCTAAGCCCAGGTCCTGGTCTCAGTGGAGATGGCAAGACTAGATGCACAGGGAAGTTCTTTGCTACCCTAGTTTACACAGAGCCACAGATTAACATTCTCACATCTCTCAATTTCCTCAGGTTCAGTACATGTATTGCCCAGATGGTTGTTAGCGCTTGCCTGAATGCAGGGTAGTGGGACCAAAACTTTTACGGGTGGCACGGCTACACCCGCAGGCCAGGGCAGTGGGGACTTGTCCAGGGGACCTTCCTGGAGTGCCCCAATGCTCCCAGCTGTGAGAGGGCTGCAGGTCCACAGCACAACAGGCTGAGATGGTAGGAGGAGAATTTCCTCCCTGACCATGGGAGGAAAATACTGCCTCATTGCCAGAGGAAATGCTCAGCACGGAGGCAGGAGCAGGCAATTTTGCTTGCATGCACTGTGCTTATCCTCCCTATCAGGAATGCAGGGGTTTACATGCGAAGGAGGTAGCGATGGCGCTGGAGATGTTTTCTGCCCGTAGGGCTACAGAGCAGCTTCCGATGAGGGCGCCCGATGGGGTGGGAGCCGATCTCGTCTCTCTCCGCAGCTCCAGTGGGTGACGCGGGCCTCAGGGCTGCACAAGTGTGTGGATGTGGCTTGGGGGTGGCTGGTGCCCCATGGCAGAGCCGGGAGCTGTGAGCAGGGACCTGTGGGAGGGTTACAAGCCGGCCGTAGGGCAGCCCTGCCGGTTGTCTCACTCCGTGAGAAGATACCTGCACAACAGTGTGTTGCCAGGGTTGCTGGCTGCATTTGGTACTGGAAAAGTCAAATTTGGTTATTCAGGTTTATTTGATTAAAAAATAAAGGGAGCAACTGCCCTAAACATGGAGCTGCTGAGCATGAGCAGACTGGCACGTGCAGATGTTGCAAGGGCTTCCAGCAGTCCCAAGGCATTCTGGAAACAAACCATACAGGATGCATAAAAACCAGTCTGGTGACAACCATACTGGGCCTGTGGGATTCCCAGAGCACAAGAGCTCACACAGCTGAAATGCAAAAGCAGAAGATGCAAAACCATTGCCAGAGGAGCACAAGATGGGAGTCAAACAAGTGGCTCCCACATTTAGAGAAACTTGACAGGGCTGGGTGGGCTGGGCTGAGTCTTTGTGCTGCTTTTGGGGTCCAACATGGTCAGAGCTACAGGGCTGGTCCTGTGAAAGGACCTGTCTCATCACACGAGCAGCCATTGATAGGGCCAGCCATGCACAGGACACTTGCATGGTAAGAGTCCTGAGAGCCACCCCAGAGAGGGGCTTCTGTACTCAGGATGTCCCAAATTACATAGGACAAATCCTCCTGGCCTGTCCGGTCACTGAAGCTGTGGGGACACCAAAGACTGCAGGAGAGAGGGAAGTGCCCTGGGCACTGTTTGCCTGGCACACTGCTCCTGTGAATACAGAAGCTGAAACATGTTGATAATACACCAACAGAGCATTTCCACTAGAAAATGGCATTTAAATGGCATTTTATTGCAATAAAGAAATTCCATGGGAATACATTGATTTCAAGGAAATTCAATTTGGGGGGGAAAAACAGAAGGGAAGATATTTTGTGAGCTTTGAAAGCTGAAGCACCTCTATTGGAGTAAATACATCATTTGTTTTTCTGCAATTGACTTTATTTCTAAACTTATTCTACATCATGTAGCTACCTAATTTGATCCAAGTCGTTAACTAATATACAGCCTTGCCTTTTGGCAGCTGTTTTCAATATGGAGCGGACTTACAGGAGCGCCAGGTATTTTTGCAGTGAATTATACTTCCCTGAGCAAAGGAAATCGTGTAGCAAGAAGTGACAGCACCCAACATCCCACGCTGCTTTTCCCAGCCAACACATAGTCCAAAATCTCTCCTTGCTTTCTCTGAACATAAGGCTGCAAAATGTAATGCTGTCCATGCTTGGCTTTCTGCTTCTTGCTTCTGGTTATTTCTGTTTGGGCCCTCCCGGTCCCACAGGTAGGTCCGTAGACCTCTCTAGCAAAGCAGCTTCCATTTGATCCTAGGCACAAACCCCGGCTCGGAACTAGGCTCACCCATGGCCTGGGCTTTGGGCAATAGTTCCTGCTGGCTGCATAAAAGAAATGGATTTTCCTGCTCGCTCTGACTTGCAGCTTTTACAATCTGCGCCCTGACCACTCGTGGAGCCAGAGGGTCCTTGTGCCCCCATGTGCTCTGGTTGCAAAGGAGACTTGCTCCCAGCCACACCGCACTAGCGGAACACACAGAAGGATCAAGCTTTTCTCTCCTCTCTGTGAAATCAAGACTAACTGCACGTGCAGCCAGCAGAACAGCCCACACAGCCGTTGTCATCCTGGCCGCTCATCTGAGCTTTTTAGTGGAATATTTATTCACAGAAAATGTGTGTAAATATGTTAGAAAGGCGTCTGATCCATCACAGGAAGGTGCAAACATATCCAGTACAATTCTAAAAGTCTCATCCAAGGAAAGCAGACAAAGACTCTGGCTTTTAAACCGCCTGAGTCCCGCTAGACCATGAGAAAGGGCAGCCAACATATCTTGGTCATCAGGATTAGGATAAGGGGATTACAGCACCTGCTAAAGTCTCTCTGAACTTCAAAGGCTCATGGCACATCATATTTTTAAACATGTCCTGGAGTAATTAAGCAAAGCAACTTTAAAAGAAAGGCATTTTGTCAGTCTGAGGAGCTCCCTTGGGGGCTTCCTTGCTATAGAGAAGGTTAACCTGATTATGGCAAAACGACAGGCATTTTACAAGCTCCCTGCTGCAGCTGCAGCTGCAGCCGCCTCCCCGGTACGAAGCTGCCTACCAGGGCTGGGTCCCCAAAAAGTCACCGTGGCTGCAGGTGCAACCCCTTCAAATGGGGTCTGTCTGTGCAAAGCAGTGCGCGCAGGAAAGGGAAGGGAAAGCCACTGCTCTGCTGTCCTGTGGCTGCAGAGAGCTCCAAGCCCAGCTGTACCCCAGCAGGAGGACGGCTGCCCGGGGGACAGAGTGCCCTCCTGTCCCAAGGGGCAGATCTCAGCTCTCCACTAGCCACGGTGGTTGGCAGGTGAGGACGGGGGTCAGGATGCTTACAAGGCTCTCAGGTTGATGGATTTTTATCCGTGTGATGGAGTGTGATAGTGATGTCTCACAAGCACGTTTTGAAAACCCCAGAGATCAGGACATTTGTGAGCTGGATCCTGCTGCTTGTGCGAGGAAAGCTGAGCATGGGGAGGACAGGCACGTTCAGGACCCCTGGGACGAGCCACCCAGCAAAGCTCCTTCAGTGTCTCCAATCTGGGGCAGAGATTCGATCCTAGGATGAGAAAACGGTTTCTCTGGATGGATTCTGATCTTGAGCCCCGGTTCAGTATTGCAGCAGGTAGATAGAAACGGCATCTTGCTGAGCTCTCTGTGACTCACCGTGCCACCCACTTCTTGGAGAAAGGGAATGTTTGATCTTTAACAAGAGAACCAAGAACTGGAAATTGCTTGTGGTGTATTGATTGGTGTCCAGGCTGCAGGGAGAAGGGGCTTTCAGTCATTATCTGGAAGATGTCAGGGCAATGAAACTGAACTTAAAACTGATCAAAAACAGAAATTATTTCCCTTGTTTTGTTTGCCTTTTTGCAATTGAATTCTTGGTTAACATTTACAAGAGTGAAACCTGGAGGTTGCTGCAGAGGGGGAGGTGTGTAAAACCCAAGCAGCAGTTCTGCACAGAGTAATGGTGCAGATTATATCCTGGCTGGAGGAAGAGCTGGGGGACACAAAGATCAGTGGCTTTTTTATCCCTCCCGTGTGGTCCAAATGGCAGTTTCTAAGGTGCGTATATGCAATTAGGTCCAGATTTCTTCTTCTGCCTCCAAACCAGTGGCAATAAACTGGTGCAACTGGTGCCCCAGGGAGCAAGCTATTCCTGCCTCTCCCAGGAATGAGTCACGGCAAGCACATGTCCAGGCCCCCCTGCATCCTGCAGCCCTTATCCTACTGCTCAGCTCACTCCAATTAGGCAAGAAAAATGTGTGGAAGTGAAAGGAGCCGTGTGCAATTTCCAGCAGCTGTTAACTTATTCGCTCTGCTCCCAAGATGGTTAAATTTGAATCGATCTGGCTGTAGAGCCCACGCTGAAGTCTGCACATCTCCACTTAATGCTTTAGACAATGTTTTTTCCAAATCCCACAGGCCGAGGACCAGTAACTATATGAATCCCATGGGGACTGCCAGCGTCAGAGAGGGATGGGGCACTCAGCACCGGCAGTTGCCTGAGAAACATCCCAAGAGAAAACACGTTTACGGTCTCTACCAGCAAAGACGAGCATTTTTGACCAAGTATTTTTCACCTTTGCCCTGTCATTTTGCTTGAAATATGCCACTTTCCCTCTCACAATCTGTTTCTGATCCCCCTCCTGTGTCCTGCTCAGACCTTAACTGATGTCTGGCATTTTAGCCTGGGAGATAATTGCATTTCGTGTGATCAAGTCATGCCCTCTCCATTCAGCGGGAAACACACAGATGCGGATCCTTGTCAGAGGTATCTGGTCTGCAGGAGGGACTCAAATTCGTCACAAGACCCAGAAAATTTGCAGTGCCCTTGGCTCATGATTTGCAGTGAGATCCCAGAGTTTCCTTACAGTTTCTTTACAGTTTGAATGAGGAAGATGAGGCAGAGCTTTTAGATTGCCCGGAGAGGTAGTGGAGTGTCCATCCTTGGAGAGATTCAAAGGTATCTGGTCTTTTCAGAGCTCCTCAGATCAGCTTGGCCCACCCTCCTCTCTGTGGCTCTTACTTATGCCACATGGGTCAGCTTTAACCCGACACTGAGGCTATTAGTCACGATGGGTGGCACATACTCCTCCGAGCCTGCAGCAGCTTTGCTGCTGTGATTCCTGTTTGCCGTTTATTCCTGGTAGCCCTTAAGGTAGCGTGTGCTTTGTGAAGCTTCCCAAAGTCTGGTCCACAGGCCCTATGTCCTCAGCCTCTTTTGCTCAACGCTTCTCTCCAAAAGTGCCGCCCAGCATCCTCTCTGGGTATCCATCCAGACATGCCGTGTCCCAAAATGTCACGGGGTGCCTGGGAGGTGATGTGATTCGTATCCCTTAGGGCTGCAGTGCGGATTTGTTTCTTATGCCCTGGGTTGGGCAGCTCACAAGTGTCACCTGTGCTGCAGTTCAGAGAGTCCTGACGAAAGGCAGCCTACATGGAACTCGTGTTTCTGCAGAGCATGAATCCTCACCCATCAGGAACCCTGGCATTTCCACTCCCTGCTGGCCAGGACGGGCTCCTTCCGAGAAGGATCCTTCCCTTTCCAAGCCACCCTCCTTCTCACCCCACCGGGGAGCATTCAGGCTTGTATCAGTGCTTCCACACTATCAAAAAATAAATATGGGGTAAATGCACAGAGTCCTCCCCTGCTCGTGCATACACACAAACACACACTCACCCACACAATCGATCCCAGTTTAATTAAATACTGGCAATGACTGTCACGTGGGGGCAATTCTGCTGACTTGGGCACTTTGGGATTTTTATGCATCTATTTCTGCTTTGCTTTTCCATTAACTTATTTTTCCCTTTGTAATAAGGGGTTGTCAGTATAATTTATACAGCAGTGCAGGAGGCACGGGCAGCTCAGGGAGCCATTCACAGCTTGCCAGGGATAAACACAATTACACATTTTTAAATGTCAGACTTCAGGAGAAGAAATGAAAAAGGTAAACTATATAAATTTCAGGAAGAGGGAGAGAAATGCTCCTGCTTTGGGGAGCAACCTCACCACGTGCACATATATGTATTTTACTTTTGGAATGCAGGGATATGGAGACACCAGAAAAGAGTAAATAGAAATATGTAGAAGAAGACAGTGGCACTTGTGCTACTGATATGGTTATTGGGTACAAAAAAGTCTGGGAAAGCTCCATGCCGGGCGCAGATTCCCATAGCCCGTCCCCATCTCACCCATCCGGGCCAGCTCGTGCAGGGGAGAGCCGGCTCCGCTCCCTGCTCATTTTGCAATCAGCTGCTTTGATCTCATATGTGATTAAAAGAGGATAGTTCAGATGGATTAAAAGAGAACTTCTTACATAATCTGTTTAAAATTCCAGTAGCATATATTCAAAGAAGAGGAGAAAGAGAACAGCCATCAACTCTCACTTGTAAGTTAGGTAGGAGTTTCATTGCAGCTTTCCCACTCCTCCCAGGCCTGTATCCCTGAGCCATTAGGCCTTCATCCCCAGCAGAAAGATATGAGAAGGATGGGGCTTATAATAGTTCTCTAAATGAGCAGCTCTTGGAACAAGCTGGTAGGTGGCATGTTGTGGAAGGGTGTTTTAGGAGGGTGCAGGTTATAGAAGGGTGCTTCAGGAGGGTGCAGGTTGTGGTGTCTCAGGGTGCTTATGGGCTGGGGTAGGACCCTTGACTCATGTATGAGGTGTGAACCTGAGGTGAGAGGAGACAATAAGTCAGCAGAGGCTGCTCGTTCTGCCTCTGTGCAATGTCTCAGGGTTGCAGCATGCAGGTGAGAAAGAGCCACATGGTGACTCGGGGCCTATGAGCTGGGATAGGAGCGGGGTTGTCCTGTGCTGTGCTGCAGTGGCTGGAAGCTGGCAGGGCACCTGCGACAAGTTGGGCTCTACAGGGCTGGTTTCAGTCTCCCTGAGCACAGAGCATGGAGATGCTGGGGTGGGTGGTAGCATGAAGCAGCACTGCGTAGGGAGGAGGATCCATGTCCTAAGGGAAAGGAGGCAGATGACTCCCTTTCCTCTTGGAGTCCTGGAGGAGGGCAGCACAGGTAGCAGATCTGTAAGGAAGGGCTTGCAGGCTCTCAAAAATGGAGATTTTGGGCATGAGGACACTTCCATGCTGGTCTGGGAGGAGGCTGCAAGCAAAACAAGACAAGGAGAAAGAAAGGGAACATCTCTTCATGCAGCAATAGGGAGGCTTCCTTGGAAATATGGTAAATGGGATGGCTACTTCCACCATTGGGGTAGCAATGACAGTGAACTGTCACGAGTGTTTCCTACCTTCTTACCCTAACAAATACCCTAACAAACACCTTCCTTTCCCTCTAGTGCAAGCTGATCTGGCCACTCAGTCCTAGTTGCCAAGGATGGAAAATGCTGAACACACAAGACCAGCTTAAGAGTTGTAAGCAAAGCTGAGAGAAATGGTATAAGGACTACAAGCTGGAATAGAATCTCTTAAGGGAAACTGAGTTGGTCATCGGTGAGATTCAGAAGCGATTTATCATGTGGCTGTTCAGTGTTGCTGAAACAGCCAGCCATGGGGTCCTGGATTCCTCTTCACCTACAAGCACTCTTGAGCTGGATGCTCTTTATGAGTCTGTTGTTCATCCTGTGTAAGCTTTCAAAGGATCCTCCCCAGTTACTAAGCTTTGGACCTCTTTAGCAAAGAATGAAGCCGCGCAGGATTACAGCAAGGAACAGAATGTCATTAATGAACAAACAAAGCAACAACTGCAAGTGCAAAACAAAATCCTGGATGCAGGCAGCTGTGGTTTCCAGACAAAGCCTTTCTTCAGGTAGGAGACAAGGACTTTGTTTACAGAGCTAATGCAGGGATAAAAGGGAGAAAGTGAAACTGAAGCTTTTCTATGAAAAAAAGAAGGAAACATGCTGGCAGGAATAAAATTTAAACTATCTGGTACTACAGTCGTCACAGCTGGACATAAACACAATGAGACTGCAGAGATGCAGGTTTGGATTTGAAGTTTTCGGTCTGAAAGCACTGGGATTTCTGTAAACAGAAGATTTTGTAGTCATGACATGAGTCGAGCTCTCTAGCTAGACCTTACAGTAAGCAAAGAGGTGTCTTGCCTGAGAAAAATCTCTAGAAAGCAAAACTAGCTGAGCTGCCAGGCAATTTTTTATTTTTTAATACATATATATATTTATATGTATTTGTTTTTACCAGCAACAAATCAAAAAAGTCACTCTTACTAGAGCAACTGAGCTGGTCTGGTGTTAAGCAAAACTACCCTGAAGTTTCCTTCAGGCCTAGAAAGCAAGAGGCCATCAGTTATTCCAAGAAAGACACTCTTTTTTCTTCTGCAGCTAAGATGCATTGGATTTTCTGTGCTCTTCGTGATCTGGAATCCTAAGAAATCTGAACAGCAGCCTAGTTGGTGTTGCTTCCCTTCTTCTAGTTCTGTAGTAAAACAGACACACATCTTGTGTCACATTCTTCAAGAAAGGTCTTCAGGGGCCTAAACATACTGCACCAAAGTCCAGAACTGCCTTTTTCCAGAGAGAGGCAGAAGAATTACATGTTCCCTCCAAATTTTTAGCAAAATGCAGCTAGTTCATAAGCCTGATCTCTGCCTCCGTGAGCCCTTTCTCTTCAGGCCCCCTCTTCGGTTGCTGAAGCAGTGCTGGGGGTCTCAGGGCATCCTGACACCTGTGTGCTGGTCTGCACAGCAGGCACTCTGGCTGCTTGGATGCCTCTTCATGGTGCTTTCTAGGGTTTAGATTTACCTTTGAGCCTGAGCTTAATGGGCATTGCTCTGCAACTCCAGCTGTTCCTTGCTGTGCTGAACCCCTGTAACTGTGTCTCTGTTATTCTTTCAGTCCTGCATTTGAACATTTTCACTGCATTGACTCTCAAGAGCTGGCAGACTTGGGAATTGCTTCAAACTGATTAGCTTTCCCCTTATGTTCCTCGGTTCTTTTCCTTTATGGTTACCATGCTCTTAAGTCTAGAAGGTGTCTGGAAGTCAACTGATGTCTGCTGAAGTGGACTTCAGATATGGGTAATTTTACTGTCATTCAACATTTGTTTAGGAGTTGCTACAACCTTATACTTTGCACAGGTATTTACAAACATAGCTGAAACTCGTTCAATTATTCTACAAAACAAAACCTTCCTGACAGTTATTCCAAGCTCTAGTCCTGTCCTTCTGGCTTTTTCACCAACCAGTCTTATAAGCATCTTAGACAGAGTAGGATCCAGGTCACTAATGAAAAATTGAATAATATTAGACAGCAGATGCATGTTAGAAACCCCCTCTTAATGTCTTTCAATTCTGACAGTGAGTCATTTATAGCTCTGCTGTAAACCTAAGTTTCCAGCCAGCTTTGCACTGGCGTCATAGTAAATTCTTCTAGAAAATTTCCTTCATATGCATACATTTGTTTGGAAGAGCTTACTGAAAGACAGTCAAAGCCACACTAAAATCAGTGTACACGGTATCATCTGCTGCTACTGCTTACCTTGCTGCTTTTAACAGCTGTGGTAATCAGTAAAAATGAGCTACAAAGACTTAAATGTGAAAAAATCCATAGTAGACTCTTTTGCCTGAACAGCATCTGTGTCAAACTGTTACAAAAATGAATATAACTTTGAAAGGAGATAATTCCTACAGAATTCCCTATTTTATTTGCCCGAGAAATCTACAGAGACCTCTCCTAAGAAGCCTTCAAATATCTGCACTGGGCATTTGCTAGTTATACA
This sequence comes from Crypturellus soui, assembly GCA_032275445.1. Lineage (NCBI taxonomy): Eukaryota > Metazoa > Chordata > Aves > Tinamiformes > Tinamidae > Crypturellus > Crypturellus soui. Next base: position 553,637 of record JAUBNY010000168.1, on the reverse strand, counting down.
TCCTCTCAGCTCTCATACCAAAGTAATTTTCTTTTCTCCAAATTTCATCTTAATGGTGGTTTATAGCATATGTTCACAGTGTTATTCATTAGCTGAGGGTAAATAAACCCAAAAATGAGGAGAAAAATACAATAAATATGAACAGCAAAAGACTGGTTTAAGAGAGATTCTAAGGAAAATTTTTCTACTTTGGCCATTAGTGTGTTGTTTGGAAATCACTCAGCCATTCTTGTTTACTTTTACTGACAGGAATTATGTGATTACAGTACATTACTACCCCAATTTATGAGGGAAACGCTATCTGGAGGACACTTAGGTTGGGATTATGATCGGAAAGCTGGTTTTACTTTTGAAAGGATCTAAGCACAGGGCATCATAAGGAACAAGCTGAGGTGCACTGCAGCAAACTGGCACTCATGAACGTGCCCTCTTTCCTCGGGTGCCCTCAAGACAACGTGAAGGCAGAAGTGGGAGCACTCCCAAGCTATGGCAGAGCATAAAGAAACAAAAAATCTCAAGTCAGTGTATGCAGAAAAGTGGGTCCAAGTCCAGCAACAAGCAGATCATGCAGTTGCAAAGACTAAAGTCAAAGTTGTAACTAACTGGATTAGTCACCAGGGTCCTGAGCCAAAGACAGCTCTGGAGCAGTTCACAGCTGGCACATTGAGGTGCATGGGAGCGAGCGTAGAACTCAGAATTACTCTTCTGAGCAGCTGGTATGATGAATTTGCAATATGGTGCAATTAAAAAGAAGATGAATGTGATACCACTCGAAGAACGAAGGAAGGAAAATATAGGAGAGTTCTTACATCATGGATTTTGTTGGGGGAGACTTCCAGGGCAGGACTTCAGGATACAAAAAATAATGGGCGTTGCTTTGAAAGTCTCTAGTGCAAAGCTGTGATGAGCATATACTTGCAAGAGCAGCATGCCAAACATTGCAGGAAGTGCAGGGGTGAAGGAGTTCAGGTAGACCCGAGATCAGTTTCCCAATGTGAAAAGGCTATAGTTTAGCTTTAAGAATGAAAGGAAGTAGAAATACATAAATTCATAAGGGAATCAAGAGTAACAATCGTTACAAAGCACCATTCATACAGTGGGAATCTTCCACTGCCTTTAACAAGGCTTTTCCCAGCAGAAAGTCAAGACTTTCAACCCATGTTTGGAGCTTGGAAAACAAGCTTTCTGGAGCAGTTTTTTGGTCCATGTGGTTATAAAATGGAACTAGGACTTGAACCGTGATGATAGTCTCATGATTGTGCACTTGTCTTAAGAAAATATCTTCTGTTCACTTTTTCACATACAAGGACTCAAATTGCCTGCAAGGAGCTTTCCTCTTCCAATTTTCCTGTCCTTCAAATCTTTCCAGACGCAGAATCAGCACAGGAAGTGAGTGGAATTACTTGCAAATAGCTCATTTCCCAATAATTAAATCCATTGTTCTGCAACAATGCTGTAGATTTTTCTAAGACATTATTATTTTTAAATGATTAAATACAAACATATAATTTGATCTCTTCTCCTTAAAAGCACATCAGGAGATCTTGTCAGTGATTAATTGTGGAAGAAAGAGTGGGAGAGGTGGGTTATCGCTGGAATATCATCTGCTGTCTCAACAGAATTAATCTGTAGAAAGATGTAAAGTTAGAACATTAATTTGCAGTATTTATTCCCAGAGCTCAAAACATCACTGCAAAGAATAGCTGTAATATGGGATTTCAAAAACCGTTCAGGCTTGGCATAAGCAATCCCTTGGACATCTGCAGCAGCACACCTGTTCACCTATTGCAAAGCTATGGCATGGGATATTCTGTTTTTGCAATAAAATCCCTTGAGCGGAGTGTTCTAGGCATTCCTTTTTCTAATTACATTTTATTGTTAATAGCTGTACAGTGAAGATGCTCCATCTTACATGCTCCCAGCATAACAAGTCACTTGTATAGTAACGAGAGCAAAGAAATGGAGAATTGTGGAGGCACTAAAGAGGGAAAAGGCGATCTGGGGTCTGATGGCAGTTTGGTGGTTGTTGTGAGCATGGGGAAGAGGCTTGTATTTGAATCAAGAAATTCTCGGACACTGTAAAAGTCCAGAGAGATAATAAAGTAAGATTTTGTAAATAACAACTTGCATTTAATCTCCCCTGCGTACTAAGGCTTTTCTTTCCTTAGTTAAATTACTTTCTTCAAAATATGAACAGGTAGTAAAATCTGCGGTATCTACAGACATATGATTTGTGATAAAGGAAAATGTTGATACTTGAAAAAGTTGTATAATAAGATTAGGAAGCTGATAGGTGTTCTGATTATCTCCCTGGGCTTGTACTGGAAGAAATCTTCGTTCACAGAATCAAATGACACTGTATTTCTCTGGATGGATGAGAAACTAAGAAAAATCTAGAAGTAAAATTAAAATTCATTCATTTATAATGCAGTAAATCAGTGGAATAACTTAGGGAATAGCATATCTTTCACTTGCCTTTAATTTGAAATTAATGTGTCTTTCCAGAAGATCTATCACCTGTTGTAGCCAGCAGATTCTATGTTTCCAGTAGAGGTTTGTAAGACTCATGTTTCACAGACGGTGAATACATACCACCTCTTTCAAAGTCTTACAGAGAAATTCTGGTTGTAGCTGAGAAGCTGTGCAAGTGTTGGGGGAAAGAATCTCTGGCCAAACCTCCTGCTTGGAGCATGATTTATGTCACGTAAGATCACATAATGGCTTTGTCAACCAAGTCTTGAAACCTTTGAGGATCGAGTTTCCACCACCCCTCTGAAGAGTCTGCTCCAGAGTGCACCACCTTCCCTGAGATTCATTTTTCCCTAAATCCATCCCGAGCATCACACACTGCTATGTGAGACATAGTATTATCTGATGCCACTGAGAAGAGTGTCCATCATTTTCCTGCCCATCCTCGGAGTAAAGGTAGGCTGCAGTTAGATCAATCCTGAGCAAACTCTTGATCTGATCAAACTAACGCAGCTCTCCCAGCCTTTCCTCACAGTCCGTGAGCAACAGGTCCCAATTGTCCTGGTAGCTCCTGTTTACTCCACTTTTCCCGTGTCAATGTTGAACTGGGGCCCAAAACTGGACATGACATCCAGGTGTGGATGCCTGTATGGGATAGAGGAGCCGTACCTTCCCTCAATCTACCCACCACACTTCTCATCAAGTAGCCTAGGACTTGTCCACATTATTCATGGTGCGAGTGCACTGGGTACTTGCATCCAAATGGGCATTTATTGTAAGCCCTGCGCTCATTTCATTAAGCCTTGCCGAGTCCATTGGTTCTCAGTCTGGTCTCCTGCCAAAGTGATGCTGACCCACATGCATAACTTCACGCTTCTTGTTGAACTATATGGAGTTTCTGCTGGCCCCATCCTCAAGTTTCTCAAGGTCCCTTCTGGATTGAAGCTCTACTGTTTGTTGTGTCAATCATCCTCTCCAATTTTGTACTGTCCACAAATTTGCTGAAAGTGCACTCTGTCTCATCACCCAGGTCGTTGATGAAGATATTGAACAATATCAGCCCCAGTATTGACCCCTGAGGCACTCTGCTTATTACTGGCTGCCAACCAGATGTTGAGCCATTGATTACCACACTTTGAGCCTAGCAGCCCAGCCAATTTTCAAGTCATCTAATAGTTCTTTCATCCATCCCGTACTTCCTCAGCTTCCAAATGAGAACGCTGAGGGAGACGGCGTCAAAAGCTTGATCAACCTGGCTATGTTGAATTAAGGCCAAGTCTGAGGTTATTAACTGAAACAGCAGACATGCCTACACAACCAAATGAAGGAGTGATTGCAGTGTCTGCTGCTGTAACCATGCTGGCTCTAGGGCACAGTAACAATAGCATTAACATGGGTATTAGCTCCTGCTAACAAGCAGAGTAAAAGCTCCTGAGGAATTGCACTTACAAATGCTGTTTTCTAGCAGAAACCGGAGTCCATGCTCCTGCACCTTTGCTGCTCCTTTGCTCTATGCCAGTTAGGTGCAGTGAGGATGGGCGTGTTAGCACTTGCAACCACAATATTTGTTTTGTTGTATAATCATACCTAATAATTTTGTGCTGACAGAGCTGACTTTTCAGAAACACGAAGAACCAATTAAAACTCATATTTGAAGGCATTATAGAAAGACAAACCTTGTAACTCAGGCTTCTGCGAAGCCCTTAGATGGGTGAGAAAATAATAGGGGAAATAAAGAATGCAGATGGGAAAGTGAGGCCTTTTTGGTATTTATACACTTGTCTGTGATTTACAAGTTCACATACATTATGGATGTTGTGTCCTCCCATTTAGATGGAGTAATGCTGCCAGATATATTATAAAGACTTATGGTGATAAACAAAGAAGAAAACATTTAATTGACCCAGAATGACTATTGTTATTGGTGTCAAATGTACAAGAACAAAGCTGGTCAACTTGAATCAAAAACCCTCAGCTGGTAGAGACGTTTCAGTAAAGGCCCGAGACAGCTGCGCAGTGCAATTTCTCTCACTGATGATTCTTAAATTAAGAAATTAACCCCCTTCCACAGGCATTTGGACTGTGGTGGAGCAGGGAGGCAGTTACAGAAATTGGACTGGAATCCATGGTAATCGCAGCCACGGACACTGCCAGCAGTACGCATCTTCCCTGGGCACCGCTGCCTAAAGCAACAAGGCGCTCCGGGCTACGATGTGGCTCCCCCCAGCCCCAAAGGCATTTAGTGAGCCCTACAACAGATGTGAGCGGTATCTTACATTCTCCAGGCACACTAGTCCTATCCAAAGGATTGTGCTTTGTACTTAAGGCCTCTTCCTTTTGCCTAAAACCCATCTCTGCACCTTCAGTGCACCTATTTGAGCTGGATCACTCAATCAGTAAGCACAGCACAGAGCTTAAATCAGCTTTAGGCCTTTCATCTGACTTCATGGCTTTTGTGCCCAGCTATATGATGCTTCATATAATGGAGTGCCTCACAGAAGACCTGATCCAACCCACGTCCTATCAGGACAAGGTCAAACCATCCAAAAGTTTTGAATGTATTTGAAGTGGTAGAGTGAGTGCATATCAGATTAGCTGTTTGTATCATGAAGCTGCAGTATTTTTCATCTGATACTAGGATCTCTATTGTGTGGTTTCTCATATCTTCTAACTATGACCTTGCCAAACTTTTTGGAATCTGCAGAACTCTGCAAAAGAATAAGGTGTCTGTTACGAAAGCATCAAAAGGGCATCAGGGCTTGGATGCACGTGCTTTCTGGGTGAAGGACCCTGTGCACCATATTCTTTTCCACTTGAAAAATTCTTGTAGTGCACAGAGATGTATAAAGGTGTAAAATGGTTTCTTTAGTCTTCTCCTGAGTAAGGCCATAAGTGGCTTGATGGGCAAACTGAGCTTTGTTCTGATTTGATTATTGAACCCTGTGATTCGGGTAATTGTCCCTGATGGTGTCATTGGCTTTGGTTTGACTGCCTTTTCAATGCGAGTTTGGGATCAGTCAGGTCAAAACGCAGCAACATGACAGAAAACTTCAAAGTTCCTGGAGAATGCTGTAAGTGCTGATGGGTTTGGGATTGTGTCCTTCGACTGTCTGTAAAGATGAGTTCTGCTTTAACATTTCATTTTCACATTCTTTCTAAAGTCATTCTGAAGTGGTGATGCCTGGAGATATTTTCTTGAGCCTTTGCTTGACGGCCATCCCCCCTCACCAGGAAACGCCTGTGATGATGTGTTTATTTTTGTGTGTATGTTCTTCTAATAGACTGCTTTTACCCTTGGAAAGAAACATCACTGACTTTCTTAAGAGCTCACATTCGTTTCTCCCTACTCCCCATACCCAAGCTTTGTTTTTATTTTCTGCAGTGATTTGCAGAATTGGCATAATTTCTTTCCTTCATGCCTTTTCCGAGAATTCTCACTTATTCACTAATTTTAACGGTTCTGGAGTATTCTGAGAGATTTAGAAAGAGCAGAAGTTCCCTAAACACGAAACCTTTGATATTTCCAGCCAATTCCTCATTTCTATCTAGGTCAGCACCTGTTTTGGGTATAATGCTCAGTGCGCAGTGAGCTGCCTTTCTCCTCACCTCTATGCAACTGTCTCAGTTATTTCAGCATCCAGCATATTATTTGCTGCATCAGATATGACTGAGGTGCCAAATATATTAATTGCTTGGATTTTTTTTTGCTGGGCTTTGATTCCATAAATCTATGCATTTTCTTGTTGTCTGTAATTTCTTCTTTAACATCATACTGGTTACCGTGCCTTGTTTAAATGCGACAAGATAAACTCACATCTCCAGAGTCTATACCTCACAGTGATATTAAAACTGAACTATTTCCATGGAATAATGCTCACAGAGGCACTTTTCTTTAATCCAAGCGGTGTGCAGGTATCATTCGAAACCCTCTAAAAGGTGTACTTTCCCCCTCACTTTTACTAGAGTCTAATGACTCATCACCTTTCGCTGCTAATTTTTCTCTGCTCCACATGTGAACTTTCTCGAATTAGTTACATGGTAAAGTCAAACCGAGGAGTTTGCTGAAGGTGGATAATGATGCACATATTGGAGAATGGGCTCCTTCAGAGATGCCTGACGAATAGTAATACTGGCTCCACTAGTACCTGGAGAGAGTGTATTCTTTTCCACATAATTTTGATAAATTTATGAAATAGGTTTTGACCTGTTATGCTGTACACTCTCATTGTTTTTCACATCAGGGAGCGTGGAAAGGAACTGAAATTCCCTCCACAGTCTGCTGAAAAGAGTTTTCCCAACCGCTTTCTTAGACTTGGCAAACTTTGCAAACTGCTTCTCAACTGGCGGTTGACCTGCAGGATGCTTCATGCTGTATCTGGAGGCTGTTCTCATGGGAGACGATCCTAGATGAATCCCAGTTTTCTGCATGACTATAGGGCTGATCCTAGAAACAACTTCATGACCCATAGAGCAACTCTGCTCATAATGGAAGTGCATGGAAGACACCAGTTTTGTGAACTTGGAAGCCTTTTGGCTCTGGTGCTTTCTGCTCCTTTTCTTTCCTAAGGGTTATTCCACCTGTTTCTGGAGTTATGCTTAGATTTTCCATTTCCTGAGACTTTTCCTTCAACTTCTATGAATATACCACTCAAACCCATGGTTTTATTCAAAGCTTAAGTCTCCTTTCAGTCTGGAAGGTCGAGCCCATTCCTGTTGACTGAGGCCTTTCTTGAAACAGCTCCCATCAGCTGTAACTGAAGAGGCTGCTTTGCATGTCTACATTCTATCTTCTTCCTTTTTTTTTTTTCTTTTCTGGATAGGAATGATATGTTGTCTTAAATCCTTGCTGACTGCTTAAAATTCTCCCGTGTCTTTGGAGTGTTTAATTATTCCCCTTCAGGAACAGGTTTAAATTGACTGACTTCCTCTAAGGCTGTGATTTCACATGCAATGGCAACACTGCTTAAATTATTATAGGTTGCCTCCCTCCCTCGTGCAGCTGCCTGACCCAGGAATCAGAGCACTTCAAAACCAACCTTTTCTCTTGCAGCTGGGTTTAATCTGCTCAGCTCCCACACTCCACTCACTCCCCATCCGCGCGGATGCCGGCACTAGCACGCAGGATGGCAGGAGCACAACGCCGGACCAGGATGGAGCAGCCTCTTTCAGTGCAAGTGCCAGTTTATGGCAGCACAACGCGTGGGTGGTATTTTGGTTTTAGTTTTGTCTCAAGCTTCCTTCACCAGGGGGATTGCTGATGTTCATTAGCAGCTAATTGGTGCTGGCGAGCTGTGACTTTTACCCCATAGTTTCACAGCTTCTCCAGCAGCGGCAGCTGATATTTAATTGCTAAGTCTGAGTGAAGCCGTGGGTTCACAGAGATTGCCCGAGTTCTGTTATCTGCCTTTGCTTGACAATTATGTGTAGTTTTGATTAGTGAAATTTTGATGGGTTTTACTGTTCTGCTTCTTTGATGTTTTGAGGAAGCTTTAGCTGTGCTGCTGAGCCATTCCCATAAAGCATGCCAGAGAGTGAGTTAGGCATGAGAAAATGTATTCCTGCATCTGGATGGTGCTGGGAGAGGCAGTTTGCAAACCAGATTTTTGTTCCTGACAGTCACCATCTGAGGAAGAAATTATGGCTGACGTATTTTGCCCAAGAATTTGTTTTAATTTGCCAATTTGCCCAATTAAATCAAATTTGACTGTAAAATGGCACAACTTTGACTTCTCAATCTTTTTGCATGTGTATCTGTGTGGGTAACCTGGCTTATTCAGAGTGCACTCATTACTGAGTGCCTCTTACCTAGCATAGTTCAAAAGTAGGAGGAAGATCAGACTTGTGTTTTCCTCTGGTGCATTTCGAGCCAGTATCTCTCCATCCTGGCATGTGAAAGGCTGCTCGGCCAGTCAAACAGACCAGAAATTGCTGTCTGAGGATCCAGCAGCTCCAATCCAGGAGCTCTAGCCATATGAAAATTTATTTTTACAGCAGACTCTCAGCTTGGCATAGTTTTTTTTCTAGTACTTACACATGACACTGAATATGTGAGGACCTGATACACAAAGATATCCATCCCCTGCCATTCCCTACTGTTTTTCCCCACTGTTCCCCTAATTGTCACTGAACTCTTATCCTCACTCCAGGGAGAAGCTGAACTTTGCTACCTTCACACTTTTATTTTAAAGGCTTTAAAGACTGTAGGTTTCCATGACAGGGTGTGAATCCTGCTAGCTTCACCTCTGGGTCTTGCACTGTTCAGAGTAGCCAACTGCAGCAAGAGAGCCAAAGTCTGAGCTGAGCTCTGGCTGGATCCTCCCTGTCTTCAGAGCAACCCCAAAATGGGAGACCTGGCTCATCAACCCTATGCCTCGTCTGATGGCAAGCCCTAGTGCTGCTTGATAGCAGGTTGAATACGTTGTGCTGTTCCCTGAGCAGAGGAGTGCTCAATGATGGAGGGAGGGCACGTTAGACACGGTGGCGCTGAAGTCATGTGGAATGTCTTCAAGAGCGTGTGCCTGTGCACCGTGGTCTGCACTGCCTCCAGTTTGGGGTGCTGCACTGCCTCCATGGTGTGGCTGCTCCTCACTGTCCCTTGCTCTTAGTGGTCCTCTTCCCCTTCTCCTAGGGTTTCAGTGTGGCCAGGCATTGGCCCATGTTTGCTGGGGACTCTGAGGTCTCACTAATATACAGTGGTTTAATGGATCAGGTTTTCTTCTCTCTTCTTCAAACAGTATTTCCTAACATTTGATTTGTTTTGGGGCTTCTTGACAGACAATAAATTCAAATTTTCCAAAGCACTTGTTATCACAACCCTGAAAGAGTCATGCGCCTCATGGGGGATGGTAAAAGAGCATCAGGATAGGCTGGAAGTCAAATTCTCTTTCTCCGTGCATCGCTTTCCTCCTAGTATTTCTGGTTCTCCCATCTTCATATCTTGAACTTACAGTGTTTGTTTAGGGTTAATTTCTGGCTCTCTTCTCTGTGTCCTATTCAAAGGAGGTTTGACCTCAGTTTTCCTTGCCTGTCCCATATGACTGCTGTGAACATTTATTCTATTGTCAATTACTTTGGGTGCTGGCACAGAGGTTCTGCAACTTCATCCTGTTCTTCCACACCTCCTGGCTTCTCCTCATTCTGCTATTTAAAGACTCTCCTTTTCAAATGATACTGGGTTCATTCTGGTTAGGTGGAATTTGTCCCTCAGGAATCACCTGTCCTTGAGGTGATGCTGAGGTCCATAAACCCCCAACACCTTGCTCTGCTTAAGCTCTTGTGAGCAGACGTCTGGTTTGTGTTGCCCCTGCACCAATAGGTTGGGATCGTTCTTTGGGTGCAGAGCTGTAAAGTGCCCTGTCCCCAGCGGAGCCCATTGGTACCCAGCTGGGCTCCCTGCGGCTTCCTTGGGCAGCCCATCGCCAGTGAGACCATGGGAGATGTCAGCCCCATAGCCCTGAGCGAGATAGAAGCTAGGGATCTTTCTGTTCATTTATTTTTAATGAGGAAGGAATTCCCCAGTTGCTATATTAACCTAATTTTCATGATCTTTTCCTGCTCCGTCAGCACCTTTGTGCAAGGCCAGGACTCGCGTATGCAGCTTCTCCTCAGCCAACTTTTGTAGCATAAGCCTTGGGACTAGTTTAGCCCAGCTTCTTAAAGCTGAGGCTTTGCTTTAGTTCATGTTAAATTTGCGAACTTCAATTGCCAGGTGCTAAACTTTTGGAACTAGACTAGGGATTTTTTGATAATCATGATTTTCTCTACAACTTGCAAGTACAGTAAGCTTCTTTGTCTCATGCTACCCTGTCTACGGCCAAAAACGCTACAAAACTGGCTGAACTTAGACCTGAGAGAGCTCTGAATTCTCTCGAGCAAACACTTCCGCAGATTAGCAGAGTTCAAAGAGTCCAACTTGAAAGTATCCTACAAGTTGCAGTTAGACTGCAGTAAGATCAACTGAGATGAGCTAAGGAGAAGCAGTAAATGAGAATCTTTCCTGTTTCCATTCTACTCCGTAATATGTTCCCTGCAGATGCTGTGGGGGAGCTTCCCCAGAGGCCTCCTGATACACAGGAAAAAGTGAGAGAAACTGGACTCAGGCCAGCCAACATCTCTGCTGCTCTGAACATCCAGATCGAGCCATGGTGCAGAGCGGGGACTCGGCTGCATGTGCCACAGCAGCGGGTCAGGAGGACATGGAAGCAAGTGGCCTCCAGGGCCTCACTCTAGAGTCGAGAAAAAAAGTATTCTTTAAATATTAAAAAAACTCTTTCTTGACCTTGCTTTGCCCATGAAGGCACCACACCACTGATGGGGCTGTGGTACTAGGGAAAAAATGCCCGTAGATTGCCCAGATAGTCTCAGAGCAGCTGTCCTTACCCAAGATTTTGGTGAGGAATCCCTTCACCAAAGTGGGAAATAAAGGACCATGTTGCTGAGATGGGTTTGGTCTCCTCTCCCTGCTGGGGCAGCAGGGAATATTTGGAGAATATGTTAATAAAACCTTTCCCTAGTGCCAGCAGCTTTCACTGGCAATCAGTTTGCTTAAGAACTAACCTGGCAGAGTATCCCAAGGATGTGAATGCTCATGAATACTGGTAAGATCTTCACCCTGAGGAAATAACACATTTCTTTTCCAAACTAGGCTGAGGAATCTAATTGCACTGTTTTTTCCTAATTGAAATGAAAAATGCTGCCATATCAACCTATCAAAAATATTGCAGGCTTATGTCTTATTAATTTACTGTGGGAGCTGTACCCTGAAATGTGAATAAAATCTGAATAAGATTGTTTGAGGTAATTCACAGGTTTTGATTTAAAATATTTTACCTTTTTGTTTAGATTTGTTGTTGCTGGGCAAGATGACAGTTTGAAGATGATGCCTCATTTTAGATTTTACAGATCCTATGAGTGTGAAAATGAATGAAGCCTAAGAATGTAATGTTGCATATTATCGAATTATTATCTTTCAGCTGGGTCCAGAGAGCTTTTCCAGCACTAAATTTTGTACAGAGTAGCAGGAGGCAGCACACAGACTCAAAGAAACCACTGAGGAAAACTCAAAGAAACAACTGACCCTGCAAAGGATAGAGTTTCTTGAGCATTAAATGGTGTTTGACTTAGGGCCTTATCTAGTTTTTGCAAAGTAAATGCAGTTTTAATTGATTTCAGTGAGAGCTTGGCCCTAAAACATTTAGGCGCACTTTTCTGCACATGATAGCAAAGCACCAACCTGATCTAGTTCTGAACAGAGGCCTTGGTTTCCAAAAAGAAAAGCAAAACATGATCAGTCTTAGTACATGTAGATGCTGGGGTGCTTGCTTGAGAAGGCGAAAGGCAGATATGCAGAGTGATGAGTTTTAAGTTTGGGCAGGGGGATTTTTTTATGATGGTTTCTTCTAAGTGCTCATCTATTATTTTTGTTCAAAATCATACTTTGCCTTAAGGAGGCTGTTTGTCATTGGGTATCCCTAATGCTGCTCCCAGAGGAACCAGAACTGCAGGCGGTGGAGATAAATCAGGTCTACCAGAATAATTGTGGTAGATAAGACAGAATTGAAGCCGGCAGCCCAGGCTGAAAGAGAGAAAACTGCTTAGCTGCAGCCCAGGAAAGAGAGGGTAGCTCAAGGCACTCAGCAGCTCAGTGTGCAACCAGCCCGGAAAGCAAAAACCAGCACTCCCATCCGAAATAAGGGAGGCTTTTCCACGTACTGGTCATGCATACAGTAGAGTTGACAGCTCTTAGTTTCCAATGCCTTCTTACAGGATATAGAAAAAGAAAATAAAAGCTGACTGGATCACGGGCTCCACGGCAAAAGCCTGAAACAGCAGGAAAACCATACAAGACGTGAGAGGAAGGAAAAACACATTCCCTCTAGTGCCCAGCAGGGCCGAGTGGTTCTTTGTGGCTCTGATATTTTCTCCATCCATCAGTCAGAGCTGTGCTCCATCACGCAGTGCCGCCTCGGCCGGGCGGCTATTGCTGGGTCACCTTTTGCTAAGGATTTGCGTCAAACTAAGCTGTGGCTGGGGGTCACACTGTGCCGGTCTCTGCTGCACAAGGAAGCACGTGGAGCAGCAGGACCTTTTTTTTCTTTTGCAGCCAGCATGTGTTTCTGCGTTGCTAGACACAGGTTGCTGAGTGCTTAGTTCTCCCTACCTGGCATGTTTTGGGGATGCCAGCACTGTTGTTTCAAGGTACTTTAGGGGGTTTCGGGTGCGGTTCAGCTGCTCCTGGATGTCGCTTTCCTAGAAGGCAGCCTTGCAGCTAAAGCGGGAGAGGCAGAGGCCTCTTCCACCTCCCTCCCAAGCCATCCAGCTGGTTGCAGCACGGGCTGCACCCGCGGGGCTGACACACGGCTCGCCAGCTTTCCATGTAGAGCAAGGCAAACTCGTGACATGCCATGGCACAAGCAGCCACGTGTGCCAGGGCAACAGCATCGTTTTGGAGAACAGTCGTGTGGATTCGCTGCGCTTCATCTCTCTCCAGCCAGGTGGGCCCTGTGGGTGCTCTAAGATGCACGGTGACTTCTCCGCCATCCGCAGCACCAGTTGCCCCGATCACAGCACATGTGGATGCAGTCGGAGGCTCCAGCCTGGATGCGCAGAGCCGTGTTTCTCCCTGAGCAATACTTTGCACCCCAAATATTACTGCTCTGGCAGCTGCAGCAGGGTCGGGCGGGGAGGAAGGGGCTGTTTTCTACTCTGGGTGCTCCCCAGCAGGACTCTGTTTATTGCTGTAGGTTCCACTGTCTGGTCAGGAAAGCACTGAGCAAGAGGAAGATTAAGATACCCCAAAAGCTACTGAGTGACTTGAGCTTTAAACAAAGATCATACACTCACTTAGGGGAAAAAAAAAAAAAAAAAGGAAATCTGGAGCAATCTGGAGCATTAGGGAAGCTGTAGCAAGACAGAGCAGGGAAACATTTTGCTTTATCTTTCATCTCGGTATAAATTATCATTGTGTAGTAGTAAGGGGGAGAAGCAATAAATGTATTTTGTACAATTCCTGCTCAAGCTGTTTAACCTGCAGCCCCTTCTCTGAAAAAGCTTTCAAGTGCGGAGATTTCCTGGGAGGAAAGTGCTGCCTGGGTGCAAGTTTGCAAAGAAGTGAAGGGCAAATCCTGAAAACGTAAACTGCAAACCCGAGGCAGTGGGAGATGGAGGGGGCAGCGGGTGCTGCGCAAGGCTCCGGGCTGCCCTAGCTGCTCCTCAGCCCTGGGATGCGGGCTGGGCACCCGGAACACGGAGATGGGCAGCATCCTGCCTGGAGGGAGGCTCCAACAAGAGCCTGCAGATGCAGAGTTGGGTATAGATATGGGGCAGTGGCATCTGCAGAGATGTTGCTGCGAGAGGCCTTGATTTTGCTGCACTTGCAGCTCTTCCTGGTGCCCTTCTGTGCTCTTTCCAGCTGGATGCGGCGCGCAGCAGGCGGGGCACAGCTGTTTGCCCAAGACCTGCTTCTCCCTGAACCACCTTGCACTGTGATAGCCCCCTCGGTGGTGACACATGCCCGACTCCTCCGCTGTGTCTTTGACCAGAGCTGCCTACGGTTTTAAGGTGCAAACGGCTGCCCTGAGGAGTTGTGCCTCCCATGCCCAGTGATGCCCAGTGATGGAACCGGGTGACAGCACGATGCGGGGCAGAAAAGGCTCATTCCAAGGCGAGCAAACATGACAGAGCTCTTACGTGCAAGGATTGACGAAGGCCAGTGCTGCAGATATCCACAGTGAGGAAAATCCCAGCTCCTATGAGCATCCAAGGGGAAAGCAGAGGCCTGGCACGCCCTGCTGGCACGAGGGCAGGAGGGAGGCACCAAGCAGGGTGTACCCAGTGGGCAGCGAAGGACTGGGAACAAAACTGATGGGATAAGTGGGAGATTTCAGAGCACGCTGGTGCTGGCCCAGCACTGGGCCCAGCATGCAGTTAACCCATCCGTGTTTTCAGGGCAAATTTAAACCAGCAGTGTGTTTTTACTCCGCATAAGCAATTAGCATCACATGGCCATGGTGATTTTGATCTGGCACCTGCATCCAAAGCCAATTTAGCATGAAAATGCTCAGAGTGTAAACACAATGTGAATAGCCTCCTTGCGCCTGTGCCGTCTGTCCTTGGTCCGACATTCAGTATTTACAAAGGTTGGGGGTTTTCACACCGCAGCAGGGAGCTACTCACACTTCCCTGGACTGAACACGATGACTGTGTTCATACCCAAAATGACCGCTTCTGCTATACTAATATTGGACAAATATTGACTCAGGGCTACTACGAGTCACTCCCTTCACTGATGAATGCTCAAGGCTACTTGGATAAACAAACGATTTCTCATGAATATTCTTATTTTAACACATCCCTGGAATAATAATGTGCCCTGTATACATTCTCATTATGCTTCTTTCCTCCGTCAACAGTCTGAGATGATACTGTGTAGCACTTTATTGGCACAGAAAGGCAGTGTCCCATTGCAGATGGTCACTCGTCCATAGAGAGGTGCAGCAGTCCCACTTGTGAGGTCTGAGCATGCCAGGAGCTCCCAGGAGGAGCGATAATACAAATGCTGATGGTAGAAAAGGCAACGCTGACCTGGCTGCCAAGCCTGGCACCTAGAGGAGCAGCCACAAAGTGACCCTGGCACAGTTAGGCCTTGGATAAAGACAGATGTCACCAGTTTCTTTTGTCAGTGCTGGCTGCAAGGCTTCCTGCTGCTCATTTCAGCTTTCCAGAGCCCAAATGGTGATGCTGCTCACGGTTGGTTGGCTTGGGAGGAAATGGTTCACATTAGAAAGTTACGAAGCGCTTGGGGATAACTCCTGCTCCTCCCGATGACAGCAGGACCATTGACTTCATTCTGCTGTAATCAGTTACTCCAATTCAGAGAGGCTGGAGAAATCAGCATCCTGCGTTGGCGCTGCTTTACATCCATTTTGCATTGATATGAATGACTCCGCAGCACTGAGCTGATGTGTAGGTGAGGCTGTTC
This sequence comes from Crypturellus soui, assembly GCA_032275445.1. Lineage (NCBI taxonomy): Eukaryota > Metazoa > Chordata > Aves > Tinamiformes > Tinamidae > Crypturellus > Crypturellus soui. The sequence continues at coordinate 538,189 of JAUBNY010000168.1, read as the reverse complement.
AAATTATTTAGTATAAGTTAGTAAGCACAGCTACCACAGGATGAAATATTCTAGAAGAGCTCCTCTGGAATAGCTCCCTGTGTGAACATTCGCTTCCCGAATAAAGACGTGCTTAATTCCGGAATAATTGCTTTAATTATTTTCAATGGATTCGTTCTCAAATTGTGTGAAGCATCTAAAAATCGTTGCTTGTCCCTGTCACCCCAATGAGATCACACTGTTTCATAAAATTCAAAATAGATGAAGTTACTGACTTCCCCAGGCAGCCTGGTTATTTTTTAATCCACTTACAGTGTTTTGATTCCATGGTGATAAGGACTTTATAAATGCTAATTGATAAATGAGATAGAGTTTATGTTGGCTCGTGCAGGGCAGAAGCAGTCAAAGGCATGTGAAAATGCTATTATTTAAAGGCTAGACAAGGCTCCCCCTTCTGAAGTTGATGCATGTTTTCCCCAAGTTTCTGCCCTGTCCTCCGACCCATCAGCAGTGAATTCTGCGAGCATTCGGGTCCGGCTGCCTTGAATCCACCGAGGAACCGGTAAATAATCTGCTGTCAGGAGCTCCCAGCCGTGGTTGGCATGGCCGCTTCATGCACTTTCATCTTCCCTCACGTTTCTTCCCTTCCTTCTTCTGTGAGGATAAGGACAGTCCGGGCACTATCCAAGGAAGTGGAAAAACTCTGGTTCTAGTCATCACATGCTGTGACCCAAAGGGATATCTGAGGCTTTGTGTTTCCTCAAAAGCACAGAAAGAAACCCATGATTTGGTGCCTTTTAAGCTGATTTTACTCCTCTGTCTCTTTTTCTTTCTTTCCTTTTTATTTTTTTTTTCTTTCTCAAACTGCCTGCTTTAACTCCTGCTATGTTAGCAGGCACCTTGAACGGGAGCCTGCCTGCCTGCCAGTGGTGTGCACCTCTGCTGAGGGAAGCAGATGTCTTAGACTGCCAGCTCACCAGAAATCATGTTTATACCAGCAAAAAATACAACAAAACTAATACACAGCACTGCGGGGCCGCTCTGTTAAAGCTTGTGAAGTGAAGATCCAGCATCTTCCCCGTGTCACCCCGAGACCCGGCCTCTGTGTTGTGCAGGTCCTGGTGGTCTCTCCTCCCAACATCTGCAGCCGGCGGCGGAGGCAGGAGCCGGCCATGGCCTGGTCCTGGCTTAGGGAAGCGCGTGGTCGAATGGGAATTGAACAGACCCCCCTCAGAGCAGCAGAGAGCCTCCATCCCTTAGAGGCTCCGGCAGGAATATCAGAGGGGCTCTGGGGAGCAGAGCAGCCTGCAGAGCCTTTATCGGCATCCTCCTTTTTCCCGTTTATTGCCCGGCCAAGCGAGCTGCCTCTGAAGCCCAGGCGAACAAAGACTCCCCGATGCTGGAGCGTGTCGGCAGCAGCGAACATCAGTCCCTTTTTTCCTGAGCTGTGAGGAACGCAGCGCTCTTGGCCTTGTTTTCTCTCTCTTTCTGGTCCTGCGCCGGGTGACAAAAATGGATAATAATTGCCTCGGTCCCTTTTTAGCTGCAGTGTCTTGCTAAAGTCATAGCATGAGAAAAATAGAAGTTAAATTTGTGTCTTGGTCCTGCTGGACAATTCCTTTCCTCTGCAAGGTATGGCCTGAACACAGCACACACGGCAGCCTCCAGATTGTGAACCGGGGAGGCAGAGCGATGCTGCTGCTATTTTTGCCAAATGCTGGCATTAGTCACACTAAGAAAGAGGAGATACCTTAAGTGCAGGATATCTAGCACTCAGAGCTGCCTCTAGATGCCTAGGTAAGGACTTGGGCTGTGCATGGCTGGTTTGTGGAGCAGTAGATCTGCCAGGCCTCTTACAATAGCACAGCCAACGTGGACTAGGATGTCCACCTTAAGAGAGAGCTGCTGTCCTCCTCAGTGAATATGTTGTGATGTTTTATGTGTGCTCCAGTTCTCCTTTGTACTTTAGCAGTTCTGCGTCCATCTTCAAAATTAGGGGTGAAAAATCTGGTTCCCCTTCAGAGTAAACCCCTGAAGATTCACCCCCTAATGAAGAGTGTTGCAGACATTTTCTACATAATTATCAGTGTGTTATAAATAAATAAAGCATGTTATAGTGAATTACAACACATGGCAATAAACAGCCTCCTGTGATCTGTCAATCTGAAGGAGTCCATAAGGATTTATTAAAAATTCTGTTAATGCGTGAGCATGTTTTGCTCCACCTAAAAACCTGTGAGCAGAAAGCCGTGAACAGCAACCAGGGGAGGCATCTCGGCCGCGCGGTCGGGTGCTGTGAGCTGAGTGATCCTGGCAGCTTCGGGCCAGTGTTGAAGCCAGTGGGGACGGTGGGTTATTACAAGTGCCACAGTCACTAGCAGCAAGGATGCACGTGTACTTTATTAGGGATGAGCGCCATGAAGTTTACAGCAATATCCATGTCCATCGGAGGAAGTAATTGTCCTCGGCACACGGGAAGGCATCAGTGCGTTCCCGTGCCCATGTAGATGTTTGGCTTGGACGTCTTCGTGCTTTCAAGGCTGCATCCCCAAAGAAAAGTGCTGATGCTACAGCGCTTACCGAAGCATCGGAACAAGCAGCTGTATCTCGCAAGACTTGGTTGTCTTCATGTTGTTTGTTTATAGAATGGCTAAAATTATTCCTGTTAATAAGATCTGGGAAACTGCCGCACGCAGCAATTATCATGGCTCATTGCAACTGACTTAAGTTGTCCGAAAATCACTAAGACGAGGAAAATCTCTCCCCGTCATCAGCTCTGTCCTGTCTAGACAAGATCCAAGTCAGTGTGTTCCTGTGAATGTGTGTGCTCTGGCTTGTGTGCTTGTCCCGCCAGACTTCTCATGCACCTGCAGTCACAGCAATATCTCTCGTCCCCACTCTGAAAGGAAATCAGATGGGAATAGATTTGGGCCTGTCCTTCCAATGACACCCGAAAGCTGTAGTTTATCAGTCTCTATACAAACGCTGTTTTTTGAATAAACCTGTGCAGCTCAGCACCTGCAGAAAGCTCAGGGGAAGGCTTCTCTCATGCCACCGTGTACTGAAGGCATCAGTAGACACTTGCTCACCCAAAATGCAGATGAACAATGCTGAAATTGCTGAATGGACAGAACTGTACCAGCAGCTGTGTAGGAAAATGCATTTAATTATGAGCTATTCTTTGGCCACATCTCAACACAAATACTGATTTGGGGGTGGGAAACCGTTGTAGTCACCAAGATGGTTTAGAAGATTCTTCACAATGTCTACTGAAATGAGCTGCCAAAGTCTGGCAAAGACTTCCCAGACAAAGTAAATGCATTTTATTCAGCAGAATGAGCCAGCCTGTGTGGTTTGCTTGGAAAGCTCATTTCAGCAATTGGCTCTCATTGTTTACGTGGAATTTCATATATTCCTCAGTTGAAGTTTGCTTAAGGCTTCTAGATGAACCATATGTTGTCTGTTGTCACAAGAGTTAGCAAGGTACTATGCGCAGAAAACTGAAACAACATTGCAGAAAAATAAAGATCATTCAAACCTGAAATACTGCTTGACATATTTTCTGCTATCAGGTAGATATATGGTCAATTTGGTACAAGAGAATACTTCAGAAAAGGCAAGAGATGCTGAAATTGAACTTGAAGACATGAGAAAAGAAAGGTTTGTACTTTTTAAGGTTCTGTGAATATACTTAAACACTACTCAAGAAGGAAGTGTTAACTTGGTAAATGCCAAATGTCCTTCCTGGCAGGAGTTTTGTTAAAAAAAATAACTGAAGATCTCCCAGAAATTTAAAGTTAGGAAGTATTTGTTATGAGGAACAGATAACATCCAAAGAAGCGCTACAGGAAAATCAGCCCCACACAATTGATTTTCTCTCTTGCCATCCCAGGTGGAAGAAGAGCAAGCATTGCCGATATTGATTCAGCAGGAAAGACCTTAGATGCACTTGGATGTTTGCTTGGCAAAGATTTTTTCCCTCCATTTTGACATTATATGAGCTCAATTACAAGGTTTTTCATTCGCCAGGGCAGACTGGGAGTTTGTCTGCTGGAAAGCGGGTCTGTGCAGAAGAACCAGGGAGTCCTCGTGGACAAGTGAGCTGCAAGGTGTCTTCCCACCTGCCCAGGCTGTGCCACCACCATCTGAGTGGAGATGAGGTGATCCCTGCGTGGTGGGAGGACTGAGCATGCAGCACCGCAGCCAAAGCCTCAGGGGAATCCATCTCACAGCCACTGCAAGTTCTCAGGGTCTTCTCCCAACCACCTTGCCCATGGCCACCGTCCTGCCCCAGGAAGCATGCATGCCCTTGCTCTGCTCGTGAGCTTTGCTCTTCTCCTCCTTTCCCCATGGGAAGCATGTCTTTCCTGGGATGCGCAGGCCGCTGCAGCTGGCTGTGCAGGTGTGCGCCGTTTCTGCACTGCTCACCTGTATATCCCTGGATTTCCTGCCATGGTGCTGCGTTGCAGAGCTGTGCAAGGAGCATGGCATTAGCGCTGCGGCTCTGTGGGGAGTGCGAGTGCTCCAATTCCCCCAGCGATTAGTGGGTGACAGTTCTGATAAATCAACTGTTTTATCATAAACATGTGCACTCAGCATTAACTCTACATGCGCCTGGCTCCGGATGAGGAGATTATTATTCACTGGGAAAGAGACAGCCTGGAACAGGGAGATCCTCAGCAAATCCCTCTGAGGAGCTGCTCCATCCCTCCCCTCTCTCTCATGCACACGTACACACACACGTACCCCGCCATATGATGATGCTTATACATGTGCTCATGTATGTAGAGCATAGTTCACATGTGTAATTCACATGTGCCTGCACATACCTGCTGCCCCCAGAGGACACAGATATGCAGGGAGCTTCCTATATGGCCAGGTACCCACGCGTCACTTCAGATACGGACAGTGATGCCCAGGCTCGTCCCAGCTCTCTGAGGCTGAATCAGAAAATGTTTTGCTGAGCAGCTGATGGAGGCTCTTGCCAAAGTGAGAGTGCTCAGCAGCCTGTGAGCCAGCAAGGAGCAGCATCCAGGCAGGAGATTAATCCAGGCTCTTCCCTGCCATCTCTTCAAACGCGTGGCCCATAGGGCTGGGGTTACTGCCAGTCCTTCAAGTGCCCTTCAGGGAGGGTAGCCTGGCACAGAGATCCCTCTCTGTTATGTGCTCGGTGCCTTCCTTGTGCCACCGGCTTTGGAAGTGGTGGACGCAGTTTCCTTCCCTGAGGGCGGCTGGCTGGTGTGAGCAGCTCTCCTGGGTTTCCCAGCTCTTTACCAGTGCCCAGCTTGTCAGAATGATGATTGCCAGCTTTCCTCAGCCTCATGCTGGGCTTTGTGTAGTGGAAAAGCCTCATTCCTCGCAGCAGGAAGCTGAGCTGAGGATGGGAAGCAAGCGCTGGCCTTTACCTTGCCTGTCACTACTCTAATTCCTAGTGTTATGACATGATGGTCTGGGCTACGCATCCATGCAGAGCAAAAGCACCCTGAGAGGGCTGATGCTGGCAGCTGTTGCAGGGCAGTTTTGTTGCTCCCATCACCAACACGTGGTGCAGTGCCCACCAGGAGCGCCACCAAGCTGCTGCGGATGCTTCCTGATGGCAGCTTGACACTGCTGGTGCTGCAGAGCCAGGCTTTGCTCCAGACAGTGCCGTGTGGGATGTTCGACCCAAGCTTGGGATCAGGAGTGGAAGAAAGAAGAAGCATCAAAGGTTGGGGAAACTTGAGGGCACAGTGTGTTCCACAGTTGTGCAGGCCAGGGCTAAACAAGAACTTTGGAAAATGCAGTGCGAGATCTGTGCTCCCAGGTGCTGCTGAGCTATTCCCTGGCTTTGGGGCAGCATCTCCCCCGACCTCCCCACACAGAACACCCAAGATAGAGGCAACCACGAGGTGACACCACGAGGTGCCACGTGGCAGCTGAAGGGCCCATAAATCGCCGCATCTCTCTGTGCATTAGTGGCACCTCCTCATTTAGTGTATGTATGTATTTGTGTATTCCTTCTGACATTTTTATTATTATGAGATAGTTCCCCTGAAGGGGGATGAATAATGAAAACGCAGGCTTTGAATGTAGGCAACCGGGGAGGCAGCGAGTAACTGCTCTGCCTAAAGACACCTCGCTGCAGAACACATCCCTTCCCACACACTGACTTCTCCCGGTGCACCAGGCACCTCTTGGCCAAGGATCTGCATCCCTCCTCACCCCAGCCCCTCGGCACAAAATGCCAGGGTACTTCACCCACCTTCCTAGCGAGCTGCCAAGTCTCTTGTTCTGATTCCAGACTCCGCTGCCACCCCGGCTTTGGAAGCCCAGACGTTCTTGAGATCATCTCGTTTCTCTGACTTCTCCTTCTCCCTGGCCCCCGGCGCTGCCCTGGGGGCACAAAATGGTTCCAGTGTGGTAGGCTTTGCAGGTTGCTGGATGCACTGCTTGCCAAAGGGTGCTTCAGGGGTGTTTTTGGGTGGGGATGCGGTGCCACACCAGGCGGGAGGAAGCTGCACATGGGACTGAGATACCTCGGGAAGCCCTATGAATGCAGCAGCCATGTGCTGTGCCCATGCTGTGGATCAGGGCGGCCCCACAGCTTGGGCAGAGGCAGGAGGAGCAGGGGAGCTGTGGCTGCGCGCCAGCCACTGTGTGGGAACGCTCACCGGGGCGCTGGGGACCGAAGCGCCGATGCCACAGGTTGGATTTGGGGATTCGAAAAATCAACAGTGTCGGTTTCCATGGCAACCCTCGCACGGAGCTAGAAGCAGGCACCATGGGCCCTGGTTATTGTAGACGTGTAGAAAGACCTTGCCGAGGTGACAGTTTCTAAACGAAACGGTGTCATGATTGCTACCTGGTACGAGAGAAGGGCTGAAACTCGCAGGCAGCCTGTGGCTTGAGAGTTGTTTCCCCAGAGGAGGGAACATTAGGCCCTTTGGGCACATCTGGTGCATCCAAATTGCCAACACCTCCAGCCTAGAGCATCCGTGACCAGCCAGGGCGGTGCTCTGCTGCCAGCTCATGGCCAGCGCCACCTGCATGGGCCCTGGTGTCACAGCGGCACATCCCTCTGCTTCAGTGTCCGTTTGCCTTGGCTACTGCCTGGAAGCTCTGCTGGGAGCTGAGTCCCAGATGTTTCATCTCCTGCTTCCCCGCTGGATGCTGTGGCATGAGGTACTGTGCAAGCACTGGTGCATCTTCCAAAGAGCGGGTTTATGGCGAGGCTTCCAGCACTGGCCTTGTTGCTGGGGACCGTTCCGTGGAGGGCCAGGCTGACAGAGGGATGTGCTGTGGCCGTGGAGATCAATAGCATGACATAAAGCCATTTATATCACTATAAAGGGAGCATACAGGCTAGAATTAGTTACACTAAAATGTCTGTTGCAGAGTATTAATTGGGTTACTAAATGTGTCACTGTAAATGTGCTTTATAGGCAGCATAAATTTCCGTATGAATAAGGGGCATTTCTGGTTCTCTCTGTTGCAGCCTGTGGCTGTGTGAGCTCTTGTTGTGCGGGACAGCACCGTACACAGGGATCATGTCCCACCAAGGAGATCAGACCTGTCCTCCAGCGGGTATGAGGAGAAGCACTCGGGATGCCAATGCAGGTGTAGCGATTGCTCTAGCTGGGCATCACATCCAGGGCTCTGGATTGACAGGATGAGCCCTTAGGAGACAGGGCCTGGAGGAATAGTAGGTCTGGAAATCCATCTGCTTATTTGGATGCAGAAACATGAGCACAGGGTATAGTCTGCGGCCTCATGCGGTTGCTTTGCTCTGCTTGTTCCAGTTCAGTGCTGCTCCCTCTTTCCTTGTACGACTGCTGTTACCAAATACTTCTTTAAATGCAGAAATTCAGCTTTCTGGTTGCTTCATATTATTTTTGGTCCTAGCAGTGCAAAAGTTAAAAAAAAAAAAGAAAAAGAGATATAACAGATATAAGCCTTCCCAGGAACGTGAGCTTCTGCCTTGGCGCTGCCCAAGGGGCTCCTGCTGGCACTTGCATCTGCAGTTGCAGAGAGGGATCTAATCTGTAAGTCACCTGCCTATGGCTGCGGTGGGGTGGTCACAGGAGGGAAGTAATCCTGGTTTTGCATGAAATATTTAACGGTGTCTGAGTTACAGCTGGTGTGTACCCATTGCAAACAAATATCTGTGGAAGAGCTGAACTGTCAGTAAATGCCTTTCAAAAGAGGGGAGAAAAACACAGCTTTCAACATAAAAAATGCCATAGCAACTTCTTGCTCTTTTTAATTTACAGAGCCTGCTTGGGAGAATCTTTGACCCTATAGTGCTGTTACGTGCAGCCATTATGCCCCATATTGAAAGGGCAGTTATTGAATTGGTAATACTTGATTTTGACTTTTGTTTTTTTTTTTGGTGAAGTGAAAGAAGACAGGAGCAAATAGACACAAGGAAAGAAAAGGGCACGGAGAAAAAGGTAAAAATATCATTTCCTTCTCACTTTGGCTTGGTTGCTGAAAAATGTCAAGCCTACAACCTGCTCCTGTTTCAGATCCGAGAGGAAAACTTTGGCAGAGGCTGGCAGCAGCCAGTGCGTTTACCAGGGAATCCAAGCCAGACCTGTCTGCAGGAGGCAAACGAGATGACAGGAGGAAGTGCGGGAGCTGATGGATAGATAATTCTGGGATGAAGGGGTGCATGGAAAGCAGAGCTGGCAGCCACAACTCCGGGCTCATAACACTTAACATTGTGTGAAATTGGTCACCCCAACGGAGAAGGGGACACCAGCTTCACTGGGACTTCAACCTCACTCCAGAGACTGCTAGTCTCTGGGGTTAGACGTGACTGTTCCTGAGCTATTTGTGTCCGTATAGCAAACTCCTCCTTTTGCTTCAATGCTGGTGACTCATAAAGAGTTTGAGAAGAAAAAAAAAAAAACATTCCTAAACATTGTTATTTTGGGTTCATGAAAAACAGATCGTTCACTAGGTAACAAGAGAACAACTTGCCAGACACATGTAGAGGTCATGATGATTGTGATTCATCTGACTAATCTAGCAGATATCTAGTGCCATTTTAAAGGTCTTCATGCCTGACAGTGATTCACATCAACTGCTCCCAAGCACTTTCCCAAAAATTCTTCTTCACTTCTCTGTGGTTGCTAGAGAGACCTGTTCACATGAAGGGTGGGAGAGAGCAACCAAGCAATTGCCACATAACCCTACCCCTCGCTTCCAGCCAGGAGGATTCGTACAAGTCTGTTTAGTACCTGCACACAGTAGTTAAGAAATGAATACGTCTTCCCATTTACACGTGGAGCCTCGTCTGCTTCTGAGTATCCATGGCCTGATTTCAACAGCTCTACAGTCTCTCTTTAGAGCTGAACCTTAAGTATTTCCAGGAGACATCTCCCGAGAGAGAAACAAAGACCATTCAGTGCTATCAAAATGCTGAGTACACAGCTGAGTACACAAGAACAAGAAACAGGAATAGGAGGCTGCTCAGATGCCATCCTTGCCATGCCACCTCAGGCTCCAAACAGGCACATGAAAATTTCATTCAACAGAATGGGTTTCCCAAGGAAACAGAGGTAGAGCAGCTGAGCAAAATATTGCAGGCAGCACCGGACACAGGTTTTGACAGAGCTGGGTCTGCTAGACATAGGAGTGTGAGATAATATCATGAGCCACTTCTTCACACAGGTAAGGAAGCCATGACTCCTCTGCTCCTTTCCGTCTCCAGAAGATGACAGAGCCTTCCAAGAGGAGGTCTGCAGACAGGTCGGACACTGACGGGGTCTTGGTAGGCACCTCAAAGGTGTGCGCAAGAGCAGGGAAAGGGAGATGGTTGTCCGTTTTGATCCTACTACTTTGTGCCTGCCCTGGACACCTATTTCATCAGGTATCCTGATAATGTCTTAGGAGATGCAACATGCCAACTTTATGCCGTCTTGGCAGACTAGAAGTTAGGCATCTATATGTCAAGGCAGCATTTGAGAGGTGTGGCCTAATTTCTCTGATTTTAGTCTGAGAAATTGCACCCTCTCTGGCATTTCATTACTAAGGAACCAATATAGGTTAGACCTACAGAAAAAAAAAATGAAACTGTCCTTTCAAACTGTCTTTATCTGGAAAAGCATGGGTTCCATTTCCATTTCTATTCCAGGAAAAAAAAAGATCTGCAGCCTGAGCTATAATGTCAACACATTGAATTAAAGAGTTTTTCATTAGTTACAAGGTAGGTGAATATCATCTTCTGCTGAAATGTGATTTGCAGCAGTAAGCTGCAGGGAGATGATTGTGTTGTGTTATGCAACATGTTCCTGCTCACCCCAGCGCATGCAAACAGGCAGGGCCTGATGTGTGTCTGCGTGTTGGACCTGCAGGAGATGCAAATGGAGAGCTCAGAGACAGGGTTTGCTTGAGCAGATGTGGCAAGTGTGAGGGCATTTTCTTTCTCCATCATCATAGATTCCAGTATCCCAAGAATTGGAGAGTGTGAGTGCTCCATGATTCTTCAGAGCGTATCCTAAGACTGAAGACTGTCCAATATGACTTTGGAGTTGGAAAGCAGCAGGATAGTCCCAAGTCCCAGGATATGCGGATCTTCATGCACCTGGCACTATACATGAGATGTCCAAAGGGGAGAGGCATGACCAGAAAAAGTTCCTTTCTGCTGGACCACAGCTGGTAGGCCTTGGCGCAGCTTAGTTAGCCAAAGAGGAGTGGGCAGCTAGGACCAGCAAGAATGAGCTGAGATGCAAAGACGAATGTGTAGCTGGTGGTTTCCTTCCTCATCTGCAAGAGAATCAAGGCATTTTGCAGCACAGAGACCCGAGAAAGCATGGTGTGGGGTGAGGATGTGCGCATACATTCATTCAGCGAGCACAAACGTATATACGCAGCTGCATATACTCTATTTACACAATTTTGTAGGGTGTTTTTATTTTTTATTACACTATAAAACAAGAATAAGTGATCAGAAACAAAAGAATTTAGCTATCAGCTGCCAGAAAACAAGACAGAGAGAGAAGCATTGCAATAAATTCTGCACTCCATAAAAAATAGAGCATATTAACAAAAGTACTGCAGAGCAGAGAACAGGTAATGATAAAGCTGAACATAATTATTTAAAAAAATCTTTTAAAATACTGGCATATCCTCAGTTGAGAAACTTTGCTGATCTACAGTTTAGTTAGCTGGATAAAATAATATCCACAGTAAAGTGAGGGAAAGCAGAAGCAAGCATGAATTGGGCAACAAATCCTACCCGGTTCACATTTAGGAGTCAGTGTATAAAAGCCTTCCTTTACCATCAGATCGCTCACTCCGTCCGCTTCACATTTTTGCCGTAGCCTCTGAATACACGACTGACACCTCGCCCTGGCCCAATTAAAGCAGCACACTAAATCTCTGCAAATAGGCTGCCTGCTCTAGCCGTTCTCTGCATTCCCAATGTACCGGGTAATAAGTTCCTTCTTTATCTGATACAGACTACAAACCTACACAAATGATGCCATGAATATACGCTGGAGACACAGATTATCAAAGTCTAAATACACATGAATATAGGCTACTCTGCTTAGCATTTTGTTAGTAAAATCAAAACTAAAACTGTCTCAGATTAGGCCTTTTGTACATTTTCCTCGCTGCTAAGAGATGTGGAGGCTAACACAGAAAATGTGCTTGTAAGAGGATTCAGAGAGCATTGACCAAGTCATTTTACTTAATCAATTACCCATTCCATGGTCCTAATGGCTCTTTAGATCTCATTTCGTTTAGCTAAACTTCTAACTCAAGTGCTCAACTCTACAATTTATTAATGAAAATTCACTTTATAGTAATTTTAGAAATTATGGAATGGAAAATAAAGATGACTAAAAGTGCCTGCAAAGATTCAACAAACGTATATGAGATTTTAGAAATTTGTTGTGAATCAGTAAATCTAATCAACAGAGAAATGCTTCATCAGACTTAATATTAACATGGCGGTAACTTCTTCTAATTATTGCATAACCTATTTTGGAGAAGTAATTTTTATATCAGCGTGAGCTGTTGGTCTTTAATCTTTCATTAATTTCATTCATAGACTTTTATTAATTTGCCAATCAAGCTTTATATTTGAATTAAAAGCTCTGGGACTTGGATGTGTCAAGTCAACCAAACGATTTCAAAATTAGGATTTAGGAATTTAGACAGTTACTTAATTACTGAAAACACTAAGTTCATTCACAACAGCCCTTTCTTCATCATGATACTCATGCTCACACCCTTCCCTGAGCGGTCTCACTCTTCCTGTAACACCGATTTTTTCCAAGAACACGTGTACAAGAGAAAGGTGTTATAGAGATAAAGAGAATATGGAGTGTGAAATAAAGGGCTGCTTGGCATTGCATGTGTACTTGAAGTCATTTCACATTTATAGGGCAGCTCTAAATGGTGCATTTCTTAATTCTCAAGGTGTAACTTAGCTAGCTTGACTATCAGATACCTGGGGAACAGACTGAGCAATACTCTCAGTGCAGCTGCCCACCACCAGCCTCAGGTACTTCCCTGGCACTGACATCAGCTGGAAACACTCTCAAGGCAGGACATGGACCTAGATGGATCGCAGGTGTCATCTGCTGCAACATTCTTCCATGCACAGGACCTCTCCTCTGCATGCCAACCCAGGAACATCTATTTTTGTCATGCTTAAAAGCACAAGACAGTATTAAGGGTATTTGTGGGACAAGGGAAGGGAAGATAGAGTTATCACACCGGGCAAAAGTATATATGGGCATAGCTAGGTCACTCCTATCTGCTTCTGGGGTTTGCAAATCCATGCATCTTTGTAATGTGCTGCTTGTAATGCTACTATCTAGTGACCTTAATGCCCAGCTCCTGCTCTGTGGATATGAATATCATGAATATCAAAGTTACTGCGGTGTTTACATTGAGTTAGAAAATTGATCCCATCCCACCCATGGGCACTGTCTTGTTTTCCAGGTACATATCCTTGTTATTAGTAATTTATAGGCAGCCTTCAATACTGCAGAGAGTATGGGGCAAGGAGCAGTGTCTGGAATTGCTGTCAGCACAGTAAGATGAATACATAACTGGGGAGTCTTAGCACGCTGTTTCCTGCTCATCTCATCCCATGTAAGACTGAGGTGTTCCCGAACAGGGGAGTCCCACCTTGCCTTTTGCATGCAGCTCTGTCTTTCTTGCAGTGGTGATCACAAATCTGTGCAACATCAAAGCAGCCCGCAGTCTCCCACTGGTGTTGGCCACTCTTAGATTGGAGCAATGCGCTGCTCCATGTTCATTTCGCTCATTGCCCACTGAGGCAGATGAGGCAATGAGCTGTTTGAAATGAAAACACTTCAAGCAGGATTGAGAGCTACTGTCACAGCGCACTCACAGGGACTGGAGTCTAACCGTGACTGCTCATTAGCAAATCCCATCAAGACGGTGCCTGTCCCAGCAGGACTGCATCTATTCATGTAGCTCAAGCACAACTCACACGGGTTTGTCTTCCATCTAAACCAGCCTTATCCTCCCAGGACTGGAGCTCCCAGATGGTGCAGCAGTGATGGGAGCTCTCCTCAGGAGCTAGAGCACTATTTAGACCCCTGGGTGTCGGTGATGAGCTTCTGACCAGCGTCAAGACAAACTGAAGTTTCAAAATTCCTCTTCTATTGCAAAATGCACCCAAAGAAGACAGAGAAGCTGGTGGCTCCCAGTCCCAAGTGATGGAGGTGCAGACATAGCTGGTGTGTAGGTGCCTCTGCTCAGCATATTGGAGCCAGTGTCTCGGCAATCTCTGGCTTTCATCTTTGGGGTGTAAGTGCTGCAGCTCTGGCAGTAGCCTGAGGGCATATTGTTCTGGAAAGTTTGAGCAAAGCAGGTTCAATGGCTTCAAAGTAGGAAGCAAATGACAAAAATATATAATTGCCTTCTTAAGAAAATAAAAAGCAACTTTTTTTGGCAGATTGGCAAGTATACACTTCCTACGCACTTTCCCTTCTACCCAAAACATGATTTCAGCCTTATTTTATTTCAGGAACTGTGAATTATGAAAGGGCTCTCCCCTCCCTCTTTCCCTGCCTTTATCTTTCTCTCTCTCTCTCTCTGACTCCTCTCTCCCTTTCCTAACTAGCATTGTGTTAGTTCATAGCGTTCACATTCAGACCATGTTCTAATTTACTTTATACACACATTGCAGGGCCCGCAGGACAGGGATTGGTTTTCTGCCGCTGTGGCTTTATGAATAAATCCTTTTAAAAAAACCAAAATCCCCCTGCGGTGCCATGGCAGGGTGATCTGTTTTACTAAATCCCAGTGCTCCTTGTCCCTGTCTTTTCAGGCACAAGGCGTTTGCGCGCTCTCCATCTCACAGCGCAGCAAGAGCTGCCACATCCCCTCGGTCCCCTCCAGCCACAGGAATTCCTCCTGTCCACATACGCAGCATTCCCTGGGTGTCTGCTCCCTCTTGCAGTGGGGTCCCACCTCTCCCCATCCCCACTGCTGCCCCAGGGAGCTTCAGGAGCTCTACAGCAGGTTGTGCCATTCACTGTTGCATGAGAGATTACAAATTCTCCTCATCCTGAGAGGGGAAGAGCTAGAGATGAAGCTGTGCTTACTGTCAGCTGTGATGTGGCCTTTGCAGGCACCCAGGATTTCTCTGGTTAAACCTGCTCCGAGGAAGATATATTTCTTAGCTGGAGCTGCTGCTTTTACACAAAAAGCCAAGCTGTGCTGACAAACCAAGTCCATGCAGACAGGCGGCATGTGCAGTCACAGGAAGGTTTCCTGCCCCTTGTCCGCTGGCCCCCAGCAGAGTCGATTACAGATGTGTGCAGGCAAAGCCCTTCTCATCAGAGGCTGCACCTTCCTGTCAGCTACCTGGATGCTCCTGAACAGGTTGGTGCAAGAGCAGCTGCAGGAGCAAAAAAGCCAGACAGAAACCTCTCTCCATCCACAACAGCATTCCCAGAGCAATGTCCAGGCACACCTCATCCTGGAGAGGCAGAGCAAGGAAGAGCAGTGGTTTTGTGGGGTCTGCACAGCATCTTTCACACGCAAGAATTGATGAGGGAGAGCTTGGAGCAATGTGCAGGTAAATGCTCTTCCTACTCCACTTCTTGGCTCCATCTGCTGCAGATTATACTGGTGCACTGGTGAGGCAGAGCCTGCATCAGAGACCTGAATGGTGGAGAAAATCATCCCTGGGAGATGCTGGCATCATGAGAGATAAGAAGAAAGGGTTTGGGCATTCCCCGTTATGCTAGAAGTACACGGCCTTCAGTCCTTCACCCACTAAGTGCCTCATGCACGACGGTGCTGCTGGAACCCCCATCTAGACTGGCACGAAACTGAGCTGAGAGCTGCAGGCAGAACATGATAAGGGCTCAGAGCTTCCTGCAGCTTTCCTTTGGGAAGCTAGGGCTGGGTAGGAGGCATTGCCCAAATGCCAAAGGTAGCAGTTACTAATGCAAAGGGGCAGGATGAGCAGAGGTGCCTTGGGACCACCAGTAACACCTCCCCACTACCAGGCCTGCTGAGGAGGGCTTGTCCCCTCCATGGCCCTGAGAGCTTTTGTGCAGAGAAGGCACACGTGCCTCTCCTGCGCTGCCCTGGAAGAGATCAAAGACACAACCCCAAATCCTCCAGGATCAATAACATAAGCAGGAAAAAAAAGCTGCCCATTTATCTCTTCCCCAAAGGAGAGCGAACGGCAGGAGAGCAGTCTTTTCTCATGTCCCTCCCCTACCTCCATGCCCATCTCTTTCGATCTACTGCCTGCCTTGGACACACAGGAGGGAGCATCCTCGGGCGCTCTGCACGGTGCAGACCCCACGAACTGCTCCGAAGAGCAATGGGCAGCATCTGCTGAGCTCGTCACCAGCTCCAGGGAGCATGCTGCCTCCCATGCCTGCTTCCCGGCATCCCACTGCCAATGGACGTGACGGGCGAGGAGCGCAGCAGGGCTCGGGGCAGGGAGCGCAGGAGCCCGGCTGTGCATGAAGGATGTGATGGCCGGGCCCAGCTGACAGGAGAGCTTACGGCTGCTGTGATCACCGGCCGTCGGGCAGCAACACGAGGTACAGCACAGGGAAGGAGTCATTCCTGAAGCGCAGTCCTTCCTGCTGTCCTAAGGAGTCATTCCCATCTCCGCTCCCAGCAGCATTTGGCTGGCACAGTGTGGGGGAATCCAGGCATCACTGGCCCCATCGCGTTCCATCTCTGCCTCCAAGGATCTGTGGTCCTGGTGGCCTGGATGGGTTCCCTAAGTGATGAGGTCCCTCTGGTGGGACATGCATGATGGGAGCGGGCTGCAGTGCGGAGGAGCGAGCAATCCCGTTGGAAGAGTGCCTGAGCTTCCCGGCTTCAGCGCATCCATCTCCTGGCACGCTCCTCTCCGCAGTGCCTCTGGCAGCGCATAAGCTCCTGAATATTTTATGCAGTTATTAGTCGACAACATAATCTATCTGAGGGGAAGTCAGAAGTGCTGACCGAAGGGTACGGCACCGCCAGCTCCCACAGCACCTGCTTTTCCCGACGGCGGCTCCCGGTTTGGCCCCGGATAGATGCCAAAGGCACAGCTGGATTTGCAGGCAGCCAGGCTGAATGCATCCTGCTCTGAAGGGTTCATGTGCACACACAGCCTCTCCACCCACACGTGTCACATGAGGAGCAGACAGGGTGCCGGGGCACATGCTTTGCACGCAGACGCAGCACGACTGGTAACACATTAGCTGCAAATGTGACAGCAGCGCACAAGTGGAATTCATATACTGGTATGGAATTCATATAATACAAGTGAAATTCATATACCGTGGACATGCACAAATCATGCACAGAGGCCTCTCCTTTGCAGGCAGCCAGTCCAAGTCCTCTGAGCCCGCAGCTACCTTCGCCCACGCTGCGGGCAAGCGCTCACATGCACCAGGGAGGATTGCTCGCCTGCATTCTGCAGTGTGAAAAATCCAATACTCATTGCACAGGAATGTCTTCAGGTGTAAAAGAGCACACAGCTCAGGGGTGCATTAGGGGAGCGCTGTGCAGATACTCTCTCCAAATCTGTGCAGGCAGCCAGGAAAAGTCGGAGTGTGGGTTGGCAGGCTGGCATATGTGCTGTAAACACATTCACTGCACATGCTCCTTCTGCGGAGCTGCATGGGCCAGGGAGCAGCGGCTGCAGTGTGTGGGCACGGGCTGGCGGGGATGAGCATCTATTTGGTCCAAGGGACACGATTTCCAAGGCAAACTGGGGTAGCAGCTGCTGAAGATCTGAGACTGGAATGAAAACTTGGTTGTGAGTATAGTAATAATGTGGGAAGATTGGGAAGAAAATACCTGAGGAACTCTGGCCCAAACCTGTTCCAAATCCCCGTGGAGTCTCCCTGAAGGAGTCGCATTGGACTCTCAGCACGTGGCATAAGGATGGCTGCTGCTGGAATGGACCCTTGTCCTGGGGGTGCAGGAGCCTCCAGAGTGCAGCACAGCCGCATGTGAAGCGCAGGCAGAGGGATCGGGCAGCGCGGAGCATCCCGCGTCGAGGCGCATCCTGTGCCTCTGCGCACCCCAGCGCTGCAAGGAGGGCTCTGCTGAGCAGGTTCATCTCTATGTAAATCACATTCACTTCAGCTGGCTTCCAGGATAATCAGTATTAAAGGGAAACTATTTTCTAGTTCATTAGAGGAAAGCTGCGTCCCTGTGGCTGCTGCTGTCGGCACCTCCTTCTCCTTCCAGGAGAAATGATCTCCGCTAGCACCAAACACAGAGATATTCACACTCCAAATGTCAGCCGGGGGAGGGGGAGAGGAAAGGGCTTGGGCTGGAAGGGCAGCCCTTCCTCTTCCTCCTCCTCCAATCCTCCTAGCAGGGCTTGGTTCCAAGATGTGGCTCTTCCCCTTGGGCTCTTCCCCACCAGCCCCAGTACCACCTCTGCCAGATACCACAGTGTCCTCCTCTCCACCTCTTGCTGCAGGGTCCTTCTCATCCTCCTGTGGAGCCCTTGACTTGTCCCTCCCTGGGCTCCCTGCACTTTGGTGGCATCCCAGAGAGTCCTGGTCTTCCCAGGCACAAGCAGAACAATAGTCTTGTTATTGACTGTGCCACAGCCTCTTCCTCTCAGGACATCCTGAAGTTGCCATTCTGCAGGGACCATCTTCTTCCACACCAGTCTCCATCTGCTCTGCTACTCCAGATTGAAACAAAAAGGGAAAAATAGGTTATTCTTGTATGGGATATGCCTTCTCTGAAGGCATATTGGCCCAAATGACCTTCAGAAAGGGCTTCCTTCAACTCTTTTCTGCCTTTGGTTTTCCATGGCTATAACTTCTCTCCTTGTCTTGCAGCTGCCCTTTCTCTTTCTGTCTCATTCCCTCCTCATTTCTTCTCTGTGGTTTATTTCTTTTCCCATTTTTTTATGGGAAAAGATGCTTTTGCACTGGACTGCTGAAGTATCTGTGGCTGGAGATAGCAGCAGATGTAGCAAACAGAGATGTTTTGAAGGTGACTGAAGATGATGTGCACTTACTGATGGATCTTGGTGTTGAGATCTTCCTGTGTCTCCAGAACAAGGTCTGAATCTAAGAGCATACACACACAGAGATCTTGACATTAATCCAGCTCCAAGAAACACAACCAGTGCTGGAAGAAATGGTGTTGGCTTGACAGTCTAAGGAGCTCAGCAGAAAAGGCTTCCAAGGGCTATGGAAAGCCATTCTCAGCCATGTGCAGAAGTGCCGGGAAGTAAATGAGTAAAGGAGATGCAGCGGGACTCTTTTCTCTAAATGTGCCAAAAGGCTGACTCCTTCCCTGTGCCTGCCTTTAATCAGAAGAGGACACACTGTGCGGTCACTGTGAGGTGGCATTTTTGTCCAAGCTCATCAGTGGCAGATAGAGAAGCGTCAAGAGGACGCTAATGCAGAATTATCGGTGGCCTCCATTAGGAGAGCTTCAAAGCAGATGCATTAGGAGCAGCTGCCCTGACAGTGGCTTCTGCCTGATGCAGGCAGAGCGGTGGTTACTGCAGAGGAAGGGTGCAGACATGCTGATGGTGCTGATGCGCTTGGCATCCCTTTGGAGAGCCTCGCTGAGAACAGGCAAAAGTCTGTGGTGGAGCCCAGGGATGGGGGAGAGCAATGAGGACAGTGCTGGGTGTAAGCCCTCATCAGATCAGTAACTACCGCAGGCGCTGGGCACAGCTTTACCCATTTGTTCTGCAAAAGGTGCCCTGGAGCTGATGTTCTCAGAAGGTGGAACTGCAGCAAGATCAGCATAGCAGGGGTAGATGGGGTGTTCTGTCAGGAAAGAAGAGATTTCGGTATGGACCAAAAGCATGAAAAATACCTATGACACATTTGGTAGCCCCTTCTTGGCAGCTCCAAGCATGCAAATGTAGTGGGCAGCTCCTCACAAATGATGGGAGCCAGTGTGAGCTCTCCATAGATGCCCTGTCCTGCAGGGAGGTGCCGAGCCTTGACTTGCCGAGCTGGTCACTTCCCCGGCTCACTGCTGTGGCTAGAGGATTGCTCCAAGGAGAGGCCAAGACTGACACATGATCCCATAACCAGCTGTGTAAGCAGAGCTCCAAGTCCCCATTCCCACCGCTGCCAGCTAATTGCTTTTGTTAATGACCCAACGGGGCAGAACCAGTTTTTGTGCTCTGGTGCCCTTTTTAAGCATTCACACCGTGTGTTGCACAGATAGCCTGTGCAGATGTTGATGAGCTCTGATGAGCCGCTTACCCATCCTCACAGACACCAGGCCTGTATCTCCGAGCACAGCAGAAGCAGGTTGGAGAATGTGTCTCTGCGAGGTGGGGAATCTATTTGACTTTTGTTTTGTTTTGTTCAGATGAAGAAAACTCTGCTGCCAGTCAAGAAGTGAACTCTTTACGCTCTGGTCCTCAGACAGAGCCCAAATGTGCCTCAGGGCCTCTGAGTTTGTGTGCATGTGGAAAGTGTGTGGAAAGGCAGGATAACATTGCTGCAGTTTGAGCCCATGAGTGAAACTTGTACAGTTTTTTTAGTGCTGGCAACATGGCTATCACCCACATACTAGTGGTCTAGAAATTCTGCAATTCATGGAGGAGACAAGATCACCTCTGGAGTGGGATGCTTCTGATTTACCTTGATGTCTACCACAGCAGGAGACAAAAATGCTCTGGCCAGTGTCGGGATGAAAACGACTCAGCAATGTTTGGTTTGTGGTCCAAGCTTGTGTCCACATTCCTCATGTTCCTGACAAAGAAGGACCAAGGTCCACGGCATTGCATTTCCTCTTCACCCTGCCATCCCTCTTCTCTTGGCACCCAGAAGAATACACCGTGGGGTCCAGATATGAGGAAACTGCTTTGCAGTCTAGGACGGTGACATCTAGTATGAGCGATGGTGGTGCAGAAAGGAGCAGAGTACCAAGTGGTACTTCTCCAAGTGGTGAGTTCAGTGGTGTTCTGGTCTGGATCTGTAGGTCTGTCCTTGCTGATGGGGCCTGAATAAATTCATCAAAATCAAAATTATGTCCATGTGGAGTGAAATGGGTTTTCCTTCTGACACCAACTAGGATGGATGTGAATTTATGTGAGATGCTTTATACCAGTTTTATTGAAGATTCAGCCTCTAAGGCTTGAACCCACCTTACAGAAAAGCAGGACAGCAGTTTGTAGGTTTTCTGTTGTGCTCAGGCTGTAAAGTTTGGGCACAGAGTACAGCAGACTGCTTGAAAACAGTCTAAGTGGTGAGTGATTATTACATATCAAAAGGTTTCAGATGCGCATAGGAACTTGGAAAATGAGGAGAAGGAGCAGTTTGAAGGCCCCTCATTACTCAGAGCTGAAATTCCCTGGAAATGTGATAAACAGCTGGGGAAGACTGAAGAGGGTGGTCAGCCAAAAGTAGCCTCTGTGTTGACATTAGTGGGATTACAGCACTTGATGGTTTAACATTCTTTAGCTAACTCAGGCAGAAGAGAATAATTATGAACTGCTGTTGAGGAAATCTGAGGAGTACTGCACTCCACATAAAAATGATGCATCTGAGAGAGAGCTTCTTAAATGGAGCATATGAAAGAAGGTGAAACCATAGAGGAATTTGCAGCTCGTCAAGATCTGAAGAGCCAATTTTACAATTATGGATACTGAATCTTCGGTAAGAGACTGAATTCTGATTGTGATCTGGAACAAAAATTTTAGACAGAGATTACTGGAAGACTTTAAATTAACCTCCTACAAAGCAATTAGAATCTACTAATCCGAGAAAAACACTCAGTCTAGGCTAAAGCTTATGAAGGACTGGCTTGATTTTGACACTGTGGACACAGCCGAGAGTCCAAACTGACACAAGAGCAGTGAGACAGAACTGCACACAGGGCTCAGAGCTGGAGATCAGCAGAAACACGTGTAGCGATGCCCAAACCAGCGCTGTGTCTGGAATACAGAGAAGGTAGAAGACCTCGGTACATCACCTCGCTTGGCAAATGTTTGCTTACAGCGGAGGACAGTGCACAGCTTAGTCAAAAGAAGTGACATAGGAACATGGGTTCAAAGCAATTTGTAGGAGTGAAGGCCGGCTCTGCAGCAGGCGGCTTGAGCCTCCACCTGAAACATGGATGTTTGTTGTGCAGGGGCTGGATGCTGATGCTCAAGTGAGGATGGTGCCAAGTCCAAGGTTATTTGTAAGCAACATACAGCTCTCCAGCATACCCAGACCTCTGGCCGGTAGCACACAGAGCACACATCTGCTTTCCCTGTCCATAACTGTCCTCCTGGACCAGCCAACACCAAGGCTGCTATGAGAGATGCTGCTGCAGAGCCCTCCCTGCGCTCTGCCCTTGAGTGACGGCTGCCCAGCAATCTCCAGCACAGCTTAATTTGATAATAACCCTGAGCCAGTTTAAATACTTCAATCATGCCACCTCTTAATCATCTTCTCTCAGAACAAAATAATCCCACTCTGGTTAATCTCTTCTCCTGTGGAAATCCTGACATTCCTTTATTGTCTAAATGGCTTTATATTTTGCTCTTTCCAACACAGAAATATCTTTCTTCATATAAATTGACAAAAACAGGACATTACGCCTGATGTGGTCTAAGAAGCTTGGTGTCACTGCGTTTTTAACCCTGGTGAGTATCATGTCAAGTCTGGAGACCTCCACCACATCCATCAGAGGAGCTGGAGCCAGGACGGGGTCATTTTGTGCATTTGTCTCCTGTGTGCCCTCGCTGAGGCTCAACAGCAGAGATGGGTACAGAGAATTTAGGAAAATGTTTTTAATTCTGGAAATTTTAATTCTGGAAACACAGCATGCAGGTATGTGGGTCCTGTGAGAGGGAATGAGTTGGAGACCTCCATCCTATCACCTGAACATCTTCATCATGAGAAGTCAAGGCAGAGACACGTCTGCAGTGTGGACTGACAGGATGTCATGGATATGCTTCAAAACTTCTGTGTGCAAATATGAGAATGAGAAATGTAATTACAATAAATAGAAAAAATCAAGATGAGATTTTCACACATTGATTTTGTCACCAGGATCTCGGGTCTGAGGAGGAACACCAAATGCTTCACAACAAATTCATGAGAACTGACATAAATAGCATTTCATAGAAATGTTTTTTTCTGGAGAAGGGATACAGGTGCCTCCATCCATAGGAAATCATTACTGTTGAGCCTGTGTCACCCTTTCAGAACTAAAATATTCTCAGTAGCCCTGGTTTTTTAGGAAATATTAAAAGATTGTGAGAATGATATTAGCTGTGTTACTCCCACACAAGCAATGAGCAGAGAAAGGAGTTTTCCTCCCTAACTTTTCCTTGCTTGTTGCAATATGTTTCTCAGTTCTTTATGCCCCATATGAAACAAATATAATGTGTTGGTATTTGTGTAGTTTGCAGACATATGGAAGTGAAAGATGCTGATATCTGAGCACGATCCATTATCCCCATCCGCACGCAGTTCTGATGCAGCAACCTGCAGACCCATGGTGCTCCTGACGTGTCCCTTCATAACGCCCCGCGCAGTGTGGACAAGTCTTGTCCCCAGGTACTGTCTTGTAGTCATCATTATCCGACAGATTTTTGTTCCGCTGGTGCAATGAGGCCAAGCTTGAGCTCAAATAATGAATAGGTGCCTTTCAGTTGAGTCCATTGATTTGGCAGAGACACCGTCTCGTGGCCCTGATTGATCTCCTGAATAACCATAGGCATTGCAGGCCGGGCAGCAATGCTTTGATTCCGCGTCGGCTTTGAGATTTATTTTCCTGACCCGCTGAAGTGCGACTCAGTTGTGTACACTGGTTCAGATCACATCGCCGGCACCTCCGCCAGCTTCGCACAAATACTCGGGGGCCACAAAGGAGAAGCCATCAGTTTGCTGTGTTAAATACCTGACCTCAGGAATGTGAATGTACAGCTGGGTTTTGTGTTTTATTTATTTTAATGGGTAAGGAATGAGTATCTCTGGTACTTACCGCCCTGCACTATGTTTCCTACTCCTCTGGCCGAGGGATTTGCTCGCCTTGGCTCCAGGAGGCTACTCTGCATTTTGAGTGCAGTTCACCTAAATATCATGGGCGATATGAGGAACTATGGACTAATAGCAGTGCCCATGGAGCTGCAAGCTGCAGTTGGAGATTTCAGGGCATTGAACATCCTCTTGTCACACTGGTGGTGCCCAGCTCCAACCTGGCCTAGCAAAAGGAGTGAGGTGAGGGCAGGCTATCCTCTAGCAGTGTGTTCATCTATTTATTTCTCTGCTTGATGATAAATATTTGATAACTTTTCTGGGATTAAGCCCTATGAATGGGGTCCTGATGATTTATTTATGCACGTACTTACTTTGCTGTGGCGCTCTGCCCCAAGACGCAGACACACATTCGTGCTGGTGGATGTCTACATGGAGACATCGATGCAATCATGAGCATCTCACTGGGGACACCAGTGTGGTCACCATTAGCTCCCAGCACCCTTCCCATGCCAGCAGGTACCTCTGCTCTTATGCCAACAGGCCTGGAAGAGGCAAAGTAATATGAGCAGTAGTGGTAGGAAGCCTTGGAAACTGTGAAGAACTGCGGTAGCTGGTCAATCACAGAGATATTTTGTAATATATTTTGTCCTGTGCTTGCTTTGTGCTTTCCTTATGTTCTTCATGCTCTTCATACAGGGAAAATATAATACAAAAGGATGGGTTAGCATCTTCTTGGGGTGAGGGATGATGACATTTAAGGAAATATATACGTACCCGCCTCACTTGGGCAGCACTTGCAATACCCCAGAAGAACCTTGCTGAAGTCCTCAGCCACTGAACCTCCACTTTGAGCATTGAGCGCTGGAGTGAGTGTCAAAGAAACCCATGGAGAAAAATTGTTTAAAAAAAGGAACAGAAAATAGAGGGAGGAAAATGATGATAATTTGCTAAAGAGAGAGGACATGTCAAGGAGAGGTACTTCAAGAAATATGTGCTTGCTGAGAATGACCTGTGCCTTGGCCTCCCGCAGTCCAGATGACCGACACTCACTGGTTTTGAAAAGCTGCCTTGTCAGGCTGGCTGGGATTCATCGCAGGGTATGTGACTGCTGGATGCCTTGAAAGGATGAGTCCTCACTCGGGGCTGATTTAGGTCTCTGTTATGCTGTGGAGTGAACGCAGCTGTGGCTCTCTTCAGAGTCAAAGGAGACCGCTTCATCCGTATGCAAAGGCCGCTTGAGGACGGCCTCGGCAAGATTGTAAAGGCTGGTCCTGGAGCCCTGACAAGTGTCAAGGTCGTCAGGATCAGACATGGAGAGGAGTTCTCTGATTGCAGCCAAGGCAGAGCCATACAAAAAGCTGTGCAGTGCATGAAAACCAGGAAGGGCAAACAAGTTTTTGCTAAGTGCAGGATTACCTAAAAAAAAAATTCAAAAAATGTCAGGTTCCCATGCCTGTGACTGTAAATTAGGACAGTTCTGCATCTGAAATAAGAATCTCTGCTAGCTTTCCCCTGGGGCTTGGGGTGCACGTCACCTCGGGCGAGCTGCCTGCCCCACATCCCACCAGAGAGGAAGGCAGCGATCCTTCTAGCCTCCTCATCTCCAAACATATGATAAAGGGCAGCATGGTCCTTGTTAATGCCACTTTGCGCAGTGGTGCCTCTCTTTGCAGGGATATGATGGTCATGCCTGACCAGCTGCTTTTCGAAGGTCCCAGCTGGAGCTGCTGATCCAGCAGCTGCTGAGCTGAGCTTGGCATTTATTGTCCTGCTGCCTGACACGAGCAGCCCCACGCGGGTCGCCTGGCAGCGCGGTGAGCCTGGCTGCTCTCGGGTGCTTGCAGCGGGATGCAGGGGCTCTGAAACGTTGCTGGTGGGGCGATTCCCATGCCACACAGCAGAGAGCCTTGCCTGGGAGCAGCTTCATGCGGCTGTGCCACAGCTGGCCAGGCCGTGAAAGAGCAGAGTGTTGGGCAGATTCCCAGCTCAGCTCCTGCCAGGACATCACTGCTAGTGCATGGGGTCTGCAGGAGGGGTCCTGACCCAACAGCTCCTGTGCTCGGGGGTCTGCAATGTTGGGAGGGAGATGAGCATCCCTTCCTGCCCTGTGCATTGCTAGCCCGGCTTTTGGAAAGCCTCATCCTCGTGTCAGGCCCTGGAAGAGCATCCTCATGCCAGCACATCGACCCTTCCACTCCATAGCTGGGTGCTCCTGCTCTGCACACAGAGCTGACGGGTCCTGTCCCCACACACATGGCAGGATCCACCTTCCTTGGCAGGACCCGGTCCACCTCTCGCTGATGGGCTGCTCACTCACGTGCCGTGACACAGACCCATCTTCCTTGTCCTGGGCGCTCAGCTCACTTGCGTTTGCTTGGGAAGAGCAGGGTCCTGAGTGCCGCCAGGCTCTGTAGTAACTCCTCTGGACTCCATTAGGGTTCAAAGGAAGAAATTCTCCTTCTCATTCTGCAGCACTGAAATGAAAAAGCTGTCAGTCGTACACCAGGAAAGCTGGGCTGTCCTCCTCCTAGGGCTCCCCTAAAATCCAGTTGAGTCCTGATCTGCCCTGAGGATGCTCAGGGTGGCACTTTTGCTGGTGACTCTGGGTCAGGGGCAGTGCCAGGCATCGAGGACACCATCACCAGGAGAGCAGGATGACGTTAGAGGAGAGTGTCACCACGGACAGATGTTCCCCAAGATCAGCAGGTGCCATACAGGAGTGCTGAGGAGGTGGTACCAGGAGGGCAGGGATGCTCAGCTGGGAAGGAGCTCTAGGTGAGACCACCCTTGGTGACTGCCACCAGCAGGAGCAGCCCTTGGTGACCCATTCTTAAGCACAGTGAGTGATCAGGGGGAGAGAGGTGAGGGCAGCACTGATCACCTGCCCTCCAGGGAACAAATTGATCCCAAATTTCCCCCTTTTGTTCAATTTGTGAATACACCCTGATTTCTTTGGTGTGTGAATGTGTTTGCCTGAGCCTTGGGTGAACACATTGGGCCTCCCCCCAGCTGTTACTGCCAGCTCCCTTCCAGGACCTGCTATTTGCTATTCATGCCCTCTCGTCAGGTGCCTCTCGCAGTGATTTCAAGAGGGAATGGATGACTAATGCATGCCAAGCAGTAGGTAACACAGCTTTGGAAACCCAGTTTCTGACCTATAATCTCTGATGATAAAGCAGATAAAATCATGGAGATTAAAAATCTTTCTATGCAAGGTTCCCACCTTCCTGACTCCTCTGTTTATTTGTCCCAAACAAGCTGGTCACCTCACAAACAGCAGCTGGGAAAGGCAGGCTGCACGTCCTCTCCTGGGCATTTTTGGTTCAGGAAAGAGAGTTTTTAGACAGTCGAACAATGAGTTAATGGCATGGTCATAATGGAAAATACCACCATATGCTAGAGTGTGTGTGAGAGACACATCTGACTCTGTAGAGCTAATGATAAAAAAAAATAATAACAGTGAAATGGCCCTTACCTCTGTGCCGGATTGCCTTTGTGCTGTGCATAGCTGCCGTGGAAAGTAGCTACATAGCAGTGTAATTGCCCTGTTGTAACTTTTAGCCTCTTATTACTTTAGCTGTGTGATCACATGGGGTTTTGATACTGTGATAACTGAAAGGGTAGAGAGGGAGGTTTTTTTTTCTGCAGCTCTGGGCAGCAGCAGATTTCCATTGTCCTAAATTGGACATATACACATGAAGAATATAGTTCATTCTACCCAAGCCTATAGCACTTACCTTTTGAATGCAGAGTAGGTTTCTGACCTTTTACAATAAAAGTAGCTCATGATTAATGTTATTTAATGGCACATCCACTAACAAATCTACTATTATGTATAGAATATTTCATGTGGCTCAAGTGTCTTCTCTTGAGAACAATACAGATACTTCAAAGACCCTATAATGCTAAGTCTCCAAAATTGTGTTTGAATTTAAAGTAAAAAGAAATGAAATAAAATAAGTAATGGCCATTTTCTTTGGCTGGTCTTCATCACTAGAAATTTCTTTTGCAGTGGAGGATGAAGAGTGTATTTTTGTTGGGAAACTTCTGCAAGGAGTTGTCCTTTCGGAAAATGGCTGGTATCAGTGTTATCAAGGGGCCTGAAGCCATTAGGCATTGTAAGTAAAGCTGGATTTTGAAAATGATCTGCTCGATGGATGCATTAAACTTGCCTGATGGCAAAGGCAGAGGAGCTCATAAGTTTCCGTGTGTGAGGGGAGCTCTGAGAGGGGAAGATAGGGAAGACAAATGGGGAGTCTTGTGGCGACCGCCTTGGATGTCTATAAACCTGCTGCCTTCTGTAGATCGTGGTGCACTCGTGCTGGCTGCTTCTCACTGCTCCAAGGGTAAAATCTCACCACAAGAAAAACAGAGCAAAGAAACTGGCACATCTGCTAAAACAATCGTATCCTAATCTCAAACCAAAGAGTGAATAATCAAATAATTATAATTCAGTTGAATAATATAATTTGTAATTGCATGGTATCACTGTAATATGTGAGTGTTCGGCACAATGGCAACACACTTCCCTAAAATATTTTAATGTAAATTATTATTACTGAAATGCACTCTCAGATCTGACTGTACTTTAGCATATTTCTATATCATATTTCATTTTTCCTGGGAGGAATAGTCATCATAATCGTCAATGCCATCACGATTTTTGCAATTGGAAATTCTCTCAGACAGAGAAGACAATTTTGCAGAGGAGTGTGTGCCCCACAGGAATAAGCCCAGACAGGATGTATCTTCCACTCTAGAGTACATAAAGATAACTAGAAAACATTCACAAAACATTTGGAAGACATTACAATTTAGGTATATGTATGCATATATATATATGTATGCATTATATATAAAATGAATTATTTTCTTATATTTTGTTATGATCATCATTATTACATAAACATTTGGAATCTAAAGACTCTCTGTTGTAACACTGCAGCAAAAAAGCTCAGTTAATGTAGCAAAGCTCAACGTAAGTCCATATAGGAGACAAAGGTGAATTTCTCTTGTGTGCATTTTTTATGTACCCATATTTACAATTACCAAGACGTATATCCAAGTAACCTGCCCACAGAACTTGCAGTGACACAGGGGATAGTGATGCGGGCTGTGAGGTCCTCCTCTCTTTGGCTTCTTTTTAGGATGGGACATATTTTTGGATGAGCATTTGGCACCCTTTAGGAATGGGAAGTCACATAGCTTTTGTGCCCCCACTCGGTGCCACATCTGTGATTCATTAGGCATCATTCAGATTTATTCAATATCTTCTCTCTTCTTATCTGCATATTTTATGGTTCCAGTCATGGTCTTCGTTTTCCTGCTGTGACTTCTTGAATAGTGTCCACGTGACCCTTGTTTTAATTCGGTCCTTATTTAAGGCTGAGCCTTTTTTCCAAATCTGGACACCTGGGGGAACCATTGGGAAGGATGCTGTGATCTTGGTGATCTGCTCTTCTAGATGCCATCAACCTGCCATTCTGGTGTCCCTCTTCTGACACTGCCACTGCTCCTTCCAAATCAGCACTCCTGTTCAAGCACCTTTCATTTCTACTGAAATCCTTAAAGCTGCTTTTGGAGCCAGGCTCATCAGTTCTATTGGATTTTCCCTGTTCTTCATCCCTAATGGACAGCATGAAGTAGAGTACAGATACAAGGGACTGAGGAGTCTATGGTCTCAGACAACCCAGATAATCAAAGTGATCCAGAGTGTTTTATTTATTTATTTTTTCCTGCTGCATTTCAGGAAATGCCACACTGCTAAATCTCTCATTTCTGCAGCTGGTTTGCTGGCTGACCTGCTGCATACACAGGTTATTACTGCTACAATAAAAAGAAATGGCATCTAAACTCTGCTGCGAGGGCTTGGGGTAGACTTGGTGATAATGGTTTCTGAATGCCAGAGAAGAGCCCAAGTGGTTATAAATTGAAGGAGATTCCATTTAGGGAGTAGGAAGGTTTGGAAGTGGGTCACTGCAATGCACAGACCGAGCACACTTTCTGGCATCCCTGTTGGGAATCCATCTAGTGACGCAGCCCTGTTAATTCCCGCTCCGCATCCTTGTGGGCAGGCTTGTCCTCAGGCGCTCCAGCCCAGATGGGTCTGGCACAGCTGCCTCTCGCTCTGGCTCCCCGGTGCACCTGGAGCCACGGAGGGCATGTGGGTGGCACGACGGGACCAATGGCAGCACTAACTACCTTGCACAAAGCTGTTGTCTCCTCTGGATCGTCCTGGGCCAGCAAGAAGCCTTGGAGAGGAGATGGAAGGAGTGATTTCATGCACTGGTTGTGTGCCCTACATAGCAGTTTGCTGGGAGTGGAGCTGAGGAGAGAGAAAGCAGATGGAAAAATCTTGAAAATTGTTTGTTTTCCTTTTAATTTTTGTCAATATTTATGGCTGGAGTGCAAGGCTGCACGATTTTGTGCTGGTTCCACAGGCATGTCCATAGTCATGCCCTCTCATTAGCCACGTCTGAACAGCAGTGCTGAGATAAACAAATTAGCAATGATTTCCCAGTGCAGGCTCTCTCCTTAAGCACTTAGAAAGCCCTGTAGTGGTGCTGACTGTGATTTCACATGGTGTTATATTTCCGTGCACACACCATGTGCTTACCAGAGCTGTGCGGTAGGAGAGCTTTTAATTCAGGAGTTATAGCCACGTCCAGATGTGAAGCAACACAGTGGGAACAAATCAGCAGTACAGCAAACAAATACAGGTGTTTACGTGCGTGTTAAGTGGGGCACAAACAAGCCCTGTGCCTTTTAGGAATGCAAAACACGGTGCCATAGCTCTCCTAGCAAGGATCATCTGTATTTGCAGAGTGGGGGGTGGGTTTCTTGAAAAGCAGGGGTTCAAAATGGGGCTTGGGAAACCAGCTGAGGAGGAAGTCATCCCAATTTATAATTAATGTGGATGTATGTGACAGTCATATATTTAGAGGAGTTATTTTGTAGGATGAGAAAGTGATACAGAGTGTAGGGAGAGCATTACTGAATATTGTATTGAATTCCAACATCCATACTTTTATCATAGATTTAGAGAAACCCACTGATTTAGAGAGCGCAGAGAAGAGCTACAAGAACGAAAAAAAAAGGTCTAGAAAGTCTGCCTTGTGATGATAGACTTAAAGCGTCCAATCTATTTAGCTCATCAGAGAGCACGTTAAGAGGTGACTTGATCACAGTCTCTAAGTACTTACACGGAGGTGTTTTTGATAGTGGAGGGTCCTTTAATCCATCAGAAAAAGACAAGACTCCACCTGGCTGGCAGGTAGAGCTGAAATAAGAAAACTCAAATTGGAATTAAGAACAAACATTTAATGGAGAAGGTAATTAACTTTGAAACTGATGTGCTGAGTCCATCTTTAAATGATGAATTCCTGTCACCTGGACACAAGGTATAACCTCAACAGCCTTCCTCCACATGGAAGTGAAGGTAAATCCCTTCCACCATGTTACACTATTGGCTCAGACCTGGATCAGATCTCTTGGGGATGATGCCCTTGAGCTCTGCACACACATCCTTCCCACTCAGCAAGGACTGCGCTAGAGGGTGAGGACAGCTCTTTTCTCTGGGAAGTTCATTCTTTACATATATGTGGGTTTACTTGTGGGTTTACATTCGGAGTCAAGTGTACATCTCACAGAGTTTCTCCAGTATTTTCCTCAGACCATACTCATCTGTGGGCAATCTATACTCCATATTCTTACTCCAATGTTCTCTACTGCAGTCCTGTGCCTCACTTTGGTTTTGGATAATATTGCTTCCGGCATGAGGAACATTGAACCAACGTGCAAGGACAACTCTCCTCCAAGATGGTCACTGAGCTCATCATGATACTGCCTCCTGCTGCCAGAGATGTATCTACAAACTGAAAATGATTCAGAAGTTCTTCCCAAGAATAGACTTCATGTTCTTGCAGAGATGCCTGCACACCAGCGCTACTCTCCTTGCAGAGTAATCCTCTAAAGCAGGGTCCAGCACGTGTTATGATGTGCTGGATATCTGTAGTGTTGTGGTTCCTACTAAGCAGCAAAGTGTAATTTAATGTCTGGTATCACTGAATAAACCCGCAACAGAAAGAACTTCAGTAGGTTCTCACTGGAGAACAGTGACCATGATACTGAGAGCACCCATGCTGATGATGGCACCCTCACAGTATGCATGGTGAGCACTCCAGCAGAAGTGAAGACAGCTTCTGGGAAACTTAAAAGATTTTTGTAAATGTAAGAAGAATATCCACTTCATCTAAATATACAGTGACCCATATTGTTAATTAGAAACACTTGTATACTAGAGGTGATGCCTGCATTGTAAATCTGGCCCGCAATGCTGGTTGCATTAGCAGCATGCCAAGGACTGTAGATGGAGCCAAGATGTGCTCCTTCCCCCTGTCTGTACCGAGTGGTTGGTTCTGCACACCCTATTCCTCATCCACAGCTACATGGGCAGGACTGCTGGGAGCCACAAGAAGCTGTTCCATTATTGAGCATCACAGCAGCTCTTTAACTTCCCTCCTGCTGCATCCCAGGAGGAGAGCAGAGTTGCTCTGTTTGCTTCTGCATCTGCTGCCCCGCGAAGCCCAGGGAAAGCAGGGCAGGCATTTCACCGAGTGCTAAACAGCTGCCTGTCCCCACACTTGCCACTCCAGGACATTTCAGGGAAGGGAGAAGAAGGGATAGGGAACCAGCAGTGAGCTCAGTACCCTCGTTTATGACCTTAATGCTTCTCTGAGCTCACTGGCTTGGCCAGACCCTAGGGACCATTGCCTGCCAGCCCTGCAGAAAGAGGGAACTTGGGTAGATCTAGGAGGTAGCTCACATGGGAACTGGTTATGGCTGGAGATGGATATTACTGAAGCATGACAACTCTTCATCCAAACATTTTCTTTTCTTGTATTTTAGTGGGCAAAAATGGACTGTTTTGAGTGAAACAAGGAAAAATCTCTTTTGAGACAAATTCATTCTTGTTGAATGGAAGTTCCTGAACTGAACAGCTCACCCATCTCTCCATCAGCTCTGCAGACTCTGCTCAGAATGACTCCTCATCTGTCTCCCATAGGAATGAGTTTTCAGACAACTCTGTTTCTTCAGTGACTCATTCCCTAAGGGAAAAAAAAAATCTTCAAGAGCAGAGGTTGCTCTTGTCCAAGATTTTGTCCAAGAAAATCTCTTACTGCAGTGTCATCCATGGAAGGGATCCCATTCCAATGCACAGACTATCTACTGAACATGCAATAGAGATTTGGTACAACAGATTTGAACTTGCCTATCTGTTTAATAACTACTGGGCATGTGTGTGTGTGGAGGGGGCATTGTTATTGGGAGAGACAAGAAACCTCTAAAAAATATATATTTTAGAGGAAACGGCTGCTGCTTTAGGACAACATAGCAGCCTGGCCTGGGTTGTCCATAAGGGAATGCTGGTTATATTGCTCCATCAGGATGCCTGTAACCGTACTGAGGTTAAACATGCATTAGTAAGATCTGAGTGTTAGGAAGCAGTGAGAGGAGACCATCAGGAGATCAGACTCATTCTGACACTTTAAATGAGAAGCAAAATGAAGTCTAGAAGTCCATTTATCCATATCAGTCATGTTAAGTCTTAAAATGTTCATACCAGCCAATGAACATCATTAAAGAAGAGAGAGCTACAGGATACACTTTAGCAGGAAAAATCTGATCAGCTAGCCTCTAAGTTAGTGATTTCTATGACTTCATCTGTGCATTAAAAATGCAAGTAAATGCCATTTGGTGTTAGCTCTGCTCCTAAGATATTAGATGGAGTCAATTCACAGTTCTTGCATGGATAATATTTTTTGTTTTTAGAAAAGGATGTTGAAACAGAATGGAAAATTAAAGTAATTTTTTCCTGGCAGCAATGCATAAGTGTTGACCATGGAATTCAAAAGAAAAAAAAAAAGCAAAACAAAACAAAAAAGAGAATGAATATCTAACCAGACACTTCTGTTTTAGGCAGCAGTGATTTCATTAGTGATTTTGTTTGAATAAAGGCAGAAGATGTTATACCCTTTCCGTAGTGGAATTGCTCTTCAAGTCCAAACTATCTGTGGTCATTACAGTCTGATGAGAATCGCTAGAAAATAGCTGCAGGAGCCAGAAACACGCCTGGGGCAGACTTGCTGATCCGCCACCAGATGTGTTTTAGCTGAGCATGCAGAGCTGGGTGTAGGTGGGTTGGGGGTGCAGTGCATCCTTTCCCATGTCCATGGGTGTAACTAATTCACTCTGGAGTATTTAGGACCTTCTCCTGCTGGTCCAAGGGTTCAGTGCCCTGATTTTAGCAGTTGGTCCCTGCAGACCTGCTTGCTAGCTTCTGTGGTAGGGTTTTTAATCACAGACAAAGCTCAGAAAAACTAAAGCTTTGACTGGGGGAAAGGCTATACTTGGGGTAGCAGATACCTCCCTTCCTCTGTCACCTCTTTTGTTCAGATTCCCTCCACACTTAATGAAGAAACACTCAAGGCTATTGATGCTAAGGCACATCCCAAGCATCCATTTCCGTGCTGAAAATCCTACTGGCACATCTTGCTCCTGGAGAGGTCCCCATCTGGTTGAATAGCTGTGACCCTGGGAGCAATCCAGGCCCTGTCTGTGAGTTCCTGCCTTGCAGTCACCCCAGTTTTGCTCCACCTGACCTAGGCAGAGCACAGAGGGGCAGTGAGAGCTAATGGGAGAAGCACAGCAGGTTCCTGGGCCAAGAGGGCCCAAGGAAGCTCCATCCATGGCCAAGCCATGCCGAGGCAGAGTGTGCCATCTGTTGTCACACCGCTAGATGTCCTTACGAGAGAAGGCTAGGGGCTGCCCACGGCCCCGGTAACCAAGGAGACCAAGCCGGGCCCGGAGCTGGGGGGATCCGGCCTCTCTCTGCTCCAGCCCGTCCACACTTGCCCCTGCGATGCCTGACACAGAGCTGGGCATGCGAGGAGAGCGAGGACAGGGAGAGGGGTGGGAGCCGGCGCTCGCTCCAGGATGTGGTGGTGTGGCAATGCTGGCAGTGGGCACCCCGTCAGAACCTCAAAGCCTCTTTTGACACCTCTTTTGATCAGGTGTCAAAAGAAACATCTGCACTGAGAGGAACTGGGCAGGGGGATAAGCAGCCCCATGCATGGAGGATCCTGCATAGCTCAGACACTCTGCAGCATCGCTCAGGTCTTCTCAAAGTGAGCCCGGAGTGGCTGACGTGTGGGGACCGCTGGCCATGATTCGGGCTGGCTGAGCCCACATCACACACACTCGTTTTAAGAGCATCTGAATTACACAGTGTCTCTGCAGAGCCTTTGCTGCAACGGGCTGTGCAATCTGGGCTACCTGGTCCCTCCTCTGATAAAGCCGTGTCCCTCTGCTCTGCTTCACTCCCAGTGCTGCTATCCTCACCGGAGCCCATGCTGGCAGAGCCAAGGGAAGCCCAGGAGAGGGGGAGGCTGGTTCTGGGCAGGCTGGCACCACACTCCCCTCCTGCCGGCTTCATTGGAGCCTGCGAGGTGTTGAGAGAAGGACTGGGAAACACAAGGTGAAACTCTGCAGTGAGGAGATTAGAGCGCTTGTTTTTTTCTCTTCTTCAAAGGAATGACTTTGTATTTTTGGAAATAATAGCTGCTCCTAAAATCCTGGTACAAACTCTTCTAGGCTCTAGCCTTGCTTGTCAAGCAGTGTGCTAGGGGCCCTGTTGGGAATGCGGGATTTTAACTCTTTGCTGCCTTCTTGCCTTTCCCACTTTCAGTAATCGACTCCCCTCACCCCAGCGTAGTTCAGTGACTCAGGATAACAGTAGCTGATGCTTGGAATGGGGAAGAGTGCTCAAATAGCAGGAAAGGTGAGGTGGACACCTTGTGCAGCCTAATGCTAGTAGGTGTTGGAGAGCGAAACTGATGACACTGGTGTTGGGTGCTGAGCAGCAGCATTTCAGCCATGGTCAAGGTGTGACTGACACAGTCTACAACCTGGCAACCAGCTTTGATAAAGGAAGGTGCCCAAAATAGGGAGAATAGGGGAAAAAAACATTTCTGTAGCTTGGTTTATGGGTTAACCTTCTCACTGGTATACACATCTCAACAGACTTGATGCATCTTGATAGTCAGGAGCCTTAGGGTGGGAAGGAAGGGCAAAAGATGCTAGCTGCAAAGTGGTGGAACGGTAATGATGTAAACAAGGGGGGTTAGCAGCACACTAATTACATCTGCAGATGAATCTAAACAGGGAGATGTAAACTCCAGCAAGAAGTGAGACACAAAGGACTCCAGAAAACTGGGAGTTGTGGGAGGAAGCGACAAAGAAAGACAGTCCTGCTGAAAGCAGTTCCTGCATTGTGGGAAAATAACCCCCAAAGCTGGATTTAATGGGAGTGAAACACCTGGAGAGCAACAGCCTCGGGCAGAAAGCACTCGGCCGACCAGGTACAAGTTTGCAGTCGTTGTTATTGTGAGTTGCAGACCCTGGAGAATTGTATGATTAGGCAGGAAGAGGCCCCTGTCGCTTCTTTGAAACTCAAGAAGAATGCAGTTTGGAGGATGTGTGTGCTACTGGGCCCAGAGACCTTGAGAAACAGGGTTTTTTTAGGGGAACATAAGAAAAGAGCCCATGAAAAGATGTGTGCAGCACTGAGCAATAGCAGACAGAGGAGGACAAGAGGGACTGCCCTGTTCAGAGCGAGTGTGAGCACAGGAGGAAAACACAGAGATGGAGAAAGAAAGGGCAGAGGGAGTAAGTAGGAAAACAGATATGAGGAAATCTGGAGATTGGAGGAAGGGACAGAACAGGAAATGCTTCCTCTCCCATAGCAGGCTTTGTGCTTTAGTATTTTTAGTCATCTTCAGATGCTGTGTGCAAAGGATGTTGCAGTCAAACCATGCTGTGCCATGGTCATACAGCTGTCTGGAGTGGCCCGGAGAGGTGGGATGGGTTTCAGGAATGCCCCTCAAAGCCTGCTCTGCTGAGCTCCCACCATGACTCCAACATGGGAAGCAAGGGGAGGTGTCAGGGACAGCAGGTGCCCTTGGCATGTACATCATGTGCTTGCTCTGCCTCAGGCTTCCTTGCTCACCCCTGTGACACTGAGGATATCCTTGTCCGGCCCTATTACCCCGGCATAGGCTGTTGCCTTGGTCAAGGAGACATCACAGGTTTCATAGATGTCCAGGATGTGAAGCCCAGCTGCTGGACTGCTCCTGAGCTGCCGACTAGGCCCATGTGTTTGTCAAGAGGAGCTGTTAGAACCAGGCTGTGGAAATCTGGCATTGCCTTCTGCTTCCTGCTGAGCTTATGCCGGGAGTGGAGCACTCTTTGGAAATGTTGTGGAAATACATGACCTCACACAGACACATCGTGCTTGGCTCTGGGGCTGATCCACCCTCAATCTGTCCTCCCGCGACTCAGTGTTCCCATGGCTCTCTCACATCTTCACGCCTCATTCATGCAAAGGAACCAGAGAGAGACTCTCCATGTATATCACTTGTGCACTCTTGTGCTCCTGTAACAGTGAAACCTGTTTGCCAGCAGTCCTGGGATGAAGCTGTAGGCATGGTGAGGGCTTAACATGCAATGTGCTTGCAGAAACTGCTCCCCTCCCAAATCTGCACCATGGACATTAGGCTGCCACTGCCTTGGTCTTTGGTCCGTTGGAGTTAACAAAAGTCCTAGTGCAAATCTTGCTGCAGAAGAAACCTGATTTCAAGGGGCTACTCATGATAGATACCACCAGATTCCAAGCTGCCCAAAGCACATGAGAACTGGTAGAAAAACTTCTCCTGGGAAAGATTTGGAAAAAGCTCCCCTGTGCAG
Organism: Crypturellus soui; assembly: GCA_032275445.1. Lineage (NCBI taxonomy): Eukaryota > Metazoa > Chordata > Aves > Tinamiformes > Tinamidae > Crypturellus > Crypturellus soui. The sequence continues at coordinate 500,999 of JAUBNY010000168.1, read as the reverse complement.
TGCAGGAGCTGGGCGCTATGCACTGCAGCCCCTGTCTGCATGTGGAAAGCTGTGCTTGGAGCTGCAGGCAGCCAAGGTTTGCCCATTCACGGTGCTGGGTGTGCAGAACTATATGAAACATGTAAGATACCACATAAGAGGGAATCATACTCAAAGTGGGACCCTGAGGGGGAACGTAGGCCTTCTCTCACCAAGCAGCTCCTCATGTCAATGAAGCTGAGGAGCACCATTTCATCTCTTTTACCACCTTTTTTATTTTTTAACCTACTGCTATTTTCCAGGGATTCAGTGACATGCTGTGCATCTGTGTACTGTGTTGGAAGAGGTCTTAGTTTTCCCCAGAGTTTATGTTAGGAGCTCTAGCAACCACATGAAGCATTCTGAGGATTTTGTCATTTGCCGCCAAGGTGGCTTGAAAATAGCGTTGGAGTTATAAGCTCCCTGAGTGGCTGCCGAAATCGGCTGCAATCGCAAAGCTAGCTGAGCCCTGGTGAGCAGCCCGTGTCCTGCAGCCGGAATAATTCAGGCTCTGAAACTTGGAGCACAAAGCAATTCACAGGCTAACCCACTTGTAGGGCAAAGGATGAAGTGCTACATCCTGAATATGAGCAGTGAAATTACCAGTGCCACCTCTGTCAATGCCACTGAATCCCTCTGAAATGAATTCTTTAGAAGAAATGAGCCTGTTATACTAAGAGATTTACCGAACACCACGGATTTGCCTTTCATAGCTCCGTGCAGGGGCAACACAGGCTGACCTTGTTCCAAGGTCAAATAAAATCAGTGTGAGTTCAGCAGCAAGTGCTTCCTATGCGCCTGCCGCCTCTGCTTGCAGAACAGTGGCCAGGTCTCTTCCTGGGGAAAGTGAATGAGTCTATAGCAGGTCTGCTCTGCTTTCTGCAAGGGAGGATCCAGGCAATCCCATGGTGCCTTCAGGAGCCACATGTTAACTCATGAAGGTAGAATAGCACCACTGGGAACAGCCAGGATCAGGTCCAGGTGGCTGCCTGCATGCTAGAGAGATGTGGCTTGGTCAGCCTGGAAGCTGGGTGGGATGGGGCGTCTGGCCATCACTACCAGCTGCTAAGACTTAGTTGTCCATCCAGTCACCTCTTGGGCATTCTGTCGCCCTCATTCCACCCTGGAGAGGGTGGAGAGCCCTTCTCTTCACACAGCAGGTGCTGCACATGTGGAGATCAGGGTCTTCCGCCTGGACAAGCCACTCCAAGGTCAACGTTTCTGTGCTAAAGGCACAACTCACCTGCCCCTCAACCTGTTCTTGGATCATCACCATTTTCTACAAAGGAAAATGACATCTGAGGGAAGGTTAAAGCTCTGATTCAGGAGCACAGCGAAGGGAACTGATAGGGAGAGGAGCTTTACACAGCAAATGCTTCTGAACAAGAAATTGAGGTGATTATCATTAATCATGTAAATTGAGCTGCTTAGATAGCATGTCTCCACCAGTCACCCACCTCCCCGGTCCTACAACATATTGAACAGACCCAACAGTGTTGTGAACATCATCAAATGAACAGGCAGACGGGAAGCTCCCTCCCAACACACCACCCACCTCTCCAAGCTCTGCTGCCAGCTTGCAGGGGAGTAGAAGGGAATTCGCCCTTTGCCTGCGGCTTCACATCCTTCTGTAGTGCTCTGGCTTCTGCAGGGCGGCCTTTGGGGAGGCTGAGCAGCACCAGTGCAGCTGCATTTGCCCCAGCATGGGGCTACACAGGCTACATGGTTGGCTCAGTGTGTCCTCACCATCACCACGGAGTTTCTGCCATTCGGAGAAGAACATTAAGTACAAGACATATCTTCTGATCCAGACATTTCATGCCTGCTGTTTCCTAGCTGCTCTTCTGACTGGTGCCAGAGTCCCCATATGGCTTGTTTCCCAGGGATCTTTTCTAGCTGTATTTTAGGAGAGCTTATCAGCAATGACAGACCTAAGGTGGCAGCAGGTCTGTGTGTTGTGGTCTCCCAGCACTACCTAGCAGATCGTGACCGGTTGTGCACACCTTTTGTTGCATGACTCTCAGAGCACGTGCTATGTTTCACAGGACACACTTTCACACCAGTGCCTGTCCCCTCTGGGGCTATGATACCTCCGTGGAGTCACCCGGGTGGGAAGGAGGGATGTACAGAGATGCCTGCAGCTTCCCGGGACCACTGGGATGAGCAGGGAGCAATGGGAATCCGGGAAGGCACCACATTGGCTTCAGTCATATCAGGACAGCAGGACATGGCCACGAGGACTTGGTGGATGAAGGGAGACGTGGGCAGAAAGTCAGTTTGTTCCCCTGCTGCCTGAGCCTATGTCTTTGGGAATGCTCTGACTGCAAAGTGAAGCCGTCTCCTTGATCCTCAAGCTGTCTTTTGAGTTTAGAAATCCTTCAGGGCTGTAGGGGCCAGGTAAGAAAGACCCTCTGCAAAGCAATGGCTGCTCAGAGGCCTCATCATCTACTCTCTGAGCTGTCATGGTCTCTCAGTGTCCATGCTGGGAGTTGAGAGGCAGGGAGCTCTGGAAAGTCTCAGATTTGACTGATTCTGGGGGAGGGAGCACACAATAACAGTTTGTTTGGGTTCCCCACTGCTGAGAATGCTCTTAGATGTTATGATTTTTTAATATACTCCCAACACATGAACACGCCAGGTGTTAGAAATTCATAAATTTGCATCTCTGCAATAAGTGCTTGATTCTCCCCAACGGGATCAAAGCTGATCTTTCCTGGAGAGGCAGCCTGTCTATTCAAAGCATTTTCATGTGACAGCTTAAAACAGGCTCTGTGACAGTGCTGTGGAGCTGCAGTGGCCACCACCCGGAAATCTGTGCTGCTGTTTGCACTGACTGTCAGGTTCTTCATAATTTTGTGCTCTGGGGCTGCCTCCTGTACAGGCTACCTCAATCCATACCCCTGGTGCCAAATGACCTGGAGTCTGGCATGAGTGCAGCACCTCCTGAAAGAGAAACCTTTCAGCCGGCTCTGTGTTCACAGAACTTTTCACCCCATGCAGACTCTCAAAATCTATTAGAAAAAACATTTTTCTCAGGTGAATAAAAATATCTCAATGCCTTAATGAGAACATTAAACTCAGTTTCACCTGCTTTGATTGGTGCCATGAGGTCTCGTAGCAGAACAAACATCTTTTGTCCAATTACTCAAAAAAAAAAAAAAAAAGAAAACCCAGCTGTTTCCCTGCCGGGTCCTGTATTACCTTGTTCTTGCAATTCTCTTCATTGTTCACCACGTCAAGCAGGGATACCTTATTGTTGACAGAGATTCTTAGGCCATATAGCTGGGACAATCCTTTTTATCCGTGGTTGTGCACCATCCTTCTCATGACAACCTGAGAGCAATCCCAGAAATAGAGGATTCCCATCTTTCATTAATAAAGCACCGCTGTTTCCAAGCAGCACTCGTACAGCTCCAGAGACCTCCATTAGTATCACACATCTCTCCAGTAAAAGTGTAGGTTTCCCAGTCTCACACTGACTAACCTACTGTTCAATGACTTTCAGTCTTCCGAATTTGTCAGAAATTGAACTAACACCCACCCAACATGGTGTTGTGTGTTCCAGGATAGCAAATCTGAATTTGCTGCTCAGGTTCTTCTTTGGACGGCCTTTCAGAGACCCATGTTTGTAGCTAGTGGATTCCCATGAGTCTAAAGATCATAATATGGAAACTATCAGTATTGAATCACTATAGATTAGTATTCCAGATGGCATCTGTCGCTGGGATTGCTCTATCAGTGAGAGAGCATGTTTCTCCCCTCAGCATGTCCCCTCAGGGTGGGACATGCTCACTTCCCATCGCCTTCCCAGATACCTTTAGTTTCATGATAAGATCCATAGGAGTCACCCTATAACATGATAATGGACATCTCCTGTTTTCAAGCTCACAGCTCTTGTGTCTGCATCCTCATGTCTGCCCCATGTGCTGGGGCATCCTGAGAGGGAAGTCAGGAGGCAAACTGCCAATTAACATCTGCTAATTGAAAATCACAATTCCAGAATAGAGTAATAAATGTTTCTGCTCAGGCTAGCTGGAATTTATGGCTGTGGTCAGAAGGTAAGGGCAGTCTGTACACAAGATGTGAGCAATGACATGTGTCTGCATGCCTCCATGCTGCCAAGCCAGGTGAAATTTAGGCTCTGAAATTTAGGTTTCCAGAGGGCCTTAAGTGGAGCAAAATCAACAGCAGTGAAGGTGATGAATAATCAGGAAATAATTTTTAATCCAGTTATATTTGCTCTGCGTAGTTCTTTTTCTGCATGTTTCTTAAGGCACTATTACTAAGAAATAGGTGCTCTTGTCTGGGTTTGACAGACACCTGTACCTTTTTTCCCTGAATGAAGTAGTTCCCTGGGAATTAAGAAATCCCGGTAAAGCTTGGAGAGTCACCTTCCCGAGATCATGGAAATATCATCTACCTGATGCGAAATAGCGAAGACAGGAACCATCTGGGTAAGTGGAAATCTGCAGCAGCAGAGGCAAAGCAGCATTGCACGGAGTGCAGAAACGGCAGCTGGTGAGGGCTTTGCTGAGCTGGTTTCCTGACTAGGATTCAGCTGCTGTTTTCTAGAGGACCTCTAAATGCTGCTGTGCTTTGACAGGAGTATCTGCAGCGCTGTTGTGTACAGCCGCTTTGCCTATCTCCCAGGAGACTTCATGCTGCCCGGGGTCATCGTTGCGCTCGCTCTCGGAGCTGCGATGTTCAGGCCCATCCTGCGGGGACAGAGGACTCGCTGCCTGCAGGACCTGTGCACAGGCTGCTGCGGGGGCATATCCAAGGAAGTGGCTTTAGAAATAGGATGAAGAGCAAAAAGCTCCTTGCTGTGGGGCCCACATACTGCCAACTGCATGGGGATCAAGACTGTCTGATGCTGCACGTTGCCTCTTCCACAGGCTGCGTGAAGGATTGATGGCACCGGGTGCCTTTCCAAGAGCAAAGTCCCATCACACGGAAAACGTTAAACATTGTCTGGCATGACATTGTGCTCTCTGGCACTGACCCGGGCAGCCTGCTGACTGCAAATCTGCTGGGTCCACAGGCGGATTATCCACACATCAGCACATTTAAGAGAAATTAATTTCCCTGCAGGAGCAGGGAAGAAAGTCTCTTCCAAGCCAGAGTCAGGTAGCAGTCACGATTGAAGCACTGTGATAAGGGGCAATGATGAGAATCTCCCTTGTGTCACACAGAGATGCACCAGCCCTTTGCCTGTGTCTTCATATGGACAAGGCAGCAAGTGGGAAAGTCATCCCCCCCAAAAAAAACAAAACAAAACAAAAAAGAGAGAAGGAACAGAAAGAGAGACCCTGGAAAACTGCTTTTAAAGTTAATTACACAGGAAAAGGAACTCTGAAGGTGTTTGCATATTCCCTTTGCTGTTAGTGTAAGGATATAGAATATCTGTAGAGAAACAGAGATGAGAGAATGGGGTCACAGATACATGAATAACGAAGTGAGTATTTTTAATAAAACTAGTGTAATTTAATTAGTGATATCTATCTGAAGAATGCCAAATGTCCCACTGCTAGGAAAGAGGAAAATTTTGCCCCCAAAGTGCTGCTAGGCTGTGACTTGTCCTACAATAATACATCATCTTTGGGACAGAGGGAGCAGAAAGTAAAGGATGGTACAGGGAGGTAAATATGAAATGAAATAAAATGTAATGTGGCCTTACTAAAGGCAGACCAAGTGAGAAAAACTTGCTCTCTTTATTTGGGAAGATAGCTTTTGAGTTGTTTATTTGTTTTTTTAATGGAAGGGAAATGCAGTAGATTTCGTCTAACTGTACTTCAGTACAGCACTGTATGGAAAACTTCCTTGTGAATCTGGACCAGCTGGGCTCAGCCAGGCAAAAAGGACCCCGGGAAAGAGTTGTGGGTGATCTCCGAATCCAGCTCCTCTCTGTGCCCGCAGTCAGGTCCCGTCAGGAGCGCGGCCGCTGCTCTGTGCTGAGCGGCGCAGCAGCATCTCCCTCAGCTCCTGCTGTCCCTGAGAGCCGGGCAGGCCAGAGGGAACAGCGTGCACAGTTCCCTGGCTCCCGTCCATGCTTTTTCTTTGGGAAAACTCACCGAGACCAGCTGAGAAACCACCCGAGAGCCTCTTTCAAGGGGCAACGATGCAGCCTGGAGAGGAGAGCTCCAACCTCCTTACGGCAAGATAGAGAACTTCATGCATGAGGCTGATCCTTGCCCGCAAGCGGTTCCCCTGATGCCATCCCCAGGCTGCCGCTGCCCCAGGCACTCTCTGCTCAGACTTGCATCTCATTGCACAGGTTTGCAGCTCGCCAGAGCCAGACCCAGGCTGGGGATTGCCTTACGCAGGCAGAAAGGGAAAGGAAATTAATGCTACTTCTCCCCTCCAGTCTAAGATCAGGGAACAATTTGCTAGGGATTTGTATGGCTTTTCAAAAGTCTTCTTGAACAGGCTCTGTGAGGGATAGGCCACGCTAAAAAAAAAAAAATGAAGGCAAAAAATATCACTGTATTCTGAATGGATAATTTGTTAGTTGGAACAGAAAAAAGGAGAATAAGAAAAATAAAGTTCCTTGCATGCTAGAAACTGCTTTTGACTTTGTGGGGCGCACGCAGCTCCCAAAGGCAGGAATTTATCCTACGTTATCATCATTTTCATCTCCATAGAGCAAAACCTGGGTCAGTATTGAGATGTACCTGGGAACACACCTCTGCACAAACGCTTCCTCCTGGATGGTAACCCATCTCTGATAACTAATGTTAGAGACTAGTACTCTAACAGCTGCTCAGAACCCTGCTGGAAACCCTACACCCTGGGGAGGCTTTTGTGGACTGGCGTAAGCTCTGCGTGGATTTCCAGCAGAACTCGGGAATTTTCCACAGCATTCCTATGATGGATGTGCGCGCTGCTGTTTCCTTGGCTTCTTGCTTCTTCTTATGGCTGGGAGCCACCAGCCCTTGCAGGCGTCAGCATGGGTCACGGAGCGAGCGCTCCCCCAAGAAACGCCTGCCCACGTGCTGGGACTGGCCCCCGGAGGTCAGGTTTCCAAATTGAATTTCCCTGGTGCGAGGATCCCAGGAGCCAGGCTTGATAAAAGCAAAGCTTGCGAGGTTCCTCAAACATGCGTTTCTGGTGACTGTCACCCGTGCCCTGTTTTGATGTTTCTATTTGCTGAGTAGAGAACAGGTTGTAGGTTATAACTACAAGGACGTTTTCATGAGCTTCAGTGGGCTGTGACCACAGGAGGGTGTCCTGCTGTCCTCCTCCCCCTTGAGTCCCCTCGGACATGGCTTTGGCCACGTGGTGAGGCAGTAGGGCTCACTAAAATGTCACCACTGACCCGGCAAAGAGAAGAAATCATTGTTTTGCCTGTTTCCAACAGATGTTGTTTGCCTGACTCACATGAGCACGAGGAAAGGCACAAGTCAGGGCAGCAGGAAGGGGACGGGAGCAGGAGGAGCAGGGCTGGAAGGGGCAGGAGATGTCCCCTTTGCAGTGCAGTGAGCTGTAAGACTGTCTCAGGCACCGCAGGGAGTGACTTCCAGCTTTTGTGCTTGTGTCTGGCGAGAGGCTGCAAATGAAAAGCCACAAAGGCAATTAATTGCTAATGACCGTCACTCTGCAGGACCATGACAGGAGGGAACAAAAAGGATTCTTCATTCCTCAGTAATGGCAGGAAAGGCCAAGGTCCATGTTTGCTAACTCTGCAGCATCCAGGAGTCTCTCTTTGTGTGGAGGCGATGGGCAGCAGCGAGGGCAAGAGCAGGAAGAGAAGCAAAAGCTCCACAGGTTGCTTCCCTTGCCGGAATATCTGCATTTCCACCGAGGAGTTTCTATAGGATCCCAGCAAGGGCTCAGTCCTTCTGCAGTGTGCGGGCAAGCCCTGGTGGCACGGGACTGTCTGGGAATAACTCTGGGAGCATGGACTCTGCTCCAGCACCTCGACTGCTGCAGTGTCAGGTCATGGTCGGGTCATGAAATGCATATTGGGGGAAGAGCAAGAGACAGAACAAACGCGGTCAGATGTTATGAGGAAAAAAAAACATTCCACACTTTCCCATTGTGTATCCTTGTTTGATAAACTTTTAAGCTGTGTTTGATGAGAAGCTGTTACTCATCTCCTGGCTGGAAACATGATTTCCAGGGACGCTGACTCATGGCGGCTGCTGCGGGAACACGGCCACTCTGGACCTTCCCATGATGCCTTTTAGCCAGGAGAGCCTGGAGCTCCAGCCGCTGATGTGGGCCATTCCTCTTCCCCTGGAGGCAGCCTCAGCAGTTTCATTTCCTTTATAAATCCCAGAATTGCTTTCCTCTTTTGGCATTTGATCTGGGCTCTCTGCCTCTCCCTTTGCGATGCATCCAGAAGAGCTAGCTCATTTGGAAGAGCTATCTATCTGCTCTGTGAAATCCGTTGACCCTCATCCACCTCCTCTGGAAAGGCAGGTCCCAGAGCAGAGCCGATCCAGGTCACACGCGCCACAGTCACCTTGGGGCCTGGCTTCAGCAGATGAAGGCCAGCACACAACTGGCTTTGCAACAGAGCAAGCAGAAGGGATGGGGATCTTGAATATTTTCAGGTTACTGTAATTTACACTCAAGGCTTTTGGTCCCAGCTGTGCAATGGGACAATGTGCATGGAAAGCTGGACCTTTCCGCGAGGAAAACGTCCTGCCACCTACCACCACCAAGGAACAGATATTTTAACCTTCCAGGGTCAGTTTCGGAAACGGTAGTCACGCAATGCAGTGCTGTTATGTTGCACATAAATGAACCTTCCTTTCTCTGAGCCACCCTGGGAGTGTGGATCATGACATCCCCCTCATCCAGCGGGTGTTTCCTTTAGCCCCTGTGATGCCGGGAGGAAGCCTGTGGGCTCTTTGCTTCCTTAGGAAGTGCATCTCTGCTGTGGCTCTGCTGTAAGACGGAGAAGATGTGGACACTGGGATGCTGCCAAGGATGGAAGTGCTTTGCAGGCAGGAGATGCCATCTCCTTTCTCCTGTACTGAAAGCAGAAATGACCAGTCCTCCAGCCTCGTTTCTGATGCAGGAAAAGCCTCTCTGATATTAATAAGAATCTAATTATACATTTATTGTTCCATGAATTAATTACATTGCAAGTAGAGTTACCTTTTACACAGCCATTAAACTTCAGGAAGGCCTCTTTATACCACTCCATGGATAATTTAATTAGCATACTAATGTCTTATTAGCTATAAACCCAAAGCTGGTTTAGAATCACTTAAATTAAAACTCAAAAGCCTTCAGCCACCCCATAACCCCGCCGTCTTCGTGCTGGGTGAGGGTGGGGATGTGTGCCGGCGCCGGGCTGCTGCCGGGCTGCTTCCCGGACGGCACCGTCGGGAAGCACCGCTGCCTCTGCCTGCGCGTGCCGGGCAGCCTTGGCAGAGCACAGAAGCACCTTGAGTCTCCTCCTAATTCTCTTATTGTTTCCTGGTAGCTCTCAGTGACTTTTGCATTAATCGGGGTAGTCTGGAAGAGCTGTGGCAATCCGTTGAGGATGTCCTCTTTCCAAGGGACATCCCTTTTGGATTAAAACTGCAGAGGGGAAGGAGATGGTGAGGGAGCATGTCCCAGGTTGGGGTCTGGCCCTCTGCTCCCTGTTTCACTGACCCACTGCAGCTTCAGCACTGCAGGTGGATTGAGGTTGGGCAAAGAGCCAGGATTATATTACATTACCTGGTCCCCTACCTCCCACTCACTCTGTGGTTAGGATTGTCACTTATGTATATTATTAAATACTGTGGTTTATGAGTTTATGTGATAAAGTCTTTTTTTTTTAATTTCTTCTCCTACCAATCAGTTCATGAATATAACTTTTTTTCTGGGTCTTCTTGGCTAACAAATAGCTTAGTTTGTTGATTTGAAAATTGACTCAGAGGTAGAGTTTAACCAAATCGAAAAGCAGTACTACTGCTTGAATGTAATAATCTGAAAAGAATTGATTAATTTTCATGATCCTTCATAATTGCTTCAGTTTGCACCCAAGAGGCCACTGTCATCAATAGATGAATATGACATAATTCTTAAAGTCCAAATAATGCATGAAAAAGAATTTAGAAAATTCACTCATTCTGAAACACAGAGCGGGCTGTGGCACATGAGCAGCTCAGCTCCACGTCCAGCTCATTTCAAGGAAGGCATTCATTGTTGGAGGAATCGTGCTGTAATTTAATTCACTTGTTAAGAATGTAATTATGTTCATCATCTTTGGGAAAGAAGAGGATCAAATTCTATCACAGCGATGCTAACCTTTAGACTTAGAGATTTCAGCAAAATGAGGAGGCCAGTCAAAAGCACCAAAAGTCAAAAGTAAAGAGATTAAAATTCTGAAATTTGGCATGGATGCTCTTTAAGGAATGACATAGCAAAATACCTACCTTCTGCAAGGTACTTAACCACATGCTCAACTTTAATTGCCATTAATGAGATTTCAGCATATGCTTAACTATATTGAGAGCTGATAATACCTAAGGGGCTCAGGCTGCCGGCATAGGCTGATCAGGAAGCACCGGAGGAAGGCAAGAGGGAACACAGGTAAATGGCAAGGTCCAGGAAGGTGCTTGGGCCACACAATGGTCCTTGAAAAATGGAAATACAACCTTCATGGGGTCAATAAACAGGGGCAGAAAATAATCATGAAAGAGGGGAAACAGGAAGCTGGCAAGAAATAACAAGACTTAGAAGAAATAAAAACAAACAATAGATTATTCAAGTCTGGCAGGAAGAGGAAAGTCTGCAAAGGAACGAGACAGGTTTGCCGGCTCCCCAGGAGTTAAAGGGAACAATTAAGGAAGATGAGGACATAGCTGAGAAGTGAAATGATTTCATTTCATGAGTTCTCACCTCAGGGGATGGTGGGAGAAATCAGCTTTTGACTTGCTCTTTCCTGGTAATAAAGGTGAGTTGCTATTAAGGATTAAGGTATCAAATGAAGAGGCGTTGGCGCAAATAGGTAATTTAAAAAATATTAAGTCACTGGGTCTAGGTGGGACATTCAAGGGTTTTGAAGAAACCTAATAATAAAGTGACTAAGCTACAACAGTATTTTCTCTCTGCTAAAGTGAGTGCAGGATCAGAGGACTGGAGGGCAGCAGGAATTGCTTTGCCCATATTTTTAAAGAAGCACTGGGAAATCCAGCAAATCCCCCTGTTGAGACTTGTATCAGTATCAGAGGCATAAAGCGAAGTGGCCGGTATATGCAGAGCTGCAAAACTCATGCCCGGTTGCAATCCATTCTCTTGGCGCTCCTCTGCATCTGCATGGGGGAATCCATCTGCCTTTGGAAGGCTCTTTGCTAACTCATTTTATCCGTGATTTGCCAGTCCTAGCACCATTCCACCTGCAGGACTTCCACAAGAAAGAGAGACCAGAATAGATGACAAGTAGCTTCAGCGTAGGCGGAGATGTTTCCATCTTGAAGATTCTGTCTGGTGCTCCTTTAGGAATTCCCCCATAGAGAAAAGATGTCTAGCCAAAGTGAAAATCTAGAAAATGCACAGAGGCATAAAAACATCCAGATTTAAGCCTGCTTATTCATCATTCTGTGCACACATATTATGTTACAGTACTTGATATGATTCTATTCTTCCCCAGTTCACTTCCTGAAAGAGAGCTTGCTATCTTCTCAAAGAACATTTCCTCCAACCTAAAACCAGCATCTGAGAAAGGTGGGATGGGACCAGACTAGATGATCCCTAGAGGTCCCTTCTAATCTGCATGATTATGAGAGTCTTCCTATTGCAGGAGTCTTCCTACTAAGGTCCCAGACACCAGGTCACCCAGCCAGCTGGAGGTGAGTGAGATGATTGCAGACATTGCACGTGTTTGCTGTTCCTGGGACCGCTGCCTCCTTGCAGTTTGTTGCAATTCCAAGATGCTGCCACCACAGAAAGCTTGTCTGGAGGCAAATAATCCCTAAACATCTCATTTTGGAGGCTCTGAAACATTCCATGCCAGGAAGAGCTTCCTGGATGATATGGAGCTCTTTTCTGATACAGCCCAGCAGCGCCTATGCTCCAGTTTAAACACCAGTTTTCATGAGACACAATCAGAATAGAAATTTTCTAGCGAAACATGAAACATTGTTGTAAAAACACGACACTGGAAAGAATATTTTTTAAATCTCAGCCACTTTCCCTTGCACTACTGTGGCATTTAATGTTGAGTTTTACAGCCTGAGGACATTACAGTTGTCTCCAGAAATGTGTTAAGGTATGGAAATGCAAACATGGTGCTAGGAAAACCTTAACAGTGATTTGTGGTGATGATATGCTATAGAGACATGACTGGGGCTGCAGCACAGGGGTGACTTTTTAAAATCCCTGTTCAGCTATGCTGGTATTTAGAGGCACGATAAATTTGTCTTATGCTTTTCTCCTTGCTAAGGCAGAGAAGGAGGACTGCACTGGGGAGCCGTAAAGCCTGTGCACTGCAAGGACTCCCACCCTTGTGCACTGCTATCCTGCACCCACAGAGAAGAGCTGCCCAACTGCTGCACCCGCGTTCATTTCTTTAAGACATTTCAGATATAGGGAATTAAAAAAAAAAAAAAAGAAAAATCAAGAGGAAAAGAAGCATTATTGTATAGAGGGTCTCCAGTAGTGAAAACCTGACTTCTGAAGGAATCATTCAGGATGACTCCAGGATCTTTCAGCACTGTGGTACCTCTAGGTATTTTTCACTGTCCCTGTGTTTTTCTTGTTAAATACGTAGTTTGGAGTATTTCTGTCTTATTGCTTTAGTGGGGGCTATAAATACCTAGTGAAAAGTGCTTTCACACTCTCTGGGATGCTCTGAAAAGCGTGTGAGCGGTAATACTCCATAGGAATAACTGCAACCTAGCATTTGGTGGGTTTATCTCTATAGAGATGTCCCCATGCAGTATTTCTCATATAATTTACATGTTTTTTTCCAAGGAAGAAGAAAAATATTTGAGATTCCTAGGTGACTGGAATCTTCCTGTATAAGATTTTCTTAGTGGCGGAGAGAGAACAACCTTTTGACCAGGCAGGGGAAATGGATCAGGTCTAGAAGTGGTATGTTATAGAGGTGTGGGTTTTCATCACATTTTGTTAAAAATACCAGCTCACCTTTGACAGAAATCGTATAATCTCTGTTTATCAAAGCAATTGATGAGCATAGGGTCTCACTGAGCAGAACCCAGCTCCGGCACAGTTGCAAATAAACACTGTCCAAAAATCCCTTTGCTATCTCTGGAGCGCCACAAATCCCTGCCATTCCCTCTTGGAGAAGCCTCCCTGTTGTGTGCTGATGGCAGCATTGCAAAAGGCACAAAAAGTATTGCAAAAGGGCACTGTGATGGGAGAGAGTGCAAGCAGAAAGGAGTAGGAGATGCAAAGTCATTGCAGAAAGAGATGCTGCAAATCTCTGTTAATCAGCACCTGCCACCTGACACAGGCACAAGCTCAAGACCTGCCTGTCCATACATGAGAACAGTGCAGATGATAGCCCTGGCATGCAGAGAGCGGCTTCTTCAAGGAATTCCAATTGGGTTGCCAAACTTTTCACCTTTACAGGAATCCATCAACTTCCAGCTACCCCCTCTGTAAGAAGAAGCTGCTTCCATTTAGAGCAGAATGGAGAGTATAGGAAAAAAAAACCATGAATATTAATTAGAATTTGGCTGAATTTCAATTAGGCTATGTTCAGTCTCCACAAATATTTGAGCAATGCTATCGCAAATACGGTGAAAAAGCAAATCTGTAACTTTAACACACAAATATTCACAAAAGATAAATTCTGAACTGCGTGCTCACAACTCGCGTCAGCTTGGCTTGGATTCCACATTTGTGTCCTGTTATTTCTGTGCCCTGGTCAGATGGTACATAAGGACTGAGCAAATTAAACAAATGTTCCAGGTCAGCGCAGCCTGTTAGGTGTGATGAGAGCATTAGTGCACAGCAGAGCCCTGGTGTGCGCAGGTTTGGGTACCTTGGCTGCTGCGTGGTGCTCCTGAGACCCTCTCTTATGAGCGTGTAACAGGCTGCCATCCCAAAGAGGGGCAAAATTGCCGCCTAGAAATGCTTTGGATCCAACAGGTCTTACACTAATCATGTTCACTGATAGGACTGCAAGTCCTAGGGAGGATTTAGCAGTAAGGAATAACATGTGGGAGCATTAGGTAATTAGGGATGAGGAATATTTGACTATGTGCCATGACCTGAGGTATGTGCCATGTCTCTGCACTTCAACTGGTTTTATGTCCTAGACTCAGGCATTGGGAGGAGAAGTTAGCTGATTTTCCCTCCGTTTCTACACTGCACCCTGGCTCCATGTCACCAATGGGAGGTAGCCTGCATGAAACCAAAGGTGGGCTAAACCCAGGCAAGCAGTGGTGAGCTAAGTGATGACCTGACTTTGTTAGGAGCAGATTTTGCCCAGAACCTGGGGAAAACCTGTGGAAATCCTGCCCCTAAGCAACATGAGCTTTCCTGCTTGGAGGGTGCTGCACTGATGGGAATCTCATCCATGTAACAGCCTCCAACTAGGAAGGCATTGACAACTAGGAAGGATTTCAGAAAACAAAGAGGAGGAGCAGGGTGCCAAGGCTAAGGCTGCATGTCAGAAGAGCCACCACAGTGGAAAGGTGGGGATGGGGAAAAGCCACCAAGGAACAAGAATGCAAATGCCATTATAGGAAAGGGCATTATTATCAGCAGATACAAAGGTCTTACGTAAAGAATGATAGCACAAAGTGCGATCAGTATGAAGCCGAGGAAGGGAAGGTGGAAAGGACCTAGCTGCCTCTCAGTGCTGCTGACCTGCTTGGTACCATAGACCGTCCAAACCAAACAGGAGAAAGGCAAGCAAGAAATTGTAGAAATCCACTCCTAAGGGGCTTTATGTCTCTGCCTAGACCAATGCTCTGCCCTGCTCCTCATTACACTCAGTGCGTAGAGGAGGCTTGGATCACCCAGGTCTGCCAGGAAGGGAATAGGGGCAGCAGGGTTTACTTGCCCCTGGAGAAACCCCATTCTCTGGGGCTCTAATTGCAGCATTCCCTGCAGAGATGCACTGAGATTCACTGAAGTGACTTAGAAGTCTATGCTGCACCCTAATTAACTCCTCAGACTGTCTTCAGGGGAGGCTGGAGAGAGATGGGCACTTTACTGCCAGATGAATTGCACCCTGGATTTCCTTTGCCTTTTCAGAACTGCAGGAGACTAGAGGAGCAGTTCAAGTGTAAACATCTTTCATGCAAGAAATTTCCGCTTAGAAATCCTCTTCTGTGTCCTTCACCTAGCTCTTCTCCTGTGAATAACAGCCTTTTCTGCACACTGACCAGGCCTTTCGGGTGAGTGATATTCAGACAACAGGCAGCTTCCCCGCTGCTCTTGCCAGTCCCTTTGTGAAGCTGGTGAACTGATTGATTGTTTGGTTTCTTGAGAACCCAATGCTGTTTCTGCTCTTTCACTGGGCGACTGAAATGTTTAAGCAGGAGAAAAGAACAATAGCGGCAGCATGTACAGCGGAGAGAATTGTGAGAAATTAAGGCTGAAAAACAAATGATTAATAGCGCGTTTCCTGAGATGCATGGCAAACAATAACCATTGATGCCGGCTCTGTGAAGAACTGGAGATTCACGATGCTTTTACGGATTTAAATAAATTCAATAGTGGGTATGGGGGATCCCTTACCCAGCAAACTGAGTGTGGGGCCCAGATCCACAGATGCAGTCTCTGAGATCTGCCGAAGGATCCCAAGGCAGCTATAAAATGACCAGGCTAAGAGCGACCCTTCACAGGACACAGGCTGTACGGAGCAGTGATGCATTAAGTGCAAATGGCTTCACACATCCAAACCTGTGGAGGACAGAAGAGTTTTCCTACTTGTGGGAATTCATGCCTGTGTGGCACGTACCCCTGCGTCCTGCTCCCCTTCTTCCTGCTCCCTTTTCTTTTGCAACAGTGGTTGGAGCGGATTGTGTCATTTTTGTCATACATTCTGATGCTGGCTATGGAATTCATTTTACACTCCCCCAGTAGACTCAAAAAATTTGCAGTAAGTCAAAGAAATTAAATTTTAAGCTCACTATTGAAGGATAATGAATCTGAAATATGTGATCTTTTGTAAAATTATATTCTTTCAAATGCTTAGATTCGGGGAACGCTATCTCATAAGGGAAGTACACAAAAAACTGCAATCAAAATGACCTATACAAAACATAAAGAAGAGTTAATAGGATTGCTCTGAATTCTAAAGGGGGTGGTGCAGAACTGCACAAGTGGGCCTTGCAGTGGGGCATTTATAATCTCCAATTCCATTAACAAATTTTAATATAGTCTTTGAGGGTAGAAAGCGGTCGTTAATAAAACTTTAAATTAAAGCATGCTAGCTGTCGGATTAGATCATTAAAATTGCAGCATACTGGCGGCTGACTGGCTCTGCAGAAGAGACATCATTGCTAAACCTACATTGTCGAGACCATGAAATAATTCCAAAGCAAACAGGAAAAAAAGGAATAAAACAATTTTATATGTGTGAATTATGATTCTATATCATGTTTAATGAAGAGAAAAATGTAATCATATTTCATCAGCTCTCAGTGCAATCGGTGTTTCTGAACGCTGCAGACCAGGCACAGGGATATGCACAGCGTGTCAGCAGCCCGTCCTGTGGATGGACACCCAGATGGGGGATGCCTTTAGGCCAGTGAAGACCATTGCCCTGGACCGGGGCACGAGGATGGTTTTCCACTATTTGGACTCAGGACTGAGTCTGAAATGCTCTAGAGAAACCACATCTTCTCCCAGTGGCAGTTTTTTTCAGCAGGAAGGCAGATTTGATTTCTAGAAATAATTGTTTCCTGAGGATATGGGTAGCTGCAAGATGAACCCGCTTTTCTTAGCGATTCTTTAAATATCTAGGAATGATCCTATGAGTAGGGCCTAGGAAACGGAGTTGATAGCTGAGTGTGCAGTTTTGCTTGATATTATCTAGTAGTTTCTTCAGGACTAGATATGTATCTGGGTTTTTTTTTTGTTTGCGTTTTATAAAGCCTTTTGTTCCCATTTGTGTTTTGCATCTCATGTAAAAATGCAGAGAATCAGGCTGACTCTGCTGTGCCTGATACTGAAAAGGAAAACTAAAGAAAGAAAAAAAAACACATTTTTTCCGCAAGAGATGTGATTAAATTCACCAAGAGTTGTGTGGGAGCAGTAAAAACCCTCTGAACAAAACTGTGGCAGTCTCCACTTACTCCATGCCTTGCGTCTGCCTCCTGGCTGGCTGGTATCCTCTGTCTTCTCCTTCCTAAAGGCTGCTTGCCTGGATAAGGCATAAGTGAAAGAGCTCTATTAAATTTGTAGCTCTATTAAATGTGTTTCTTCACGTTCCTGTGGTGGAAGCAATGGCTTTGGGCAGGAGGACACGCAGCAAGCGTTGCCAGGGATTGAGGACTGCCTGTTTGTCCCCACATATGCACTATAGGTTCAGATAGGGCTTTAGATAAGATGTAGAGCTTGGCTAAGATGAAGCCCATATCACACCTGCATGCCAAAACTTTTCCCGGGTTGCTCCCCATCTTGCAGTAGGAGAAGCAGATGAAGCAGAGGGTCTGTGCAGAGCACAGACAGCAGGAAAGCTCCAGGCCATGCCCTGTCTATGAAGCTGTGCCCAGTCTGTGAGCTCTGCAGCTAATGCAAGCCAGCCCTGAACATTCATCTCCAGCCCCAAGAAATGGCCTTTCCAGTGAGTAATATAGGGTAACTGGTGTCTCTGCTTATAGGTGACACTGGCGTTTGCATCTGTTGGGACAGCCAGAGAGTGGACAAGCAGCTTGGGACTGGTGACAAGTGGTGACATTTAAAGCAGCACTGTTTAAAGGGACTGAGCTACAAAATTGCCCCAGGTTTGGGAAGATCAGCAGCTGAAGAAAAGCACGTTCAACCTCCAAGCCTGATCTGCAGAGATAGCAAACAGTGCACAGCCTCTTGCTCTTCATATGAATTGCTTGTGAACACATTTGCCTTTCCATGAATTATTCATTCTCTTAAATGATTGGGCAGATGATTTATGCGAATGCTTCTTGGCCTATTGGGAGATCTTTGCTTGTACAAACAGCCATGCTGGAAGTGTCCAATTGGTGCACATGCGGGCTTACATGAGCATTTGTGACATTTTTGCTTCCTTCAAGCTTTTAAGTAAACAAAGTGTGCTCGTATGAAAGTCTAACTGGTGTCAGTGTGAATCTGTGCATGTATGAAAAATGAATACTTCTATTTAGTCCATGCAAAACATTCTTTTGATGTCGAACCTCACTGGTGAGCGTTTTCTTCGCATGCAATCTTCTTTCTTCTTGAAATAGACTTTTAGACAGAATATGATTTTTTTGGTTATTTTACTCTGAAGGTTTATTTCTAATTGTCTCTCTCTGGAAAAAGAAAAAAGGAAGGAATTAAACATTGCTTGCATACAAGAGAGCCAAGTGTAGGAGTGCTGAGCACTCCTTCAGCATCCCAAAGGGAAGCGAACGCTTTGCAGCTCCGTGGCGAGCAGGGCTGGCCGTGGTCGGGGGTAGCTCCTGCCTGGCCTCCAGAGGGGCCAAGGCCCCTCGTTATGCAATATCTCACTATGTTCCTATAGCACCTTTATATTTATATTTATATTTATATAGTTCTCTTGTCCTTTGGAATATTTTTTTTTTCACTCTTAGCCTTATACAAGGGGGAAATAAACATTTCCTTTGCTGAACTCACCATCTGGGTTCTCATGTATTGTATTAGAGTTGAACCTGGAGTGGTTTGCTAAAGTATTTGTGCTGAGGCTAGACTGGCTGCTGCCCTGCATCAGCTGGGGAATAGAGAAGATTGTCTGAGATTCATCCTCAGAGCCTCAGAGCCCTCCTTCCTAGGGGCAATGACCAGTATGTTCCTTGATGGGTTAATCTCGAACATTTGTCAAAGGGTCCTGGGACCATCGCAATGAGCCCAGTGAAACCACCACACTGAATGCAAACAAATATCAGCATAGCTTGGGGTCCTACCTGAAACTGTGACCCGCACATGCTTCAGCAATGCGTATGAAACCTGGTTTGGCACCAAGTGCTTGCGTGGAGGTAGCAGCCCAATCCAGCAGCTTACAGAGTATTGTGGGTTGCTGGTCACAGCTAGACCCGTGTTCATTCTTTCCACTATTTTTTCTTGGTTTCTGTGATCTTCCTGTGTCCCTATGGAGATGCAGGATCAGAACTCTGTGCAGTGTTGAAAACAGAGATGGGAGTGGGTTCCTGCAGAGGGTATGATGACACCGCGGTGCTGTGGTCTCCTTCCCAAGTGATGCAGCCTGTGCATTGCCTTACAGCCTTGGGTTGCTGTTACGGATTTTTTCTTTCTTACTTTTCCTGACATTACCTTGCATTTATTTACACTGAATTTCACCTTCCATTTTATTGTCAGTAACTCAGTCTTGGCAGAGCCTCCAGAGATTTTCACTGTCAGTGTTAGATTTCATGATCCTGAATAACTCGGTGACATAGGCAAACACTCTCACTTCATTATTCGCTGCTTTTCCAGATCATTGATGAAAATGTTGCACAGCATAGATCCTAGGACAGGCCTCTAAGGAGCCCAGTGACTAGGCTTTGGTCAACATGAAAATTGACCAGTTATCCTTCCCATGATTACTATTTTTTTAACCACTTCTTCATTTGTGAAGGTACCTTCACTCTCATTCCATAACATCCTGGTGCCTTTTGTAAGACACCTTGAAAGAAACTTGAAAAATGCAATTAAACTTTAACAAGCAGCTAATCCTTGCTGGTACCTGTGTTGACACCTTCAAAGAAATTTAATAGATTTATGAGATATGACTTCCCTCCAGAGGAGCCATGTTGACTCTTCCTCAATATATCCAGATCTATCGGGGCTTCTATTAATTCTATCGTCTATCATAGTTTCTTCAAATTTGCCTGTCACAGAAAGCATACTTACTTGTCTCTAGCTCCTTATGCCCTTTTTAAAGAAAAATGATGTCATATTTTCTACCTCCCACATCATTTAGTGCTATGTCTGAGGACTGGGGGAGGAAGGCTGGAATATGGAGTGGTATTTTGTCTTGCAGTTTCATGAGAAATGAGAGGTACCTCAGGGTCCCCTCAATCAGGTTATGCAAGTGAGTCAGTGCAATTTGCCAAAGCCCAAGTTAGCATCTGCTTAGACACAGATTTACACCTCTACATTCATCTGAGCAGGTGAAGGCACAGCCTTGGGCAAGGGCAAGGTTTGCTCCGACTGGTTTAAAGGGACCAGTTCACATCTGTGTTTGGGAACAGAGGGGATGAGAGAGGAGTGTTGGACATGAGCATTTGCCAAACCTATCTCAAGCCTGAGCACTTGCCCTGATCAAAACAAGCCCGTGGTTCAGCTGTCAGGCATATGGCCCTGTGGATGGTTCCAGTTGTTACCAATAGTGTCTATGGAAAGCTGTGCCCAAAAAGCTGCAGGGGCTGCTTAATGGTTTCTTCTTTTATCTAGAACACATTACTCTGCTTTTTTATTTATTATTTACATCACCACGTCTCCCTAGTCTCTCCACCAGCATAAAAGCAGGATGGTCATGGTGGTCCAGGTCACTGGTCCCTGTAGCCTGTGTCTAGCAGTTGCCCTAACTCTTCTAACAGCCTTGGGTCAGCACGAGGACCCCTCTCCCCGAGCAGCTCCTGTTCAGTATTAGGATGGGGATCTTAGATCCCAGACACAGGACTCCAGGCTTCTGGACTAGCTAACAGGAGGGTTGCACCATTGCTCGTTAGGCTTCAGGCTCTTCTCCTGCCGCACGCTCTTCCAGGAATTGCTGCGTGGGCTGCACCAGCTGCTCCGTGTCCCCAGACATGCTGCACAAGTTATTTCCTCAAGCATATTGGACTCCTCCAGACTACATGGGCTTCTAATACACTCTGTGCGCAATTTGAAACAGTCATTTCTGCTAGACTTTGAAGGTTTTGGTACCAGTTAATTGAGAGGTCTGGCCTGCTGCTTGCTTTCTGCCCCTCTGTTTGTTCTGAGTGTGATTCCGGAGGGGTCAGACCGTGTCCCAGAAGACCTCGATGGCCTCTGCTTTGAAGTGGGAGGACTGTACTGTCTGCCGCAGAACCTGTACTAATGCAGGTAGCACTGGGGTCATCTTTGCAGAAAAGAGACACCTGCTAGAGGCACCCTCCTTCCATATTTCTAGATGATTCTGCAAGTCTATCAGTGCCCATCTTTGCTGCAGACAGCAGCTGGGTACCGGGCAGCAAGGCAGAGCTGTTTAGCAAGTGCTCAGTGTCAAAACAACCTTCTAGTCCAGAAAGAGATTCCTGAAGAGATACTAGACAGGGGAGAAACTGCCTCCCATTGACTGAGAGAGCCATGGCCAGTCATTTCTGGTAGGAAAGACTGAGAGAAGAAGCATCAGTTATTTCCGTGTTTTAGCCCAGCTTGCTCCTTCCTGAACAACGATGCTAGCACTTTAAGTATTTTTTTCTTTTTTTTTTTTGCATTGTTTTGTTTTATTATGTCTGGATTGATATCTCTGTCCAGAAGCCGTCCCCATGCAGAGCACTTCACATCCAAGAATAAAGATCTGCCAGCAGTGGGCTCTTTCTGTGACAAAGTGCTGTGTATTTAGCCACCAGGATGAGAGGCTGTTGCAGGCTTACTAGTGACTGTCATTGTTTGTTTTGTAATCCCGGGTCACTGTAGCTGCTTTCTAAATTGATTTGTCCCTGTACAAGCATCACTGCCCAATTCAGAGAGGCCTGGCTCTCCGCTGGACCTCTTATGCAAGCAGAGCTCTCTGCAACATAACAGTCAAACTGCATCATCTTTGTCGAGCTGCTCTCTCCTTTGGATCACACAGTCTGGGATCTGCTTTGAGAAGCTGAGATGCCTCATATATCAATGGCAAATGCTCCCTCTATTTAGCATACCTATCTGGGGTTCGGCTGAGCTATTTAGACAACCTCTGGTGTTGGTTTGAGTTTAACTGATGCTTTATTTAATAAAACAGCAACAACGTCCTGTTGTGGAGGGATGTGGCTCATAACAAACACATGCCAAGATGTGGGGATGCAGAGGAGCAAGAATGGCCCAGCAGCTTCTTCTCAGCCCGGGGTATTATAACAACTTCCCAGGTGATCTCCATATCCCCACATCTCCTTACCTTCTCCAGGTGATCCTGATTAACATCTCACACTTTGTATTCTCATATCTTCTAAACCCAATTCAGAATACTGATGCAATTAACCCATCCTACATATTCCCATAGTGGTTAGCCTCGGAAAATCCTTTATCCATCAAGCAGTCAGACCCCTGTTTTCATCCCTGGCCACACCAACCTTTCTTCCTACATATTCCCAAATCCAAAACACTGGCTTTTGCACCTAACAACCAGCTGTCCCAAGAGGCTGCTGGATGTCACACTTCCCTTTTTTTCTCATCAGATATCAAAGACATCCAGCTGGCAGGACAGACCAAAAATCTAACTTTACTACAGCTACTGGGTGGCTTGGGTATATATTGCTTCAAGTTATTATAACTCCTGAAGTAGACACTGAATGTAAAATAGGTGCCACAGCTCCTTCTTGGAATAAAGTAGATAAAAAATCAATGCATTTGAAAGAGAAATAAAAAATAATGTCTGCTAGTACTAATATTCTTCCATGCGAGACTGCAAGTGCTGAGCCTCTCATGGCAACCTTGATTAAGAAAAACATCTTACTTTAGAGGGAGATTGAAGATCTAGAAAATATATCTAAAAAGGTGACCTCTGGGTGATAAGCGTAATTACTGATGCTCACTGAGAGTTTTATGTATGTGACTTAAAACAGAAAAATAAGGACCTGGCATTGGAGCATAAATCCAAGCCTAATCTGGATCGTAGCAGAGGCTCTTGGATACAGGGGAAGGTGTGAATCTGCCTTCGTGCAGGTGTGACAGCGACTGCGCTGCTCTGTTCAAGACCAACACAGTGAGCTTTTTTCATTAGTTTTAGTGGAAATAAGATCAATTGTCTCTTTGGTTCCCAGTGTGGGAATAAGATTATGTTGAATATTAATTTGGCCTGCAATGGGCCCTAACTGTAATTTTCTAACAGCAAAGGAGAATTCATATATTTCCATAAATTCAGATACTTCCAGCTATTCACTACACATATTCATAGACATTATCTCAATTCCCAGCTCTAGTTCAAACAAAAGTAGTTCCTTTTACAAATAAATTATTTTCCACTGTTGATGATATTTCTAATTTTTGTAGGCAAAATTATACATTTGAACAAAGGAAACAAAAAGTATCTTTGATGTAGCAAAGTCTTTCTGAGAGCCATACATGAAATAAAAGAGAAGAGATAGTCTGGAAAATTTAAGGAACGGATGGGAATGATTCCAAGTTACCTTGTACTTTATTGAAGTCTTCAAAAACGTTCTTTTCTTGTTTTCTGTACTGGAGCTATTCCTTGAAGTACGTATGAATGTCTCTTCAAACTGGCATTTAATCTTTGACTGCATATATTTTTTTACTTGTAGAAAGGGAAGGGGTCTTTACAGAATTTCTTATTCTTTATCATCTTTTCACCTTGGTCCCTGATTTTTGGTGAGTGTTGCTGGGAGATATGGTGGTACCATACATACTGTTCAGACTAGGAATTTCCCCACTTTCTTATTTCTGCTGCTGATCTGCTGCTATAGTGATTTTTTAATAGAGTGAAATCGTCAGCTGGTTCAAACCTGCCTTGCTTCGCTGCTTCCAGGTTATCCCATGTGAGCATTTCCTCAGACATCTTCACTTAGACAGAAATGTGGTCCAGTAAAGAGGAAATTTAGCTACTTCTCCTAGATTCCTATATGTTCCATGGGTTAGAGGGGGCAGGGTCTGGAAAGCCAAAGCTGTGCCCATTGAGTTGGTGCTTTTTGTCTGCTCAAAACCATGTGGACATCATTGGGCTGCTCCCCCCAGAGAGTGGGGCTTGTACAGGTCTGGGGTGCAAACCAGAGATGGAGGAGCTGGCCTGGCAATGCAATGTGAAGGTTTTTATCCTTGGGAAACTATTTATTGACCTCTCCTGCCTCAGAGGAGTAAGGAAAAGCAGATGGTGGGTTGCATGCTGTGTGCATGACCAGAGCTCCCAGCGTTTCTGCCTCTGTCGCTCCACTGCGAGGTGCCACCAACATGCACGCAGGGAAAGGGAAAAGCGCTGTCCTTGTTCAACATGGGGCTAGTCACACCCTGCTGCTTAAAATATTTATTAAGATCCGAGCAGGCGCGCTCAGCGCTTGCCACACGTGGAGCCCCTGCCGTCAGTGCTCGACTGGAGCATCCTCCAGCTCTGCGCTCCTCATTCCCTCCGATCCGCTCCTCCCCAGCAGTATCTGAGTCCGCAGGAGCCCGCTTCCAAAGGCGCCGCAATTTGTTAATGGCAAACAGCCTTGCTGTTCCAGCGTGCATGCACGGTGTCTCTGTCCTCAGTAATTGCCTCTGTTTGATGTCTCAGATCAAGCTGCTCGAGTCAGGGATGTGCCCGACCTGCGCGGAGTCACTCGTTCTACCTGTAGCATAATAACCATGGTAGCAGCAGTAATAATACAAATGGCAGTGTTTTCATGGGTGGGATATTAGAATAAACTAGTGCCACAGCTTCCAGAGGAATCTTAAAAGGAATGATAATTAAGTCACAACAGCCTACAGACCTGCTGAGAAAAAGAGATGCAAGAATAAGAGACGCAGACAGTACGGCTGCGGTATGGGCATGCAAAGAGCCACGGATTGTGAAACTTGTGTTCAGAACGGAATAGCAGGAGGCAACCTGGAATTTCTTAGCATTTGTGGGGAAAAATAATAGGAAAAGAAACTGTGTAAGCTAGTGGTAAAGGATATGCGGTGCAATAAAGGGACCTTCCACAAATGTAACTCGGAGAAAAGGAAACCTTTGCAATAAAGAGGGAGGAGAATGAAATCAATGTCAGCTCAAAGTCATTGGGATTCTTCATTCCAAGGAAAAGCAAGGGAAGGGGAAAAGCAAGGGAAGGGGAAAAGCAAGAGAAAGGAAGGCAGAGCAAGGTAAGGCAAGGCAAAGAATTTGTGGTGATACGGGAAGGTGGAATTGATAAATAGCATATAAATGAATGTGTGAGAAATTAAGTTTTTATAAAGGAGGGGTCTGAGTAGCAGGGAAGAGAATTTGCAGTGATTTGTTGGCACATTGGCAATTCTCCAGGGAATGATATGTGTAATGGAGAGGAATAAGACACTGGAAAGAGTCAAATGTTAGTATTAAAGTGTACACAGAGAAAGAAACTTGATTTTGGCAACTTTCATGAGTTAATGTGACCTTAGCCATTGGTAAAATAACAGCACAAAGAGAAAAATACTACATTTCCTCACAGCTAAGAGATAATGGAGCCATAAGCAGCAAAAGTATGATTTAAAAAGAAAAATCACTGCAGAGTGACTGGTTTTAAAAATAACAATTAAAATAGGTAATTTGATCGAAATAGGGCTAATTCTTCTACACAGGAATAATTTTTATTTGCAAGCAGTCCTCCTGAGTTTAGTATAACTTTTCACAGCTGGAAATTGCTTCCACCTGTAAATGTTTGCAGGATTGGAGTACTTATGGGTAGTGGGAATGCCGCTCTTGGGATGCAGAACATGAGCTTGGAGCCCAGCATCGGTTTGGGAGCCGTGTGGTCGGCACCGGCGGGAGCTGGGCAGTGCACGGCACTAGAAACAACATCCCCCTTGTGAGGTTACCTAAAGGATGCTCAAAGGGGAAGAAAGAGTGATAACCATCTGAGTGGTGTAAACATGGGAAGGCAGGAATTATTTAGTATGGTACTGGAAGGTAGAATCTGCACTGCTGTAATAGGGGAAAATCATATAAAAAGGAAAAGGTATTTGAGAGGGTATTAAAACCTTCCCACAACATCTGAGATAAGCCATATAGGGCCACACTGGCACTTCAGTCTGGAGACACTGAACATTGAGTTAAAGAAATAATTAGAAAATATAGAATAGGTTATGGTCTTATTCTGGCAAGGAGAATGGCTGTGAGAACCTAATTAGCTATTTCAATCAGGCTCCCCAGGGGCAGTCGTGTCTGGATTTGCCTTTCCCGCTCTGCAACCAGTTTCTTCTCTGACTTGGGGTCAGACACGTGAGCTCGGCAAGTGCCTAGCGCACACCAAGGGTAGGGAAGCAAGTGAGGGCAGCTGCGTTGCTCAAGACTTAACTAGAAAGAGCAACGAGTGAAAAGAAACAACTGGGGACGACACAAGCAGTGCAAAAAAAAAGAGGGCAAAGGGGACTTTTTGTAGGAATAGGAATTGGGACGCAGCAACATGGAAGAGCAGCAAGAGGAGATGGGATTTGCATGTGAGGGAGGTGTAGGGCCCTCCTCCATGGGGCTGGGGTCCACGGGGGTGTGGGGGTGCCCAGGGCTGTGTATCTTGCCTGGGTTGTGCAGCCCGTCACCAGGTCTGGGCATCTGTCTGGTCTCAGCAGCTCGACGTGGCCTTGGGCCAGAAATGCTGCTTGGTGATGAGGAGGGCAGCCCTGAACTCAACATTCCTGGGTGGACATCTCTGCTCCAGGGCTTGTGGGAGTCTTGGAGAAGTCACTTCATTTCCTGTTTAACAACAAATTGAAGCAATACTGGAGCTGTTCCTGAAAAATAAAATCAAAATTTGCCAGGTAGATCATGTGGAAAACCATATGCACCATATGCAGAAAGGGATGTGGTTACATAGGAGCTCCAAAGCAAGGTCCTGTTCTCACCTCATTGTCAAGACACTGTGACCCACGCAGGGATCTGTGCTCCCATCTCGGTCGGGTTGCTGTACTGGGCCCATTTCCAGCCGGGTGTACATGTTTGTGCTTGTGCAGACACATGTAGAAGGGTGGCAAGGGAAAAGGAAGATGGGCTAACAAATCACCACCTTATTTTTCTCATATATAGTCCAAGCCAGTTGCGATGAGTTACACAAGCTTCTAAAATGCTTTAATTTGTCAGGGGTCTCTCTTGCCTTGTAGAGGTCCCAGCATTCACAGATCAAATCACAGTCTCTGCAGGGAACACATCCTGGGAGGTCAGATACTCATCCCACAAGGAGCTGAGCTAGAAACTGCAGAAATCTCACCAACTCCAATGATTTTGCATTCTATACTGTGACAGTTCTGCATTTATGAGTCTTATTTCAGACCCTATTTGCTGAGGACTTGTGTCTGTGCATTACAGAAAGGACACGCAGATGCACGATCGCATTTCTTCTGTACATGACATGAGCATTAGATACAGGTATGTTTTTGTGCCAGGTTTATGCAGACTGTGAGAGAATAGATGATATGAGATATGGCATAAGGACTGACAGCGCAAAGTTAGCAAATCATTACCTTTTAGCAGCTGTGGACCAGCAATTTGAGTTTCCACTGACATGATGCTCCCCATCATGTGAGTGTGATGATTTTGATCCCATATGAGGCCTCGCAATACCTGAATTACTCTACTATTGAACTGCGGCCATAAGGAATGAAAGTCTGGAAAATACTTGTTAGGAATGGATAACATTTCTGCTAATGGTTTTAGGTGTCCAGCTTCAGGCTGGCAGCTCACTGCCAGGTGCTGACTGTGACTCTACACAAGTCAAACCAGTCCTGATATTCCTGGAAAAAAACAATCATGAGGAAAGGTGCACAAAAAAGCATCTTTTAGGAGCAGGATAGTGTCCCATCTCCGGGTTGAAGGGAGCACAATGCTCCTGGCACCATCACCGTGTCAGTCACGTGCGTGCCCCATCCGCACCGTGTCCTCAGAGCCACGGAGCCGGGAGCTGAGCTTGGTTTTCCACAGGGAAAAGG
Organism: Crypturellus soui; assembly: GCA_032275445.1. NCBI lineage: Eukaryota > Metazoa > Chordata > Aves > Tinamiformes > Tinamidae > Crypturellus > Crypturellus soui. Next base: position 473,129 of record JAUBNY010000168.1, on the reverse strand, counting down.
CAGGCTCTGATAACAAGGCTGCCTGAGGGAAGAGCTGGCTCGCAGATCTAAGGGATCCAGCTCCAATTTTAGCTGTGGCCTGGCCTATTAACTGTGCCTGCATCACTCGGTTATGTGAAATTTTGTTTCTGCAGCCATCAGCAGGGACGGTGAAGGAGAAGCAGAGGGACGAGACAGCCCGGGAAGATCTTAGCACGGCTGGAGACATGGTTTACATGCGCCTGAGGCAAGACGGGTCCAATGGGCCTGGTCTTGGCTGACGGAGGATTCGGAAGGCACCGGGGCTGGCTTTGCTCAGGCCGTTTGATTACAGTATTGATCAGCTCTGCCGCGATGCCTGTGACGGGAGAGAGGGAAAGCAGAGACAATTCGTTAGTGTACACGGCAGAAAGGAAAAATTTGGGAGAAAAGCAGCAGGGATGGGGGTGAAGGCACCTGCGCAGCAGAGCTGGAGAGGCAAGGAGAGGTTCATGGAGCTCCAGCTGCTTCTAGGAAAGCCTCTGCTCCAGCTTTTCCAAAGGGGCTGCACGGCCCAGGTGTCCTTTTCCTCATACAACACGGCAAAATAACAGAAAACAAGGAAGTAAAACAAATAGCGTCTTTCACAACCAGAGTATAATCTTTTTCCAGAATGCCAGGATTTTCTCCAACTTTCTTCTCCAAGTGACAACGCTGAGGGCAGTGCTGGGGAGCCACAGCCGCATGTCCCTGCTGTCACTCCCCGCTGTCACTCCCCACTGTCACTCTGTCTTGCTGCCCAGAGAGGTTGTGGAGTCTCCTTCTCTGGAGATCTTCAAGACCCGCTTGGATGCAGTCCTGTGCCAGGTG
>JAUBNY010000168.1:447047-472201 GCA_032275445.1 Crypturellus soui | reverse complement strand
GGGGTTGGACTAGATGACTCTAGAGGTCCCTTCCAACCTTAGCCATTCTATGATTCTATGATATGTGCAAAGGCAGAGGGGACCGAGGCCTTCCCACTCTGTCCTGTTTCCTGCACAACCAGGTGGGCACAAACACACCTTTTCCTCTCCCCAGTGCAATCACACCAAGAAGCTACTGGCCACGAGGCCAGAGCTGGCTGGAGCCCCAAGGAGCGGACGGACACGGAGCGGAGCGCAGGGGCCTGCAGCCACCTGCCAGTGCAGGATTTCTTTTCTTAAATTATACTTTAATTTCCTCTCCTTCTGGTACCAATGCCTATGTTTTAATGAGCTCTCTCCCCTAGCATATCAAACAAGTCTGATCCCTGGTGTTCCCTGTTTGCAATTCCCAGTGGCTTCTAACCAAGAATTGTGCTGTTTAATTTTGCTACTCTTCCAGTTTACATTGAAGCATTAAAAAAAAAACATAGAGGAAAGGACTATATTTCTCCCAGCCTATTGATAGAGCGTGATAGGTATTAAATTCTATAATTCTTTCACTGGCCTTTAAGCAGCCTTGGTGTTAATATTTAATGATGAAAGATGCTGGTAATCAGCCCTGTATCCCAAGTGTCTGAATGCTTTATGTTCTTGCCTTTGGGAGCCTAATTGTGAACCCAGCCTGCCAGAGCTTCCTACCCCAACTTAATAAACTTTGCCATTCGGATCCTAGCTTCCCGCTCGGCACATCATCCATCTGCAGGCCAGATCCAGCACAGAGATGATCGGGGAGCAAGAAGGATGAGGAGAAGCGTGATAACCAGGGTGAGTACCGAGGAGGCTGGAACTGTGACAGGTGTTAAGGCACTGCAGGGAAAGTCCAGCCCAGCTGGAGAGGCCAAGGACAGCTCAATGGCACAGCTTTGGCACTGCTTTGGGGACAATCTCACCCCCTGACACAGCCTAGGCAAGAAAGAGCAGGGCAGAGTGCAGGGGCCTCTTTGTCCCCAAGCAGCAGAGCAGCAAGGGACCGTGTATGCAGCTCTGTGTTGGTCCCACATTTCTGGAACCATCCACTTCATCAGAGCATCTCCTGCCACCATCCTGTGTACGTGATACCAACCCAGGCTCCTACACAGATATCCTGAGGAGCAGATAAATCTAGATGCTTCATTCGGGGACTCGCAGCTCCACCTCCGGCTCCGTCGGCTGCTTTTCAGGGCACCACAGCCTGTGCTGGCTGATGTGGAGGTCTGCGGCAGCGCAGGTAGCGCTGCGGAGGGAGACGCTTCACTGGGCTCGAATGGCCTCAGGCAAAGTCAGCAGGGCCCTGTTCCAGGGGAGAGCAGTTGCTACTTGTTAATAGTGCTTAGCACTCACACATTGCAGAGACATCCGTGTTCAGAGCCATGTACAAACATGATCTCATTAACTGCCGGCATGGGAACAAGTGCTGCTGTCCCAAGCCAGCTGCGAGGAAACTGAGGCAGCCCACGGACGTGCGGCCGAGCTGAGGAGCGCACACAACTCCCGCTGCCATGAGCATATCCCAGCCTTCCGCCTGCTCCTGCCTCCCCGCAGCAGGGATAGGGCTGAGGTGCTTCGGGTGTCAGCACCCACCTGGCCACTCCTTGTCCTTGTCCCTGCTGGTGTCCTTGAAGGGAGAGCCCTTCCCCTGCAGCTGCGAGCTGTGTTATGTTAGCAGCTCAGCATTCACCTGTACATATTTTATTCCAATTTAGGAGGTGCAATAAGCTTCCGCCATAAGGCATAAACCTTGTTTTGCTTTCTATTTGTCTGCCTAGCATTTATGCTTGTGTAATGAGATGAGTAAGTAACCTGGCAAGCTGATTGTGTTATATGGCCAGCCACAGCCATGGCAGAGGCCAGGACCAAATCCTCCCTCCTGAGCACAACCCTGTGGGAAGCCAGGCAGGGAGGATGGCAGAATGGACAGACAGATATAAGTACCTCTGCTTGGGCAGCTTCCCAAACGCCCCTCCCTCTCCCAGTGCCCATCCAGTGCAGGATCAGATCCAACTATATCTTAGTGTTTGGCATGGCCAGGCCTGCCCCTAGCATCTCCCTCCTCCTGGTCACCTCTGCTGGTGGTCAGCTCATGTAGACGGAGCCTTTCCCCTCTGGCTCACCCAGGTCACTCACTATATTGCAATGCTCTTCCTTCAGTGCTGTTTAATCTCACATTCTTCTTGAGATAAATGCAGCAAAATCTCTGCTCTGACAGAGCAGCATTTTATTAAAGGAAGAAGAGATAAGAGCGTCTTCTCTTGCTGGTGCCTCAGACTCCAATAAACCCTCCTTGTTTCCCCTGGTAGCAGCCCAGCACCCCCTGAGCTGATACAGAAAGACACTTCATAACCCAAGGAGTCACAGAAGAGCCAGCAGGACCCTATTACTGGGGCTGGGAGTGCTGAGAGGACCTGCCAGGAGAGCCCCGCAGAGCTGCTGTGCAGCAACTGCAAACACCCTTGCAAAGCCCCACATGCCCCATCCCGGGGGTCAGGCTCACCACAGCACAAGGAATTGCTTGTCGCTTGTACTAGGCTTGTCACTGCCTGGTATAGAGAGGCACCAGGGCTTCTGGAGAGCAGCAGAAATGCTGTCTTCCTGCTGATGGGATGCTCAGTCACTGCAGGTGCTCAGGTCTTGGCTCCTTGCTCCATTCCTGTCTCCAGTGAGCAGGACTCAGCACCCCAGGAGTAGAGGTGGTACCAGAGGTCCATCCTGAAGAATGCACTGGCCCTCATGCAGGTTATATGGGCCACAGTGCAGCCAGAGCCCCTTCAAGGATGAGGAACTGCCGTTGGGTGACGTTCATTCACCACGACACCCTCAGATTGGAGTTCCCCTTGGTTTGGAGAGGCTGCAGGGGCTGCAAAGACTGTTTCTGACTGGTGAGAAATCATCAAGCCCAGGTGCAGAGGCTTGAAAAAAGGGTGGGAGAAACGTGCTAGAGAGACAGGTCCTGGGCTGTTGTGCCACATTGCCACAGTGTCTGCAGACAAGTGTTCCATTCCCTGCTGCGGTGGTGATGGAGGGATGAGCCAAGGCATCCCCAGCCTCACGGTGCAGCACAGAACACAACGGAGGGAGACAGCGATGTGCAGGGGAGGCACCGAGCCAGGCACTCAGGAGGCAGATAAGGCTTCGCAGTGGCAATGGAAAGCAGCAACGAGCTGTCTGAGTCCCCCTGCACCGCGGACATGTCGCTGCTCGTGTCACAGCTGGCACGACAGGCACTGCCTGCTCCCACTGCAGGGTACAGGTCCATTTCCTGCGGACACAAGGCTCCCACATCGCTGCTCTGCAGGTGCCACTTCCTCCGGGCACCTTCACCCGGCCCTTGGCACCTGGATATGACCATGGGTCAGTCTCAACGTGTCCTCCCCTTCTTCCTTCCACCTGTGCTTTTCCCTCACCCTTCCACCCTGCCATCATCATCCTCAGCCCTCACACACACCTATCTCCAAAATAAGGAGTTACAGGGAGTCATGGCCTAGCAGTAGCCTGCAATAAAAACATGGAACGGATCGATTGCTCTGAGGAATCTTTGATTTCTCCCTGCTCTTTCTGCTTCTAAATATCAAAAACAAAATAAGATTGTATCTGTACCCAAGAATGGTGCGGGAAGGCACACTGTAAACAAACTAATGAGTTTAGTGCCAGTGAGAATAGCCCACGCTATTACATCTCTCTTCGCAAAATGAGAGAATCCTTCTGATACAATTTACTGACATCATTAGCAGGACTTCCTGCACCGCTGCAGCGTCTTCCCCCATCGCTGCTTCAGGATTTAAGCTTGCAGGCTTAAAACGTTATTGTTTTAATCTTTACATAGCAAGAACATTTTAGAATTGGGAGCTGGGCTTGTCTAGGGGGTTGCCTTGAAATGCTCGTATTCATCCAAACTGATGTAGACTCCGAAGTGTAACAATGACAGATTAACTTTCACCACTAGCAGCCGTTCCAGGAAAAGCATCAGCTTCTGTTTTTATTATTCTCCTGTTGCAAACTGCTTCCTGCACTTCCTCGGGGGAGCTGAGCTGCTCCAGCCATTTTGGACAATGCCGTACTGATCCAGCAGTCTTTAGCAAAGAATTTTGAAGTGGCAACAGCATTGATTTAATATCAAAAGAGTTTCTGCATCAAATTCAGTGGGTGCTTGTAGTTTTAATGCAGCTAATTCCTCACTGTGCAAGCTGACTGTACTGCAGAATTTCTGAGTTGAAGTAACAGCTGCAGGGTTGGGAATCGAGCGGTGCCAGACCACGCTGGAGTCAAACATTAGGTCTGTTTGCTATGAGGCACAGGATCTTAATTATTCCTAAGGAATAGCACAAGTAATCCAGTCTGCACTTCAGTGCTGCCCTGCATCATACCACAGTTATAAACTCTTCTGGAAAAAGGCTTCTGAAACTTAAGGAATCACAAAATTATTTAGTTTAGCAGAGATCCCAGGAAGTTTCCGTCCAATCTTCTGCTCAAAGCAGGGCCAGCTTCAAAGCCAGGTCAGGTTAGGTTGCTCATGGCCTTGCTCTGTTGCAAGGATAGAGATCCCACTGCTTCTCTGGGCCCGTGGTCTAGTGCTCGTTCTGCCTCGTAGAAAGGAACTTGTTGAGCTGGGATTTCCTCTGCTGCGTGCGCCCATTGCCTGTTGTCGTTTGGCTGCGCACCTCCGAGCACCGTCTGGCTCCACCTTTGCTATCACCCACCACAAGGTTCCTCTGGTGCATCCTGCTCTGTTATTACCTCCTGAGTTGCAGCAAGCTCTGCTGGGGTTGCTATGTTAGCTGGAATAACAGAAATAATTCAAGAGGAAGTTTCCAGATGAATCTTCCTCTGTTTTCCTTTATTCAGCTGGAGGAATACCAAAATGTGCCTCTTAATGAACAGGAAGTTGCCCCATCCAGGACCCATCAAGCTTTTCAGTCTTCCTCTCCAGTTAATGGAGAGATCGACTCTCTGGGGTTAGTTCTCCACTGCTTAGATTTCCCTCCACAGCTTCACCTCCGAATCCGCCTCTGGGGGAACATGCCTCTCCGCTGGCTGCAGATGGAGCCCTTGGAGACCCGCCAGCCGAGAAAGATGCCTAAACCTGTGCGAGGCTGGCAGCCCTCACGGTCCCCGTCCTCCGTCACTACAACGTGTACATGCACTTCACACAGCCACCTTCCTCAGCTTTGCATTTATATTTAACTTAAGAACAGCTAATTCAGATTGAGCTGTTTCTCTTCCAGACAAACTTGTCAGAGCTCCTTATTTGTATGCCTCCTTCATCCCGTTTTAGAGCCTCTACCTTTTGCTTTCCTGAATTGTAATTAAAAGCCTACATCTGCCCTACAGAGCCTGGAAGCCGCTCCCAAGCCCATGGCACAATGCAGCCACATTTCACCTCTCTGTTGGTGCAGGAATTGTACCCATATCCATCCCCTTCTATGCACACATTGGTTTCCAGTCAATCAGCTAACCAACCCTGGCCTTTGTCCCGTAAATGAACTGTTCTGGCAGTGCTAGTATTGATGAGGGGGGACCATACGTCCCAAGGTACAGGATGTACCATCCCTGGGGAACCATGGAGACAAACCCGTGGGTTTCAGGGCAGAGCATCAGAACAGTGATAGGTCTTCCTGACGGGAGCCGACAGCCCAATATTTTTCTGCGCTCTGGAAGAGAATGTACAATCTTTAGAGATAACAATTAAAGAGGATCTAAAACCCAGCAGGATGATAAATGTCACCAAGGCAATATGAATCACTTGGAAGGCTGAAGCCATTCCAGCAGGCTGAATTTTGGTACAATGAAAAGCAGATCCATGCATCTAGGAACAAAGACATACATACAGATTGGGACTCTACAGAGAACGGATTAAAAAAGCACAGGGGGATCAGATGGAAGGCACCTGAACTTGAACTTCCTACAAAGAGCAATGCACACTGTCTCCACATTCATATGGGACTGTGCATTACTACTACACATGGCTTTAGTAAGACTACCAGTGTGCTCAATGTCCAGTTCCAGGGTCAAACATCAAAACACTACTGAAAATGCAGAGAGATTTCAAGAAAGAAATATCAAAGTTAGCTAAATTCAGGGAAAAAAAAAAAAAACATGTTTTATAATGAGAGGTTTAATGAAAAGGACTTTAAATAGTGACTTCATATAAGGCTAGAAGTACCCAGCAGAAGGGAAGATATTTGAGACCAGAGAGCTCTTTAATCTGTCAATCAAAGGTGTAACAAGATCTAGAGGCTGGAAGCTGAAATCAGACAAATTCATCCTGAAAAGAAGACACATTCCAACAGGGAAGGGAATTAGCCATTAAACAATGAATGGAGGAGATGGTTGATTCTTCATCACTTGGAGTTTTAGCTTGAAATTGGATGTCTCTCTAAAAGAGCCAGGCTTAGCCAGAAATTATAAACTTGACACAGAAATCACTTGGTAAAACTATCTGGCCTTGGTGATGGAGGAGGACAGAGTAGCCTTTTTGGCCTCAGTATCAATAATCCACAACACCCTGTCATGGAGACATTTGCTCATCTTGATCTACATGACTTTAAAAGCTATATGAACATGTCTATTTGCACTTGAGTTACCTTGAGTTATTTACAGATTACTCCAGCGCGTGCAATAGCTCTGCATCAAATTCTTCTCCAACTCTATGGATGTCTGTGTGATCCAGACAGATCTCCTGCTTCTCACCATACATTTTCTCACTAGGATTTTCACCTTCCTACTCACCTCCCAGGTACTTTTGGCTCAAAAAAATCACCCATCTCAAGGCAGACTTCATCTGATTCCTGAGCAGATACCCCTTCCTCAAGGAGGCTTAGCCTTGTGAGCGGCAGCTTTCCTAATTCATCACTATCCTGAGCACTTTTAGACTTCCTTGGTAGAGAGTCAGTGCTACCAGGCTGGGAGGAGGCTGGACAATTCCCAGGACAGGAGTGGGGCAATTCCAAAACAGCATCAGGCTCCGCATAGGGGTGACAGTCTCTGACACACTGGGAGTCAAAGCTCCTGTCCTTGGCATGGTCTAAAAGAGTGGGTGCAGGCTTGGCTTACCTTTTCATATTTATTTTTTGTTGCATTTAGATTTGCATAATCTTGTAGAATAAACACAGTGAGATGGGACTAAATGAGGGGTAAAAAGAGGAAAACACAAACATATTTACCCAGTCTAATGAGCTGCACTCCAGGCCAACACGAGCTGCTGGCTGGACTCCTGAAGGTCATAGCCCAGCATTTGCTACAAGACCTGAGGGATGAAAGTGGGAGAGGAGAATCAACAAGACTTGGAATAAAAGCAAGATCAGTTTCTCGAGTATGAGGGATGCCACATCTGCCCAGTTACTTCTCCCCGACAGGGTCATCTGTACTAGACACCTCCTGGGCTGTGCCTGGTCATCACAGCCACGGCCCTTCCCTCTTCTCACATCTTCCCAGCTTGAGAAGGTGCCACAAGCAGGTCCACATAAAATGTTGCGAACAAAATTTCCTCTCTGAGAAAAGAGCTGGAACTAATACTGAAACAATGCGTGCTTTTATCCCATGCTTGGTAAGCAGTCTTGATCAAAAGAAGAAGGGATCTGAAAGTCGGCATGCATTGTTACTCCATTGTGGAAATGCCAGGTTACATTTTTTTAACGAGATTTTTGAGAGTAAATGTATTCTAATTAAATGGCTTAAAACACAACAAAATGCAATGTTTCATTCTGGATTTAATGTAACATTGCATTTGACCCGAAATCCATTTTCCAAGGCTTTGTGTCAGAAAAACCCCTGAAAAAAAAAAAAAAAAAAAAAAAAAAAAAAGAACTGACTTTAGCCAATGGAGCGCGTTTTATATTGTCTCGGTTTACTAAGCAAACTAAAAAAAAATTAAAAAAAATTAAAAATCGCTCTACAAAGGCTTCCTCACAAGTGCAGCCCCTGGCACAGGCCAGGCAGGAGGTGCAGACTCGGCACCAGCCGCACGCATCCAGCAGGGACCCGATTGTGTGTCCGGACTCCTTGCACCTCCCTTGCACAGGTAATAAGAGCCCCAGCAGAAGGCAACCCGCTGCCCGCCGCTGAAGTGCATAATAAGGTGTATGTTTTATAAGGGAGATGGTTTTAATGGGGTTTAGTGGATCTAAGAGTCTCCACTGTGTCATAAATCCTGAAGACAAGCTTTTGGTGTCACAGCGCTTCTTGCTATAATGAAGGGGATTTGAATAGGATGTAATGTAGTTGGGAGCTAAGATATGGCAGCCATTTATCACAAGAACCTGCCGCAGCGCTCAGGAAAATGAAAGCTTTTTTAGATATAGATACAGATAGATTGGAAATGGACTTGGTTCTCACACAGGAGGCTCTTTTATCACCAATAATATCAGGACAAATACTGCTTTGCACTTGGCACCGTCTCTAATTGCATTAACATATCAGTTGTGAGTGGTAATGCTTCTAGCCAGAAACTCATCACCACTAAAGCCTCTGGCATATGTAGAAGGGCGCCAGCTGCTTGTAGGTGTGAATATTGTCACAAATGGAATTTCATAAGCACAAGTGTAAGATTCACTCATATCTCCTGCAGAAAATGAAGCAGCTCCTTGCTTTGCAGCTCCTTGATTCCCTTCTCTAGCAAAGTGTGTGTACTTGGATGCAGGCAAAGGAGGTAAAGCAGAGTTTGAGGGCAATAAGGGAAAGATATACCCATAAGGGACACGTTCTCCCATGTTTTCTCAGAGAATAAACCTTTGTCTTTTGTGTTGGCCCACTATTACACCGTAGTGGGCCAAAACATCCCACTACAACAATAAAGTATGTAGGGTACTGAGCACCAAGTCAGGGGAACAAATCTAAAGAGAGCTTTAAAAAACTATAGGGTGAATTATGGCATTCCTGCTCTCTCAGTTGTGCTGTCTCCCTTATTCGGGATGTCTGGTAGAGACCTGCATGAGGGGATAAGCAGATACTTATCATGAGCACGGAAAGACTATCTAATGTCAGCCTTACCTGATGGCAGGGATCTGTCTGTACCTCCACTTGGTCACACAGTAAGGAGTCATCTTACACTGGAGACATCAGTACTACCCACGCAGCCACATGCACCCACAGCCCTCCTGCATCAGCCACATCAGCAATCAAGGCCATTTCCACAGCTGGTGTGATCAGAGAATCAAGTCTTGAGGGCCGCGATGGGTTGTAATCGCCCTGACTGGTCTCACCTGGAAGGCTCACTTGTTGGCCTGTCCTGTCCTTGCAGGACTGTGTCTGTTCTGGGGTGCTGTCTTTGTTGTTTCTGCTTCTGGTGTGTCCTTGCTTAGGAACAGCCCTACTCTTGTTGCTTCTTGACTCAAAAGCCGCTTCCAGAGCCAGCCTCAAAGAAGTCCTTGTGTTGCATGGGGGCCTTGAGCAGGCGCTGGTGAGCACCTGACCAAGGGCTGGGCATGTAGGGCCACATCTGTGCTGATCACAGGTCCTGTGCTGCAGGTATAGGATGAGCTGGGTGCTCACTAAGACTTTCCCAAGGAGGGTAGACGCTCCTGGTGAAAACACTTTCTTCAGTGCTAATACTTAACTAGAAACCATTTCTTCAGTATCTACTCCCAATTGGGGTTAAACATGATTGTCCTCCTCCCATTTTTAGAGGCATAAGACAGTTGCTTTTAGCATCTGGGCTGCCCTGTGGGTGGGAGGGGGGAGCACCTCTGTTCTGTACTTGCTTGTGGGGCTTCTTCAGTGTCATCCACTCAAGGATGTAAGTGCTGCACACATCAGGTTATTCGGCGTTCAGCTCATCCTCTTTTGATCTCATTTGTGTCTTTTTAAGGCTCTGCATTTGTTTATGTGTCCCCCTCCCCCATTTCTTCCCTCCTTTCCCATTATAACACTAATCATTCCTTTTAGCTGCTAAAGATAGGACAATGTTGTGATAAGGAAAAAATAATTTTGCAGCTTGACCTAAAAATGGGCATATTTGTCTTCTGAAACCACATTCCAAAAACTGACTGAATTTGGCACAACTTCCCCAAATCCAAATGTGGACTTTTCTCGTCCCGTGCAGCTGGCCAGGCAGCCCCATAGACAGTTGGTTCCTGTCCCTCCTGCGCCACAAGCACTTGGCACTGGCACTCCTGGACTTCCAGCAAACGAGTGGGATGGGTGGGCTGCAGGTCTGATGTGCTTGCATTGGCTTTGAGAGCTTGAAGGAGTGTCATGGCAACAGTGTGTGCTAGATGATTAATATTGCACACAGGATTATAGTGCGGGCGTAGAAGACAGTGCTTTAAATATATAAAATAGCCCCTCTGCGTGAGGCTGCTTTCCCGGATGGGTGGGTACTGCTGTGCCTTGGGATCAGCAGAGCCATGGGAAAGGACAGAGGACTCTCTGCTCTAGCTGACCCTATTCCTAGCATCAGGCTTGGCTCGCGAGCCGCCCGCAGCCTGTGTGAGAGGAGCAGGGCATTGCTGTACGCGGCTTCCCGAGCTCCCGCAGCAGGGGAGAGCAGGGAGGCAAAGAAAACTGTGATGATGTCCCTCAGGCCAGAAGCTGTGGGTGCAGGGAGGTGGAGGGACGATGGAAAGGACCCCGAATGGGACCCTGGTACCTCCTCTGCCTCACTGGAGGAGATGCCGGCAGTCACGAGGATGGGGAGAGCCCCTTGGACATTCGGTGCACACAGGAGTGCTGTTCTCTTGCACACCAAACCCCTGAGCAGGGGCAAAGGGTAGTTGATGCCATCCCTGTGCCTCGGAGCAGTGTTTCGGAGGCAGCGTTTCAGTGTTTGTGCTTTCCCCTGCCTTTGATGGCACGTTTCTGCCATGGATCCTACGTTGGATTTAGCACCATGAACTCGGTGAAACTAATCCTGCAGAAGTAAAAAAGGCATCTGCAGTAAGCCTGGGAGCTGCTCTGACCCAGCCATGTGATGCTAGATCAGAATAACTGAGTAATGGGACTGTAGCTACTGGTACAGCAGCACGGTGTACTGCAGGTCCTATAGGGCTTTGGGGACCTGTCCTGATTTCCCTGTTCTAGCAAAAGTCCAAATAACATTCAGGCTGAAGCACAGCAAAGGATTCCAGCCAGGCTAAAAACCCTGGCAGGAATTTATTCCCTCTTTCATACGGATATACCATGGCAGAAGTTTAGTGATACTCCCACCTTCTCCCTTGCAATAAGACAATTCTCACCCACGCTCTTTCCTATTGGAAATAGGTTGCATGGAAGATACCAAAACAAATCAACTCTGGTCCATGGCGCTTTCATGTGGTAAATACCTTCCTTCAGTCTTTTCCATCCCAGAACATTTCAGTGACTTCTGGGATTAAAAACCTGCTCCCAGTCTCTTTTTTCTGGAGTTTCCTTTTCCCTAGGCCACCACGAGGCCCGACAGCGATTCTGCTTCTGTGCAGGCAACTTGTACTGTTTTGGAGTCCCTGCTGCTTGTTCCTTACTCCTGCCCAGCCCATCCTGTTCTCCAGGTGCAGGAAGCATCTTCAGAGCAATGGTGCACCTTCCCATCCTGGATGGGAGCAATTTCCTTTCCCTCCGGAGCTTCCAGGCTAACCAGAGAGCAGCAGCAGAAAGGATGGGGTGGGAGGGAAGAGCTGGATTTCCTTGCTGGGAGCCCGGATGGGGCCTTTAACAAAAGAGATAACATAGTGAAGTGTGAACAAACAAAATGAAGCAGTTCTGCTGTTCATTAATACACTCTAGGTGTTGGCTTATATAGGAAAGTCAACCTACTATTGCTGTGGGGAGCTGTTAACTTGAATGGCAGTGGCCTGCTATAAATGAAGTGCTACTATGGAAGTAGGAGTGTTAGCTATTGTAATTGCAGCTACAGTAATGAGGGGCTTGGGAATGGGACTGATAAGCAGCTAGATAATAGACTAATGAGCAGGATGGCTATAGTCTGTCAAACGACTAGCTAAGGCATATGCAGGACCCCTATGGTATTGTATGAAAAGGAAGTGCCGATCAGGAAACAACCAAATATAGCATATAAAAGATGTATAGGGTGAGCTGAACACTTAATGCTGATAATAATTGGAGCTTGAGAGTGTGCTTAGTGTATGAATAAAGTAATTAACCAATTAAAAATGCACCAGAGACACACGATAGGAAAAGATAACCAACAGGAAAAATGATTGATGCCCTGTACAGGGAGCTGCAGCACTCAATGTATGTTATTAGGAGAGCTGCCTGGGTTCCTCAGATACAGGGACCTGTGGATCCACTGGGTGCTCTTTCATCAGTGGAATCCAGCACTGTACTTGCCACCTTCTATGTTGCCTCTCTGAGCAATTGCCTGGAATTAATTCAAAGCTTGTAAGAGATGGGCTCTGGAAATGCTGGTATCCATCCACGTTGGCTGGGTTTGCAATGACCAAGCATGTGGAAGGCTCTAGGATGCAACAGCGAGCGATGCATTGCCTGACAGGAGAAGAAGCCAATGCCATGCAGTGTTTGGGGATTAATACAACACACAACCGAATTCTGCTTTTGCTAGTTTATTTCTCAAGTGCTCAGAAAATAACAGTAGCAGACATGAAGATTGCAAAATAAGGCCTTGAAAGCTGGAGGACCCAACAGTGAGGGTTGTGTGTGTCACTTTAACTGGTGTGATCTGTGAATGGGCATCGTGAAGTCTATATTGTGAGGTCATAACCTTCCTCCTCCTCACTATATCCAGAAAATTTGGAATGCAGTGGCTGTGGTGTGGAATTGAGTTTATCCTGTTTATCCTGTGGGCTATAGGACCCTTCATTTGTCACAAAATTGGGAAGGTGATAGAAGGGGAGGCAGGTCCTTGTGGGAAGGGCAAGATAAGCAAAGGAATGCTGCCCTGGAGAACCACATGTTATTCTTGCCTCTGCTACAGTGTTCCCATCTGATGATGAGGAAGTCAGATATGCCAGATAGTTCACTGGTGATTTCTAACGTGTTTTTATTTCCTGGCATCTGGCTAGAGACCCTACGGCTCAAATTGCTCAAGACTGAGCAGTCACAGTGCAACTTAAGCCAGCGGGAACCTTTCTCTGAACATACAAGCCATCCCTGTAATAAGCTTGTGGGAGAAAAATCAGGGACTGTTTGTCCCAAATTGGACATCTAAAAGTAATGGGTCTATTTAATCTTAATAAACTCCTTCACATTGCAGAATCTTGTGCAAATGAATTCATGAATGTCTGAAGCACTCAGATACCAGAATGATAAGTATCATAGGAAATCTGGGGAGCACATTAGTATTTCTGTTTGTTCCAGAACTAGGACAGTGGGCATTAAAAAAGTAGCAATCCACACTCTGAAAAACGAGAAAGAAAAATACTGGGCAGGTGCTCAGCAAACACCATCTGTAATTCATGTTCAAACAGTCTATTTTGTTTTTTGATTTGTTGATTTGCTAACTTCGCTGCTGTCTCTGTGTGGATTTTGCTTCCTATTAGGGCTGTTTACTGCCTCCATGGCCAGCAACCAAACCTTGTTAGTGCTGTGCTGCATCCCTGCCACCAAGTTTGTAGTTCAGAGAGAGGATTCCTAACCCAATGAAGCATCAGTGAGTGCTGAGGCTGCATTCATGGACTCAGGGCAACCAAAGACCTGCTGGGCTGGTCCAGAGCCATCCTAAGCCTTTGGAGCTCTTGAACTCCAGTTTATTTTATGGCAATGGTGAGTTTTGCCACAACTCAATGCAGGAGCGTGCATCACCCGGTCCACTGCAATCCAAAACAGTGTTTGCAAGCAAATCTGCTTCTGAGGCAGGAGGCACTGCAGGTGCCAGGTCTCCTTTGGTCTGAGAAGCTGAAGCTCCTGACATGAAGGTTGACAGATGAGCTTGCCACATCATGTCTATCTGGCAATTTCTGAGAAATATCATGCCCGCTTCACATAAATGATATCTCCAGGGACATGTGATCAAAGTGTTCGGGCTGCACAGCTTCAGCAAATTGCAGAAGTTCAGCCAGAAGTCTGAATGCTTTCTGCTTTCCTCACATCGTGCAGCCTACTTTATCTGTATTAATATATGGAGCATGCACACTGTATATATTATGCTCTAAGATGTGTGCTTTCTGCTGGGTCCTTTACAAGCCTAATCAGTGGTGAGCCCAAATACCTGTTTCCCCTTGAGAAGGTCCCTCACTTTGGAACTGCTGGAGCCGAGCACCAGCCCTGGGATCCCAAGAGGGCAGCAGTCAGCGTGGGAACAGAACCAGCCTTTCCACTGCCTGGAGAGCAGGGAGCAGCCGAGGCCAAGTTGCAATTCCCTCTGTGGCTGCATCCACAAGGGAGTGCAAGGGAGTCGAGCTCTCTTCTTTTTCTTTTCTTATCCTGTTTTCCCTCCCCCTGCTATTTTGCTGTGTTTCATGTTATCTCCTGCCCTCTTTCTTCTCTTTACCTTCCTACACCATGGAAATGGTCAAGTTATTGACTCAGAGATATTTATCTGAATACTTCAGCCATTTGAGTCTCCTCACAATATGCCCTGGAGGGCTGAGCCGCTGTTATTATTACTTCCAAGGGCTTATTAGGCAGCATTCTTCTTCACTGCGAAGCCTGTAGAATGACATCAGATCATGTGGAGAAGCAAAGGGCTGTTTAAGTTAAAGGACACTGCGCTGGTGTGTGACACACCATCTAATGAATGAGATTCTTCTTGCCTGCATGATTAAAAGCTTATAAATGCTTCTGCCACCGCTGAAAACAAACCTCCTTGCTTTGTCGCTGAGTGAGTTTGGTCCTATGAATAAATGAGTCCAAGCTCTGGACTTGAAATCCACAGCTTATGAACACACTGCAGATATTAGTCACATTGTTTAATGCAATGCTGGGAAGCTTTTGGATGCTTTGGCAAGCACAGTGTGAGTACTTGTACAAACTAGAATAAAGAAGCTCCTTCCTGCAAGCAGTCATCAGCAGGCTTAATGTAATTCAGCTTCTAACAGAGAGGAAGTCTACCCGACCCACTCGTTTTCTCTCTCCCTCTCCATTGAATGAGTTTGATATCTGTGTTACTGAAGAAAAGTCAAGTCAAAGAGAAGTGGTTTGTATTTATGTCCCGATTCAGAAAAAAATTGCTTGAGTGCTTAAATTTGAGCACCAGTGTTATGGGTTTGCACAAGTGCTTTGTTTTGTAGGGATGAAGGTCTAGATCCGAAAAAAAAAAAAAAAAAAAAAAAAAAAAAAGTTTTGGGATCTAAAGCAAAACTGGAAGATTGATTTAATTCCCCACACTCATCAGTCCTAGCAAAGCTGAACATCTTGGTACCATCCAGGGCAGCAGAGGATCTAGAGAGCAGGTTTTCCTTTGGGCTGCTCTCAGAGGATGCCCGGGTGTTTGGCTACACCACAAAACATCCTTTGGGCTGTGATGGACACAAGTTGGTGTCTTGAAAATAATAGGGTCTGCCAAAAGGAAGTGTAGGATCCTGGTGAGTGCAGGATAAGGACAGTGGTTGGGCTCTGGGGCCTCCACTACCTTTATAGTTTATGGCTTAATAATGAGTCATGTCGTATGATTACACGAGATAATAATAAAACTGTACTGTTAATAATGCCAAGAATAACCACAAATGTTCTTGTAAAGGATAATGAAGTCCGAAAGACCATGATGAAGCGTTCTGTGGGCACCCCAGGGCAGCGGGCTCTGCTGACCGTACTGCCTCACTGAACATGCTCTCTCCCTTCCCGACGCCGTCTTAAGATCAGATACAGATAAACTCGATCCTTAGGGTCGCAGCTTCCTGCATGGCTGCACCTCAACCTGTCCGGATATACTCACGCATGTCCGCAATCCTCCCCACCTTCTCCTTGCCTGTGCTATTCAATGAGACCCATCCAAGGATGGGGTGAAGAAGGGACCTAGCCTGAGTGCGTGTTGTCATGGGTCCTGATCCATCCTCTGCCTGGTCCTCTCGGGGAGTCACCTGGCATCCCGCTCTTGCTCCTGCGTCACCTTCGTGTGGGCCTTCCAAGCCCTCAGGGCGCATCTGCTGCGGCTGCATCCTGCCTACGAGCAGGGACAGTGTCCAACCGGCTTCCGTGGAGCCCTGCCAGTGGGTTTTGCGGGGATGACTGGATTAAAAAAGATCTCTATTGTGAAAAATGTCAATATTTACATTCTCCAAGTTAAGTTGTTCTTTTTATGACTTTCTCCCATAAGTGCCTGTTATACTGTTTTGAGAAGACACGGACCTAAGAGCAACACAAGCAGGAACTGACAGAATTAATAAAAGAGAGGCTGGGACTTATGAAAATAAGATGATATTAACAAGATAATTATCTCTCATCAAATTAGTCCAGAGGGAGCCAAGCCAAGCTCCACTCAGTAGCCTGGAAGGAAAGGAACTGGCAGGGGAAGCTATTTGTAGAACAACAATAGAAATACTGTGCCCTTCTCTAGGAAAGGGCTCGGAGCAGTGAGACACTGCCGTGATAAGCACTTCATAAATGCAGATAGGGGGAAGCTTTTGTCTGAGGAACTTGGAGCGCTTTCCACCAAGGAATTGCAGCTCCCCAGCTTGCTGTGGGAGCTGGGGCTGCTGGAGGGACCGCACGTCCCTGAAGGAAGCTGCAGAGTGGTGCAGGGCATCCAGATGCCCATGCTGAGCATCGGTGCCTCCCCGTCCATGAGACTGCTTGCTCTCCCAGTTTTCCATAGTTTTTTGTTTCTCTATCCTTCTTCCCTGCATTTTTTCCCTCTGTTCTTCTGAGGCGTGCAGAATTTATTTCTATCCATATGCATCACCTATGAATATCTGGATTTAACCTGGATTTAGTCTCATTGGAGAGCTCACATTGCTTTAATCTCTTTCTTTTTTTTTCCTCTCATGCTTTTAACAAAACAAAACAAAACGACTCGGTATAAAGACCTGTGTTAACACACCTTGTCTGATTACGGTGGATCTGAGCACACAGCAGGCAGGCGATTCTGGGCAAAGTTCTTCGTGTAAATAACGCTGGCGACAGCGCGCTGCTGCGGCTGCACTCGGCGCGGCCGCGGGCTCCGGCGCTGCAGGGCTCTGCTCCCCGCAGGCTGCTGCAGCGGGAAGCACCGGCCGCAGCATCCTCAAAAACCCAAGGAGGGAGAGAGTTCCTCAGCCTGCAGCAAGAGACTGTTCGGAGGACTTGGCATTCCTGCATTCAAACATTTCCCATGCTGGTATCCTAAACCTGTGGTTTTCCTGATGCAAAATCCTGCTTGGGGAGCGTGAGCATCCTCAATGCTGAACAAGCTCTGCAAACCTGCCTTTTCCTATGCTTCCTCAGACTTTTAAAACAAAGACCTCTCATGTTTGTAATTATTCTGCTGTGTTGTGTTTCAGGCATTTTAAGCGACTTAATTTCCATTATTTGTAACAGTTTATGTGGTAGCTGTTTCCCTTTAAGCAATCAGTGTGAAGCACCTCGAGGCTTCCAGTGCATTTTGTTTCATAACCCATCTCAGAACAACTGACTTTTTCTGCTCCCCTAGATGGCAACTTAAGACAAGTATTTATCCATCTGAGAGCAGTGTGTCTGAGGGAATACTAGCTGGGCAGCAAGGCGTGGGAGTTAGAGCAGCTGATGGACTGAATTTTGATTAACTCAATATGATTCTGTTGCAAACTAGACAAATGCCGAGTTGGGCCATATTCTGGGTGAGACTTCTGCAAAGACTGCAAAGGTTTTAGATGATTTTTTTCTCAGATGGGAAGGCTACCCCTGCCCGTTTTGCTGCACCAGAAGTGTCCTGGAGTCACAGACCTTGTTAGTGTCTTTGCTGGGTATGATAAGGTGACTGGTGAGCTGCAGGTCCTGCTGTGCTCATCCATGCTCCTGCTCCACGCCGTGGTGAGGTGCACCAGCATCTCCAGGACCTTGCTCTGCAGGTTATGGAGAGCTGTGTGGACCTGGGAGGTTGTGATGGGCCCCGCACTGCAGCAGGTTGAGACAAGGCATTCAGAGCCTGCCCCAGCAGCCAGTCTTGTGAAATATCCCCTTGTCCTGTCAATGGTCCCATGGTCTCCTGCTTATCCTTAGTCTTCTGCTGTTGCTCGCCTTTCCCCAAGCTAGCGAGTGTTGCAGCAAACAAGCAGGGAACTGCAAGCAGTGTGTGTGTGTGCAAGAATCACGGTGCTCCACCTTGGAGCTGAGACACCAAAAAGCCTTTGAGAATCGAGTGTAGCCAGTTTTACCAGGTAGATCCTGCACTTTGGGCACAGCAATAATAGCCCAGCAGTGGGATCTGGATAAATGCTTAAAACAGCGAGTTTTGAGATCTTTACAGGTGGGCCTCAACAAGAGGCCTGTTGAGAAGCAGGACCAGGGTGATAGACGCCTTAGACGGTTACCTCCATTGGGGCACTGTGGCCAGGGCTGTGCTGGGACTCGTAGCTGTGTGGCAAGGAGCTGTTCTCCCAGGCAGAAGGAGGCAGCGCCTGCTCCAAAGATCCCTCTCCATGGGCACCCAGGGCTTGGAGAGGCCACCTCCGCGCTGGGGACTCGGTGGCTGTGCAAGGGGTGCTGTGAGCGCAACTGCTGGTGCCAGGTGGCTGCTCCTGCTTCACTTCCCCTCACTAAGCACATGTCATAGAGCACTTTACTGCGGAGCCCCGGCTCCCGTAAATAAAGAAATGTATGTTGTGGAGTGAATGAATGAATGACTGAGTGAATGAAGACTTTTGGCTTCTTCTGGCTGTGGAGAAAGCTGCGCTCTCCCCATGCGCCAGGCTGCTGAGGTCTGCCAAGTGCAAAGCCATCTGAAAAAAAGGCAAAAACGATTCAGTGAGCTAGAAAATGCCTGGACTGTTGTGTGAAATTCCTCTGCCCCAGCCCTGTCACTCCTTTTCAGCCTTGCACCCAGCTCTGCCTTTGATGGGCATCTCTCATATTAATTAAAGGTGACAGAGTGCTGGGAAAACAATAGGGTGGGTCTCCTGGAGTTGCACCCCGGCCACCTCTCTCGTCTCAGCTGTCCCTTTGCTCCTTTTCCTGGCGAGCTGCCAGGCACTTGCCACCGAGATCACAGAAGGGGCAAGAGGCAAAATGTTTGGTGCCACTTCCAATTAGCAAATTATTTTATCTTCTGGTCCCTGGCTCTAAATCTGTTATGGCGGCTGCAAAATGCCTCCCTTGGCTGCCAAGATGGGTGCACAGGAGATTTTTTTAATTTGAAAGAGGAAATAAAGAAAAATACATCTTGTTCATATCCCAAAGTGTCCTGAAATCTGCGCTGTGCGCGATGTCCATCCGCTGGAGCGCGCAGATCCTTGCGGGCGAGCGCGGTCGCTACAAACCTGCCTGCCGAGCCACGGCGCTGGCATCGGCGTTACCGGGTGGGTGATGATCCCTCACAGCAAGAGCTGCCCGCCGGCTCCCCGTGGAGCAATCCGAGGTGACACGGGGAGCTGGAGCGTCCCCGGCCAGCACAGCAGCGGGAGACACAGCCCCGCTCCCTGCTCGCAGGAACGGCCTGTCACCCTGCATGGGCTCTGCATGTCCTGACGGGACAAGGAGCCTGGCCCCACGGCACTGTCTGCCTCTACCTTTCCTCCACACCCCCCGGCAGGACCGACCTGCATCCTCGGAGGAAGAGAGTGGGAGCTGATGAGCCGTGAGCGCTAAGGGGATTGTTTGCACTGATGCACATGAATGTGGACCAAGCTGGCAGGTGATGCTGTGTAATTGGGGAGGGAGTGGAGCTCCCTGACTCATGCAGCACCAAATTTCTGTCTGCTGCTACTGCAAGCACTGCTCTGGCAACATTTCTCATGCAGTGCGTTGATATAAGCCCCGTAGCCATCAAAAATACTCCACCAGGATCACTGCCAACTGCTGAGAGGGGTCTCCATCCATGCACTGTGTGTTGGACATATTCAGGAGGCTGTCCAAAACCTGGTGTAAACCTTAGTTTCCTGGAAAACAATGGGCTGAGGAAGGAATGCAGAGGGAAGGATGGAGAATATCTCCATTTTATGAAGAAAGTTGTTGAGGTGCTCGGAGCAGGACGCACGTCTGTAACTCAACACACCCAAGGACATTGCGCCCTAAAGAGACGCTGCTGAGAGCCTGCAATCGATGTAGGGACAAGATTACTTAGGGAAATCATGCTGAGGAACCAGGTTCTCTTGAGTAGAGACAGGACTCTACACAAAGCCTCAAACACATTTAAATGAGTGACAAAGATAAAAGCAATGCAGATAACAGATAAGAACTCATATGACAGCAGTACAATCTTCGTAACTATAGTAGATGAGCAGGAAAAATATCCATATTCAAACACTTGAAATATTATCCTGAAAAACAAGAAGTAATTAGTCTATCAGGAGATACATCACGCTTTTCTTACCCTAGTTAAGGCATTAGGTTGCAGAAGAAGTTTGGGTCGCCTGCAATTCGGGATCTCTGTGTGAAACAGGGCATGGTGTGTGAGGAATGCCAAGGTGCTGTTAGGACCTTCCTCTCTTTTATTACTGATGTAAAGTTGCCTTAATCTGTGTGACATGGTGTTATCAGGACAAACAATCTCACATCAGAGAAGGAAAACACATACATCTACTGAAAATTTACAAGAAAGGTTCCTTTACCTTTGCCTAATTTTTAATTACAGGGTCTTCTCATTGCATTTTATGGTCATCTCATTTCCCATTAACAGGAATAACATCAAGAAGAGTCTATATTCACTCTCGGTTTTACTTTTCTGAGCTCCCAGCTGTGTTGATCTGAGATATTTCTAGCATTGTTTTCTGTTATCTAACACAGCACACCCTAAATGTTTTAGGGTTAGAGAAAGGCCTGCACTACTCTATCTATGACTACATCTCTCCTTAGGAAGCACGCTCGTGGGAATGTGAGAATGGCTATGCTGAATATGCACATGGGTGCATCACGTCTTGGCTTTGACACTGGCTGGTGCTGGGAAGTGCTGAGGGAAGGAGCGTACGTACAGCGTGAGCAAGCACTTATGGCTTCCCCGATTGCACCCTCCAGCAGCTACCAGCAATCTGCTGTTGAACGTCTTCCCAAGCCAGAGATTGTATCTGTACATTTGTTTTCAATTCCTTGATGGATCTTTGTGCTATTAATTTATGTAACCACTTTCTGGGCTCACCTAAACGGGAACAGAAAGTCCTATAGTCCTCAATTCCACACTGCACTTAGATTATGGTGACCTAAAAAAATGTTTCCTTTTGCCTTTGCTAATCCTGCTGTGTCATAATTTCATTTGATGAACCTAGTTCTTCCTCAAATTTAACAGAGAAAACAAATCCCAAGTCATCTTCCTCCTGATTTTGCAAGCAGCTCTCATTTATTCGGTTTGTTCCCCGCAAAGGCGATTTCACCTCCCTGATCGTTGCCATCTTTCTCCTCTGCACTTCTCCTGCTTCTGACATGTGCTTTGGAAATCAGTGAGCCAGGACTGCAGGGACTGCTTGGGATGGGAGTGCAGCACGGATTTATAATAGGGCAAGGAATGCTTTTTTAATTGCCCAGACCTAGGAATACAACCTTGGTTCGACCTGTACTGCTGTTTAACCTGCTGAAGAAGTGTGTTACGCTGTTCTTCTGAGATCAAAAATACAGAGCGTAACAACACGCTGTTGTTTTTGATTCTAGATCCAACAGCAGAGGTCCAGGGAGTGGTTCGGAAGGTCCTGGTTTCAATCCTGTGGCCCATCCTGATGGGAATAACACGCAGCAGTGGAATGAAAAACATGGCAATATGCAAGGAGGCAAAGCACAATCCTGGCAGAGTATGCAGGCATTGTATTGCACTGTCTCCTAATGCTTGACTTTGAAATGCTAATACTCTTTTAAAGTAGGTAATTTTCATGTAACGTCTATCTACAGGATTCAAAGAAGGTGTTTATTAAGATCCTGCCTGTCCTGGGGCATAAGTAATGAATTACAGTCTTTCCCTGACCAAAATCCAGCCTGACTCCTCAGCATTAAAGCCGTTCCCAGGCTCCGTGGAAGCAGGGCCGGCTGCGGCTGGCACGGCAGGTCTGGGGAGGAGGCAAGGGCAGTGCCCACACCGGCGCTTCCCCCTGGGACATCCCACAGCATCAGGACCCCAGCACAGCCGGCACCCCACAGCGGGGCTGCTCCGGAGCAGGGAAGGAACCTCCGGCTCTCTGGAGCACAGGGAGTTGTGGAGTTGGAGACTCTTTCCCACCAACACGAAGCCTGCCCTTCTTCACAAGCAGCTGAGAATTGACAACTAGACAACTGTTGTGTAGAAACTAGCTATATCCCCACATCCAGGCACATTGCACTGCTGAGGGAAAGGGGCCTCCATGCCCTAGGATTTGGACCAACCCCAGGGCGAGGAAAGAGCCCTCCAAGGTCTGTTGGGATCTGCGGCTGGGAGGTTTTGCATGAGGTTTTGTTGGAAAGGAGGGGAAGGACTTTTGGCACAGGCCCTAAGGTAGCTGGAGAGGGTTTGCATCTTGTTGCTCATCATGGCCAGTGCAGTGCTGGTTTATCAGGTAGAGCAGATGGGCAGAGAGGGGACATGGGGGCTGTCCTGCCCTGCAGTCTGGGAGTTTTTTCAGCTGTGTCTTCTGCAAGGTGGTAGTTAGGGTATAAGCTCAGAAAGCTGAGGGATTTCCCAGCTTGGGACACCTGGCAGAGTGGTGCCAGGGGCTGCTTTGCAGCCCCGCTCTGCCTGAATGAGGTTCTTTGGCTCCATGTACCGGTGACTGCCCTCGCATGGCTGTGTCGAACCCTTTGCCATGCCTCGAGTGTCAAAGCAGCCCTCTCCGTGTGCACAGCGAGCATCAGGGACCAGAGGATCCCCAGGGCTGCCTGCACTGCCCAGGTAGCATTTTAACTAGCATCCTGAAATCAAGATCTCTGTGAGTGGCACGCAGCAGACTCATCCGAATACGATTTTTCCAGGGGGTGCTGGTTATGCCAGGAATATGTAAAGAGCCTGACTTCTGAGCACTCTGGGTGATGTTTGTCCACAAGCATCTGGAGTCTCTGTGTCTGGTGACCGCTCGGCAGGGCGCTGAGTCACCCAGAGAGCACTCAGGATGGAGCTTGGGAATTTGGGTGGAGGCCGGCTCCGCCAGGCTGTGGACATGCAAAGAGCAAGCCCGGGGCTCTCCAGCAGCTCAGTGATGCTCAGATAACTCGTCCCACTCCTAGCAGGATCAAAAGGAAAGGGAAAACAAGCTCAGCAAAACCAGTGTCCTGCAAGGACCCGTCTGTGAAGGACCGCTCCCAAACCTACAGCAGCTGCCGTCAAAGCAGGTCCTCACGGAGGAGCTCAGCGGCCATCCCCGCACAGGCAGGGAAGCTGGGGAAAGGACTTCAAGCAAAGCCAAGGTCTGCAGCAGCAGCCCAGCTGTTCTCCGGGAATCCGACAGCGTTTCCCACTCCAAGCACTGCTTCGGCTGGCAAAGACGCAGGGGAGAAGTGGTTGGGAGCACCGGGGCTCGGCCCCCGCACCCGGAGCGGAGCCAATTCCCTGCCCTGCATCGCGGCAGCGCGAGGAGCTTTCTAGATGACTTGGCATGCTGTCCCGTTAATAACAGAGAGCGGGGCTGCCCGGCTCCTGTGTTCTGGTGTGAATTATGCGCACAAAATACAATTTGCTTTGCTAATGGTTTTCTTGCCGTTTTGGTGCTGGGGAACTTTTCAGAAATCATTACCATGCGCTCGGCTCTTTATATTTTTCTCTCTCTTCTCAGGCAATTTGTCAGAAGGGATTTTTTGACAATTTCACTGAACCATGTTTGAGAGCAGGTTAACCCCTCAAGAGCTTAGAGCATTTTCCTTTCCTTTCCATTGGCTTAGACTGGTCTGTTGCTGCTGCTTTTATTGAGGGCAGTGATAGGTGGGCAGGTGGATGGAGGGATGGATGGTTATCTGTTCATAGGACTCTGAATCCAAAATCCCCTTTGACATCCCCTGCACACCCAAATTCTCAGTCCTCCAAGTAATGAGAAGCTCTCCATTCCTCGGGGACACCTAAACAACAGCATAATTGCAGGGATTCTGCTGGGGATGTCTCTGCACGCGCTGAACCGTGGTGCAAACCCAAGCTAGGGATGCTCTGCAACCACTTCCCAAGCAGTGCTGGGCTCCTGCGTGCCAGCTCCTTGGGAAGCTTGAGGGCTCTGCACGTCTCAGCCCTGGGAAGCTCTCATGAAGCATGTACATATTTTTTCCCAAGATAATTTTAGGAAATATAGGAATGCCTGAGTGAAAACGGATCTTCAGGCAGTTAGAGCTGAAAAATAATTTGGGGCACCCGGATCACTGCGAGATGGTGCCTTGGCTTCTGTTTTTTCTTACAGCCTTCTGTGTCTTTGCATCCTGCTGGGAGGTGGATTTGCAGACCTTGCCCTAAACATCAGATGTGTCCAGGGGCTTTGCTGGACCCAGCTAGCGCTGGCTTCCCCACTTGGGAACACTCAGGACGCTCAACAGTGCTAAGGGTCCAAGGGGAATGGAGCTGGCAGGGAGGGAAAGGGGTGTTGCTGGTGCTCTTCCAATAGCTCAGGGCAGAGCAGCTCGGAATGGTGGCACTCGGCATGCAACAGGGGATCCCACTGTCACGTAGGGAGAAGAGGATCCCACCTGTATTAATCTGCTTGATATTAAACTGTGTTTCTTCTACAGCTTGTTAGGGCAAGGAATCATCTTTCTGACTGCCTGGACAAGGGGACATACATCCATAAATAGTGTCTGGTAATGGAGGCAGGCCTTGGGTCAGGCAAAGGTGCCTGACATTCCGCTGTGTTTGCGTTCCTGGAGCGACTTGCATGTGCACAGGCCCCTCTTGTGCTACCGTCGTGCGGTGCTGAGGATGCTCTTGCAGGGCCGTGCTGTTATCACCTAAGAACATTCTGATCTCTCTGTCGCCGCTTCCTCTCATTTGCTGTGAGCAGCATATTGGAAATCTTCCTAAGGCCCTGTCCTACACCCAAGGGAACTGTGTTCAGACATGAATCTCGTCTGAGCTCACACAGACATGATAGCCCCTATATCATGCCAAAGATCCCCTCCTGATTCCTGAAATTCCCCTGTAGTGCTTTCTGGCTGCAATATCCCCTTTGATGCCTAGGGCTGTTGCACAGGCTCCTGCAGATGCAGTGGCCATGCCTTGCCCCACGGCTCCTGTGCCACTCCATGAAGGGTTCCTCCAGCATGAAAGAAGTCTTCTCATT
>JAUBNY010000168.1:423999-440830 GCA_032275445.1 Crypturellus soui | reverse complement strand
GTTGGGAGCCGCGCGGGAGGGGGGTGGGATAGGGATGCGGCGCGGATGGGACAGGGGTGGGGATGGGTGGGGTCAGGGGTGAGGATGGAATGGGATGGGGATAGGCAGGGGGATGGGATGGGAATGGAGATGGGGACAGAGATAGGATGGGATGGGAATTGGGGGTGGGATGGGAATGCAGATGGGGATAGGCAGGGGGATGGGATGGGAATGGAGATGGGGACAAAATAGGATGGGATGGGAATTGGGGATGGGAATGGAGATGGATGGAGATGGGGATAGGAATGGGGATGGGAAGGGAATGGAAATGGGGGATGGGGATAGGAATGGGAATGGGAAAGGGAATGGGAATGGGAATGGGGGATGGGGTGGTGAGAGGGATAGGAATGCGGACAGGGATGGAGGCAGAGATGGAAATAGGGATGAGCTGCAGCCTGGCTGCCAAGCTGATGCTTTGGCAGGGAAACTTGTCTGCAGAACAAGAGTGACAGACCATGCACAGCCCCAGGCCCTGTGGTGTGTGCTGAGGAGTGGGGAGGGAGGGTGAAGGCAGGAGCTGAGTGTCTCCTGGGGCTCAGTGTGGGCTGGGAGCTGAACCCATGGTGGTAGGGGTATCCCACAGCAGGCAGGTATGGGATATGGGGCCAGGGAAGGGAAATACTGGATCCTGAAGGGAGGCACAGTGCTGCACACAGAGTGTTGCCACCCTCCTCTCATGCACGTCCAGGTTTGCTGCGCTGACCATGGGGCTGGCTGCAGGACACGGATGTTCCTGCAGTGGCTCTTCCTGGCGAAGCAGCGTGGTAGCCAGGGCCAAGCAGCTGCGCTGAAATATTCATGCCAACCTCCCTTTGAAGACAGCATGATTTCTTGGAAACTTGCTGCTCGTCTTAAATGGAGCTGTCTGCTCTGCATGGCTGCGTGTGCATGACAGGAGCAACTGGGGTTCTGCGGGGCTGGCGCTGGGAAGCAGCAGAAGCATCCGCAGCGCCTGGCCTCCTGCAGCACCTGCAGCGTGCGTGGAGCACGGCGCTTCCCACGGGAGCCCAAGCTGTTATCCCAGGATGCCTCCTCGCCACTGCCTCCTCGCTGCTGCCTGAGGCCCTGTGACATCCACATCCTGCAGAAGGATGGGGCGCACAGGCTGGCCTGGAGAGCTGCACTGCAGGAGTCGGAGTGCACTGTGCTGTTGGAAGGATTGGATTTGGGCAGGGATGAGTACGGGATGCACCAAAACTGCAGCCTCAGGTGATGACAGAGGTGCAGGGGGCTGCACTCAGGGCAGCTATGTGGTTTCCTGGGAGAAGCCACAGGGATAGCCCTGTCACAGGCTGAATCCAGCAGTGCCCCCAGGCTACGATAAGGCTGGACAAGGCAGCTGTGGGGCAGATGATGCTACATGTTGGCACTGCGATGCCAGGGCAGGCCATGCCACGGCTCTATGTGCCATAGCGACAGGGCAGGCGGTGATGCAGGAGGTGGTACCGGTGAGGGTGCTGGTGACAGACTGACCTTGCAGGTGGTGGTGGAGATGTCAATGAGGTAGCTGCAGAGTGAGAGGTGGTGGTGCTGATGGTGTGGCATCACAGGGCACCGTCACGTGTTATAGGAGCTGCTCTACGCCGTGCGCAGGAGACTGATGCAGCCCAGTGCTCTGGGCTCTCTTGTGCTGCATGCCCTTCCCAACCCCTGCCTCCTCTGGGCAGTCAGACACGATGGAGCCAGTAGCACAAGCCTGGATATCCGTTATCCGACGGACTCTGAAGGACCTGGTCGTAGGCTGTGGCTTTGAGTGGGGCTGCAGTGGAGAAGGGCAAGACAGGGCACCCCAAGTGCTCTTGAAGATCCCAGGTCCTGCTACAGCCCCAGGTTGACCTGGTCTTCCTCAAACGCCAACCTCCCTGTTTTAAAAGTGATGAGATCGTTCACTCTTGTAGTAATCTTTTAGCATACAGAGATATCATAACCCACAGCAACACCTCAAGTGGGAAAACAGAAAATTTACCTTTCTACCTGTTCCGATGAACCTGCAAACTGGCTGTGGGCAGCCTCCTGCCTCGCAGCCCACCATAACGCACTGCAAATCCCAATGTAATTTGCTGTCCCTTAGGCCGCTCCCTATTACTGCTTTCCAAATGTCTCTTTCCCAGTCTCCATGGTGTTAAATTATATTTCCCCAGCTGGATTACTTTGCAGTTGTTCAGAATGAATTTCATTTGGCTATTTCCTTCCTATGCCTGACCTCTCTTTCCCAGTGCATTATCTTTTAGCTCTTTGTCCTCACCAGGATTTGCAGCACCTTCCCATTTCATATCCTCTGCAAATTTAATTAACATGCTCTTTACCCTCCCTCTTTCAGATCAAATGAAGATGTTAAAGGAGAGCAGACCTGGCAGAGATCTAACCACTAACCACTAACAACAATACAAGTACCTTGCACTTAAATTATGCACTTTCCATCAGAAGATTTCAAGGGCCTTTACTGAACTGGATAAGTATAATTATTAAAGCTGAAAACTCTGTTACATGGGGGAATTTAATATTTGAGGTCTGCCTGAGGGCATGTATCTGGTTGCCTGTTCTGCAGAGCAAGCCTTGACAGTTGTGGGGTACCTGGCCCTGGGCTGTTGTGCCTGTCACGTTGGTCTATATGCATGGACACAGGCAGCCTTGGCTTGGGAACTCTCGGCTGGAAAACCTGGTTTCAGAGGGAGCAAAATGATGATCTGGCATCAGACTCAAAAGGCTCCTCTGATTTGGTTCCAGGAAATGAAAAAGTTACTTATTGAAATTTTGCTGAATTAGGAAATATTTGCTGGAAACTTCAGTCGTTACTTGTAGTTGTGCAGTGGAGAAGCAGGGACACGGAGCCACTGGCTGCAGTGCGTTGTTGAACACAGGCTGTGATTCCTCTGCCTCTTGGCATCTAAAAGTGAAGTATCCAAGGCTCCTGACGGAGTTATTGGACCCCTCTGTGGCGTTCCGCTCTGACTTCTCTTGGTTTGGGTTGGAATTACCCTCGGGCAAGACTCCGTGACAAGACCCAAGGCAATTCCCTCAGACTTAGACAGCTAATGTCCAGGTACCCTACCTGGGATGCTGGAACCCTGTCCTGCTTCCCCCTGACACACACTGGACACTTCCTCACCGCCTTCTGCACCTGCATGAGGAGAAGGGCTGAATCTTTCAGTGGGAACATCCCATGGGAATATCCCATGGGAATCTATAAATTCTTCATTGGCTTAACCTTAATGATAACATGCAATCATGTGGAACTTGAACTAGCGCAGAAAGAGTTTGTAGGAAAAAGTTACCAAGTCCTTCACAGGAGAATGTCTTTTTTGTTATTTTGTTTGTTTGTTTGTGTTTTTGTTTGTTTGTTTTTCTGTTTTTCAACAACTAAATGTTCTTACCCTGTTAGCATCACCTGGCTAACGAATAACATATATAGTTGTGTTTTGTATGATACTGTCCTCTTAAATCTGTTTTATTACATGCATGCACATACACACACAAAAGCCTTCTCTAAAACCTCTTGATGAGATCTCCACAAGAACCACCACCACGAGGAGCAATGATCCAGGAGCATCCCAATGGCTCCATGGCCCAAAAGGGGTTTGCTGAACTCACTGCCTGGCCCTTCCTAGCTCCACACGATGCAAATAAATGGTTCTCCGATTGAGGACGATTTGACACAAGCCCTTGGGCAGCTCTTGTGCTGACTGATGAGAGGTGCAGAGCATCTCAGCCTCTCGGCCGGCCACCTCTCTAGGCACAGGCGCCCTGTCCATGGCTGGAAGGACCCGGAGATATCCTCAGAAGAGGTCTGCATGACCCTTTCTTGCCTCAGCTGGCAGCTGTGTTTGCCTGGTAATTCCTCTGGCCTTGCAAGGCCTGTCACTGCCACAGGCTCTGCCTTGCAGGAGGCGTTTTGTTATTTAGAGGCTGCAGAGCTCCTGAGCCAGGCATTAGTCCTCCTGGTATTTTTCTCTTCTGATAAGTCTTCTCATATTCTTGATTTTCACAGCAATATTTCAGAGCAGCTAAGCAGGAATTCAGCTGCTGTTTATAATACAGGGGAAATAAACCCCAGCACCATTTAAGGAGAATACTGGTATGGCACCAAATGGAGATGAAGGGGCCGTGAAAATCAAGCTGGAAATTGGTAGCATCTTTCTAGCATTATAGCAGTGAGTTCCCAAATTGCCTGCTTCTAAAAGGAGTGGGATTAAGAAACCAGATTTCTCTTATGATGAATCATCATTCACCCATGAAAGAAATGAGCCGACACTGTCCATAGGGGACTGAATTTTTCAACCTTTGCAGTCCTGTGGCCTAACTTCCTGGGGCTAAGTCTGCTGCAAACATCTTCCCATGACAGTGAGTTACACAGCACAACACTCGGTTAACTAATAAAGTATTCCCTTTTGCTAGGTTGAAATGAGTCACCTGATCCATCACCATGAGGAGCTGGGAGTCACCGTACCTTCTCTTAAGCCCCCTGTTATTTGCTCTGCTTCTGTTTAAGCTGTTTTTGGAATCTGTGTCAGCAGTGGCACCCAGCCTCTTGCTCTGAAGTCACGGCAACGACTCACATCACTTCTGATGAGAACAAGTCACCCCAGTTTTCCACCCAATATTCACCTTGCCCTTTTTTTCCATGCAATCAATTTTCTCTGCTATTGCAATACCCATCCTCTCTGTGAAGAGCACGGAGCAGGCCAGGGAGGCCGCTCTGGACACATGCTGTGATAGAGATGGAAGTTGGAGGGTAGGTCTGCACATCAAAGCTAAGGTTCTTTTTCCCCCTTCTCTTGCTGTTCTGTGCACAATTTATTACCAGAGACCCGTGCCAAGCTCCTGCATGTGGCCTGTGTTTGTATACATGCATTCACCCAGGGCTGCACACAGCCGTGCATACACACTGCCGGGGAGCTGAGAAAGCAGCTGCTGCTGCGTTTGATTAATTCATCCAGGTAAGTCATCCCCACCATGAATCATTCCCTTCCCAAGGCCCGTGCTGCTTGGCTAAGATAGCAAACCTCAGGAGCACCCATATTTAGCTTTTCCCAACGTTGGATGCTGGAAAATGCACACAATTTTGCCCAGCGGTGAGGGATGGAGCTGTGGTATGGTCTGCCCCAGAGAGGTGGGGTGGGAAACAGAAGCTACAGGGGGTGAAATGGGGGGTACAAATATGTTTGATGGCTTTACGAGGTGAGCAGCATCCATCAGCGTGTCAGGATAAGAGTGGGCAACCTCAGCTCCGCACAAATCTCTCAGATTCTCATTGCTGGGAATTTCATTTTGTCCTGTTAAATTATTTATCCAGCAATAAAACTGCCCCTCCTACCCCATGCCTCAAAGCTGCCGTCAGTCTCGCGTGGGTTTATCTCCCCCTGCATCACCAAGGAGCCTGAGTGCAGGCAGGGAGCAGAGGCGATGGGGTGCTCCCAGGGGTGCAAAAGGGCAGCCTGATTCCCTGGTGTCCCTGAGCCGGTGGTTCCCAGTGCCCGGATCCCAGGACACCACGCGGCAGCAGGGTGGCAGCTCCGCCGGGGAGAGCTGGGTGTCCCAGCAGCGAGGACGCAGCCCAGTCTCGGTGCTGGAGGCTCCTCCACGGCCTCGGTGCATGGAGGCTCCGTGACACAGCAGAGTCAGCACCATATGGCAGGCGCGCGTTGGGTGCAGCTGGGACACAGGAGACCTTGGAGGCTGCAGCTTCGTGATGCAAAGTCCCTGACAGTGACATCAGCTCCGGGGACCTCCTGGTGCTCCTTTCTGCCTCCTCCCCACCGCCAAATGGGGCCATGGAGCTTTGCTGACTGGGAGAAGCCATCTGCTTTTTTGTCAGTGTGCATTTTTAGCCAAAGCTGTTGCTTTATCTAGTTCATAGCGTGACCCGCAGGCTTCGCTGGTGCAGGTGAGAGTCTGTACACTGCAGTTCCAGGGGGCATGAGCAGATTGCAGCAGATTGGGGTGGCAGAGAGACCTGCAGCCAGCCTGGCCACCGAGCTATACAGCAAGGCAATGTCACTGCTGTGGGCAGCGGGCAGGGAGCTCTCATGCTTGCCAGAGTGGGTGAAAAAGCCACAGTAATTGAGCAATGGGTATTGTCTACTTGACTTCAGCAAGACTTTGGACACTGTCTCCCATAACATGAGCCGTGAACCAGCAATGTGGCCTTATGGCCAAGCAGGCCAACCTTGGTATCCTGGGATGCATTAAGAGCAGATTGCCAGCAGGTCAAGAGAGGTGATCCCCTCAGCTCAGTCCTGGTGAGGCCATATCTGTAGTCCTGTGTCCAGTACTGGCTTCCCCAGGGAAAGAGGGACACAGAAGTACTGGAACAAGTCCAGAGAAGGACTACCAAGATGACTGAAAGGACTGGAGTCTCTCTCCTATGAGGATGGACTGAGGGAGCTGGGCCTCTTTAGCCCAAAGAAGCAAAAACTGAGGTGGGATCTTATTAATGTGTTTGAATATATGAAGGAAGATCCCAAAGGTATCCTTAGTAAGGATACCAAAGTACAGTATCTTTACTGCATGTAAAGATACATGTAAAGAGGATGGGGCCAGACTGTTTACAGTGATGCCCAACATAAGGATGAGAGGCAACTGGCACAAGCTGAAACAGGCAGTTCATCTAAACATGAGTTTCTTTACTGGGAGAGTGATCAACTGTGCACTGGAACAGATTACCCAGGATCGTGTAATCCTGGTAATGCCACCCAGAAGTAAAAGCAATACTTGGATTTTCTCTGGATGTTGTCACCATCCTTCAGAGGAGACCTCGCAAGGAGAAGAGTGGCTGTGAGTTTGTAGCTGTAACTCGAGTGGAGAAACCCTCTTTGTGATAAATGAAACCATGAATTTATCTGGTTGTATGTGGGGAGGTATATGAGGAGACAAGAATATGGACGGAAACAGTGTTTACCTTGAGCTTCCGTAAGGAAAGGATGGAAAGCAGTGGAAAAAGCAAAGTCCTTTTGAATAATATTCCTCTCACGCAGAATAGTCTAGGAATGCTAACAAGGGTCTGAGTGAGATGTTCCCTATTAGGTTATATAGTCTATGAGGGGTTTTAGTTAAAGAAAATCACAACACGAAGTCTGCTAGTTTGAACCCACTCTGACAGATTTGTCTAAAGACTATGTGAAGAGAAACCACTGAAGCCAAGGTCAATAACCAAGTGTCCTGGATGGAGCAGCTGAGAGAGACTGCTGCAGCCTTGCTGACCGGACACTTTGTGTGGTAGGGCCGCTCATAAGGACCCTGGGGAGAGGGACACTGAGCATGAGAGAGCTGCTGAGCTGGCTCCTTCATTCTTCCTTCGCATAGGGGCGCTGGGCGGGAGCTCAGCTCATCCTGTAAACGTGGTGATGAAGAGCTTCCCCGAGCTTCGTCCCTGGGATAGGATTTGCTGTGCATAGTGGTACCATGCACAGCCCAGCAGGCAATCAGTGCTGGGTCTTGGCAGTCGCCTGCCAGGAAAGAAGCTCCCTATGTGCTGCGTTTTCTCCTTCAGTTCTCCAGGTGTTTGGTTGTCCTGCCCAGCCTCTCCTTGCCCATCGGCATCTTGCTAATGTTGATTCTTACACCACCTTCCACTCGCTTACCCCAACTCACCACCACGTCGCTTACACCACCATTCATGTCACCTCTGATTCTGGCCCATAATGTGCAGCATGTCACCTCAGCAGAGGATTAACCACAGAACGCTTTAGAGCCAACCGAGCAGAAAGCAAAGCATATGTCATCTCTCCTTATGTTTACAGGAGGGAACATCACCTGGCATCGCCAGAGACAAGGGCACACGTTGAGTGATCTCCTCCCTGGGAAGAGGAGCCCGGCTGCACCGCCGCTCCAACACACCGAGGACACGGTCCTCACAGCCACCTGCACCAGAGTCACTGGCAGGAGAGGCCACATGCCGGCTATGTCTGCAGTGGGATGTACATCCATGTTCACTGCTTCACGAAGGAAATTGCGGTTCTTTAGGGCATTGCG
The DNA here is from genome assembly GCA_032275445.1 of Crypturellus soui. Classification (NCBI taxonomy): domain Eukaryota; kingdom Metazoa; phylum Chordata; class Aves; order Tinamiformes; family Tinamidae; genus Crypturellus; species Crypturellus soui. Next base: position 432,820 of record JAUBNY010000168.1, on the reverse strand, counting down.
AGCGTAACAACCCGTGGCAGCAGAGCCCAGCCCGAGCCATTTGCTCCTGAGGAGATCTAATTGCAGAGCAAACTTTCCACAAAATGCTCGTATGCTTTGCTGTGTCACCATGCGTTTGACACCCCTTTTCATCACAATCTCTTTCTTTAATGTCTGAATCCCTTAGAACTCTTTCCCCTGTAGTGCTTTTGCTCCCGTATTATGCTCTTCTGGGTAGCTCTGGTTGAGATCCTTCAGCATTTCTCCTGCGAGAGCCCTGAGAGAGCTTTGGTCCCACTCGTTTGGCCCAGAAAGCTATTGTGGATATGCAAGGAAATGCATTTATCCTCCTGGTTTTTAAGATCTCTGGATTCCGGTCGCAAATCCTACCCCGACTGGCTTTTTTCTCAGTCACAGGAATACACGGTACCTGAGGGCTCATCGTTCTGCCCGTTTTAAAGCGCTGTACTTGTCTCATCACTAGCTCGTGTCTGCAGAAGCGAGTGCGTCAGCGTAACATGTTACTACCTGCCACAGTGCTTGTTAGTTATCCGCTCCTTTTCCAGGATCTGCTGTTCCCCCCACCCCAGTGCCGTGACAGCCCTGGGGAAACAGAGTCGTGCAGGAAGCTCCTCCTGGAGACCCGTTGCCTGAGGGCTCTTTTAATATCCCCATGGAATGAGCCACTCTGCCTTCATTTCTGTCACGGCCAGGGTAAGGCGTCTTGCAGGGGACCGTCCTCGGCAGCTCGATGACAGGTACTTGCTTTCGTCCCATGACAGATTCTGCGCACGTCCGCGCTAGTATTGCCTTCGCATTGATCCGGAGTGGGCAGGGTGGACAGAGCCCAGGTGACAGCAGTGCCGACTGCTCTGAGGGCAGTATCGCGGCCCCATCCCATGGGTGTCTTTCCCAGAGAGCAGCACCTCTGCAGCCCTCGCTGGGTGCAGTCACACGTGGTTGTGTCCCATCCTGCCGTTCACCATCTGCCCATGGAAGGGAGAAATCAGCCCAGGTCCATTTGTCCATCACTCCTGGGAGCTCATATGCTTTCACACTGAACCATCCCCTTCTCGGACTGCTCTGAGCCACATCTCGGTGTATCCAGTTGGACAACAGACAGGCCAAAGGCTGCATGCTGAGATGCATGTGGATTTGAAAATTGTCTATCTGCATGTTACATAAATTAAATCCAAATCTACCATGTATAGGCATGTGCCATTACCTTAAGGGTGGGGACTGGAGGACACAAAAGTAACTGGAGTTGCTGGCTTCCCCCTTTTGCACTAAGATAGGTATATGTGCACGGGAGAGTACATCTGCATGTACCTTTTGTGCATCCGTCTCACATTCCGGCTTCTGTGCACATGTGTGTTCACCCCTGGCTTTGGCACACTGCTTTTGGCATTGGTGTGGCTGCTAGATGTGCTCTCCATCTGAAGCAGTAGAAGGATCTCATCTAAAGCAGGAGTAAAAGGATGCTTTAGGATGTGCCGTGGGCTGGGCAGGAGGCAGGAGAGGGTGAGCTCATGCATGCAGCCCTGTGCAAAGCGCCTGACACACCTGTAATGAGGATGATTGAAGGCTGAGTGCAGGATGATACAGAACAATATAAGTAAGTGGTTTTAGTGTCAGCAATCTTCAAACTTGCTGTCAAAGGGAACATTTAAACGATTTTCCTGCTACTCCAACGCATTCAGGTTATATTTATACCCAGAGAAAACTGGTGCTATAAATGTCAGGTTTGGAGAAGGGCTGGCTGCATCCATCAGAGGAGGAATTAGAAAGTAAGGAGGAATGATGTATCATTGCTGGTTGACAGACCTGTCTGGAAAGAAAATACCCAGGGCCTGACCCGTGTCACAGCATGCCCCAGGCTGGGGTATCCATCTCAGCACCCTGCATTTGCTGGTAATCAGCAGAGTGCTCGCAGAGCCCCAAGCTGGCCATGGATGTGAGAGGGAACTGCCTAATGCTTTTCAAAGCCAGATTTTAGCAGAAAACAGACCAGCACAAGAAAAATTCTAAAATGGAACTGACTCTGTTCCGCTGTAATAAAACAAAATGAAAAATAAGAGGGATTATAAGGAAATCTTTCCCCTGGTCACTGTCCAGGAGACTTCATGCTTTGCTCTAGGCTTGTTCTTGGTCTGGCAGCTTCCATGTGTTTGCAGAAACTCCTCAAAACTCTTCTGGGTCTCTTCCTCCTTGTCTCTGTTTCTGGCTGAGCTCTGTCCCCTGCTTTTCCCAGCCATCCATTAGTCCCAGTGCACAGGGAATACCTCTTGCTGCTACATATGTTGCACTATAGCAGTATCTAGGAAGTTCTGCGGTTCAGATTTTACTGTTGATGCAAGATGGTTTTGTAAAACAGCAGATCTGATGTTGGTGCCCAAGAGTGGGCCAAAGACCACTGCTGCATTCAGATCCCTAATCCAGTACAAACTGTGAAGGCTCAGCTGTTCAAAGCATTCAGTGGAATTTGCTTTTCCCCAGCAAAATTCTTGCCATATTCAGTATTTCCTGCCCTTTTACAGCCTGCCTGTAGCTAGGATGAAGTCAGAATAAATAGCGTGTGGTTTGCTGTTGCAAATTTGACAGAAATATGATCATGTATTCAAACACAGTCCAGGTCAAATTGGCTCTGGCAGGTGAGCCCACAGTGCACAGCTCCAGCTGAATGGAAGGAGACACTGAAATGCAGCTAATTGCTGGGCAAAAAAAAAAATAAATTAGAGAAAAAAAATGACATTCCCAAGAACCTTTCATATATCAATGGGAAATCACTCCAAGATCAGCGAAAGGGTCATGTTGACAAGTTTAAGAGCAAGGAAAGGTCAGCACTGCAGGGCGCACAGGAGGGCAGGAGGGGATTTCTAGTGGCAGATGCAATGGGAGTTCATCTCTGCCCCAAACCCTTCTCCAGCTTTGCCTCCTCCCAATTATTGCTCTATCGAACGTGTGCTCACACTTTTGCCTCCTACCTCCTAGCCATCTGCCCTCGCAAAATGCTCTGGGAATGGAGCCCACGCACACGAGCCCCTTCCTGTCGCTGTGGCAGCCCCGTCAACCTCCTCCAGCCAACCCTTCCTCCATGTAGCACCGTGTCGCCTGACAAAGTGAGGATAGCCCAAATGCATGCAGATAAATGCCAAATTTTAATAGCCAGATTTAAAAAAAAAAAAAAAAAGAAAGGAGATGACTTGATCTGTCTGTATGGGCCTGCTGGGGGATAAACTTTGATAATAGACCTTTCTTTAGGAACCAAAGGAGGGAGAGATTCAGAGCTAGAACTCTGGCAATTGGCAAATTTAGACGAAACACCGCAGTGAGGGCAATTAGCTGTTGGAGCATGTGTCCTGGGGCTATGGTGGTTTCTGTTTGCTGCCTTTTTAACCTTTCGGTTCCAGAAAAAAATGTGGTTCTGCTCAAACAAAATTTGGTTGTGAGAAGTCCTAACAACAGGATGTCCTATCAGCCCTTGAACACAGGAAGGCAACATGGGCAGCAACATGTGCCCTTGGGCTGCCTTTAGACGCATTCCTCGGCCTTGATCTGGGATACCAAAAACCATCATTCAAACAACAAAATCATTTTTAATGTGGGTGACTTCCCTCCACAGAAACAGGGAAGCAAGAGGCAGGAGATGGAGGACTATTCACCAATCTGATGGATAACCAGGCCTTGGTGGATGCTTGTGCCCTGCTGCTGCCACAGCATCTCCTGCAGGTAGATGCTCATGTCCTATGCCATTCCCACTGGAATTCCAGCCTCCAGGGCACTGTGCAGATGAGAGCGGGTAATGCTGCTGTCAGGGGATTAACACCATCAACATAAATCCTTTGGCTTCCATTTGCTTTCCACATTTAAAAGTTCTTGGCACCACTGGGCACCACTGAGCAGTGGTAGTTTTCTTTGGACAGGTTTTGGGGTCAGTTCACGTCCTCACACTTCAAGCACTTGTTTCCTTCTACAACAGATGGTTTGGGGATATTTCCTCATGGTGTTACTGAACAGGACACGGGAACAGGTTGTCTGGGTGACACCAGAGGGCTGATTAGTGCAAAGACTCTCCTCAACAGAGCCCAGAGCAAATGCTAGGAAAGAGAATAAAGACAGGGCAGCCAGGTATGACGTCTCCCTGTAATACTCACCCAGCCTCTCACAATTTGCAGTTCAGTGACTTCTTGAGCTGAACATCATGGCTATGTTTTTAGTAACCCTCTGTGGAGTTCTCACCCATGAACTCATCCAGGCTGCCCTTGAACCCATGGGGATTTTTTCTCTGACCATGTTCTGTACACACTTGCACTTTCTCTTTGCAAGTTGAAATGAATGCACAGCAGGGAAGCCAGGAAAGTCAGCCTCTTCTGTTCTGATGTACCATGGAAATCAGAGATGGGGCTGAGAAAAGCAAAGCTCTTATGGAGGATAGGAACGTCTGCATCGCATCAGATAGCAGTGGCAGCAAAAGGTGGAGAATGAGAGTGAAAGAAGACTCCAGAGCCTCTCTCACAGGTCCAGTGTCTGGCAGGGTCAGGTTTCTGCAGCGAGAAGCAGAGAAAATTACTGACATCCTTCAGGGCAAGCTCGGGAAGAACCTGGGCTCTCGTGTGGAGGGGAGAGAAGGACCATGCTGTGATTCAGGGCTCCAGGATGCTTTGGCCACACTCTGAGGCAGCAGCAAGACTAGAGCCACAAGGGTGGCTCTACATGGTGAGCAGACCCAGGCTGCAGTCTGATTTAGCCAGTTTGGGTGCATAGGGAAGAACAATAGGTATTTGCAGAGAAAAAATGGTTCTTTTGTTATTCAGGTGAAGGCGGAGGTCTCAGGTTCCTGTCAACATGCACATGTCTAGTATTTATCCAAGCTCTAAGTGCCCGCTGCCCAGCTCCCAAAGACTGTGTGAGTGGATCAGGTGCCCCCAGGCTCCCTCTCTCCCCCTGCTGCAGCTCAGCCCCACACCAAGATCTTCTGCATCCTCAGCCCTGCAGATACCCAGGGCACTTAGAGCACACTAGGCAGCCTGGATCTGCCATACCTAAGCACTAGGATGCTGTGGAGATTAGTGCTTTCTCCCTGACCTGAGCAGTTCACTGAGTCTTATTTTTGTTAGGGAGAAAATGGATTGGAAAATCATATTTATTGGTAGTAATCCTATTAAAAAAATGCTCTGAATCCTCCAGCTTCCCTGCCCTCCTGCTACCTTTTGCATCCATATGTACTTATGCATCTGATGGCTTGGAAACACACTCTCTTTGCCCTGGGCTTGCACTCAGAAGTCCTTTAGCATCATGATCTTCAGCTCTCAGGTCCATAAATACATTTACTTCTTACCCACATACCCACCCCTAAATAAAAGATGCTGGTCATGCCTCCGAGATCAGCAAGATGCCTCCTGCCCTCTCTTTACCTTCTCAAAGCCTTCTGGATTCACCCACCTTCATGTCCTCATCCTTGCTTTGGCAGCTGTATAGCAAGGCTCTCACTGTCTTCTCCTACCTCTTTCTGCATCCACTGGTCACACTGACAGCCTTACTAAACTCATGGATATCCCCTCCCACGGCCTGCTGACCAAATGTAACACCAACAATTCCCTTTACTCCCTTTCTAGCCCTCCTCCCCATTCACTATTACCTTTCTCCAAGTATATGCACCTGTAGACCTACCCAACATACCGATCGGTCCATGTCTTAACTAGTCAGCTTGTTTTGTGGAATGAAGACACTTTGTTGGATCTCCAGACATTTGCTCTGTTCAAATATCTGCCCATAAGGGAGATATCAGGCTGGAAAAAAAAACATAGGAATTAATCTGTCTTCTAAGCTGCAGAACAAACCACAGCATTGTTGTAACTGCAGATCATTAGACTGGACATGCCTGAAATACCTTTATACAGGAAGCTACTAGGATTGCCCTGCATATTCGCATATGTCCTTTGCATATTGTGGTGCCCATGTGCTTGGATGTGCAGGCTTGGATCCACAATTTCAGTGAAGCTCAAAAAGCATCCAAACAGCTCACCTTGGACTGAAGGTCCCTTGTTTTTTTTTTTTTTTTTTTTTTCATTAGTATTATTGTTAATCTGTAGGAAGAAATTGTTTATTTTCCAGAGATCTCTCCCTCTACGCAATTAACTCTGTAATGTATTGAGGCTGGTTTAGAGGATGCTGCTGCTGGATGTTTCAGTGCAGAGGCAAACCCAAAAGATGAGCTAAGAGCCTCACACAGCAGCTCCCCACCTCCTCAGTGCCAAAAGTCCCTCAGTGCCCACCAGCTCCAGAAACCCCAGTCCAATGGCAAAGTGAGGAGAAGCACCAAGGGCTTGGGGAGATTTGAGAGCATGCAAGGTAGACTTGTCCACTCAGATTTTGTCCAGACTCTTATTGCAGAACGAAAATGCAACTCCTGGGTTTGGCAGCACTGGCCTTGTTGATACAAAAGCCGTGGAACTTTTGCTCCAGCTCAGACTATTGAGTAAAACCTGATGGACATTTCCAGCTTGTCTGGGAAATCTCATTTTCCATACAGTTGACAATCTGGAGCGCCACAGTCTTTGCAAAGTGCAGTGGCTTCATTTCTGCATTTCATTTATCTCCTGATGTGCTCCAAAGCAGGTGTGAAATATGGAATGTTCCTTGTGTGTCCCGGCACTGGGCAGGATTTACTCGACATGGTGCTCTGGATGCACATTCCTTACCTCACTGACAAGATTTATAACAGCCCTGAGATTTATTCTGCCTGTAAAATTCTGTTAAATGTAGAGATGAGTTGCGCAATGACTATTGTTCAGAAATGTATTGTGTCTGCTGGCAGAAAAATGATCGCATCTCCAGCAGACCTCACGCAACGCCCAGGTGCATCGGGACAGCTGCGACGATGCACACGGGTGGCAGGGAGCCAGGGGCTGCTGTCAGGACTGGTGACAAGACAGCTCCGCAGTGACGGGGCCAGCACAGTCCTGGGCACGGCAGGGGTGATGCTGTCACTGCCAGGGCTTCACTGTCCCCCTCCTGGTCCTGCTGGATGGGGACACGGGTTGGGGACACAGAGCTGGTGCAGCTCATATCTAGGGAAGGTGGTTGCTCAGAGCATCAGCAGCCTCCAGGAGGGAGGAAGGATGCTCAGGAAACTGTTCACTGCCTGAGGAGGGGGTGAAGGGCTAACTCAGGTCCAGCCCAGTGGTCCATGGGCATCACTAGCCCAATCCTGCAGCATAGTACCCACTCAAGGTGGGTGGTGGGAAAATGCACCCACTGTGGGACGAGGGCAGATTGACGGTGGAAACAGTCTCCGGGAACACCGTCTGTTGGCACCCGGCTCGAGACTGGGCTCATTATCCATCAGCCTCGGCTCCGGCTGGGGGAGGTGGCTCTAAGTCTCCCAGCAGAAAGGCTCTTTTGATGGAAACAAAAATTTCGCTTTTGAAAAAAAAAAAAAAAAAGAAAAGAAAAACACGGAGTTGGGGAGCGAGCCTTGGGGGTTACCATGGAAACTCATCGTGGAGCCGCGCCGCAGCAGGAGCTGCAGCCGCAGCATCGCCGGGGCCGCCGTGGCGGAGGCGAAGTGACGGCGAGCGGGGCCCGGGGCACCCGCGCACCACAGCTGCGCGTCCCGCCGCGCTCCGGGCACCGCGTGGCCACCGGCTGCCAGCGCAGATCGGGGCGGCGGGGATGGAAACACCCTGAGAGCCAGAATGGGGCCCTGCATGCCGAACCACAGGCCACTGCGCGCAAACACATGGACTGAATAGCGACAGCGAGCTGCACGCCACAGCCTCGCCGCGCATTGGCCTTGAGTTATATCTCCGGGAAGATCAATAGAGCAAATTACAGCAGCCGAACAATGCGAGAGAGCCCTGGAAACCCCAATTACTGAAAACCTAATTAATATGTTTTTAAACAAACACTGTGGCAATGATTCAAACAATACGAGTGTGGCCACAAAAGTTTCACAAGGGGAGCAAATAGCCCGTGGCAATAGGGTGGGAAGGAACCCAAAATGAGAATGAGGATGGGAAACAATTGCTTTGATACAACCACAGCTGGGGAAAAGCGAGTGTTCTTTGCAGCACATAGCACAGGGACTTGACACACACCCTGCTTCCAGCACCCTGCAGGGTTATGGATCAATAGTCCTGCAGAAAAACAAAATCAGAGAGCAAGAAATGAAACAAAAACCAAAACACAGCAGCTCCCCGGGTCCTTGGAGGGAGAATGTAACCAGACAAGGGGATGCAGGGTACCACCATCCCAGCTCGAGGAGCCCCAGCTGGAAGGAATCTGACCCGGAAACTCAACCCAAGTACAAAACACCATTCTTGGAAAAACATTGACCTCTAAGTACACTCCGGATTGCTCCTGGGAGCTCCGACACAATGCAGGAGAAAAAGGAAGGCAGGAAATCCCGTGCCCAAGCTCAACGTAAAGGCGATGCTGACACGTGCGCCCATGCACTTCCAGGATGCAGTTTCTGGCTGGGTAGGTGGACACGTACCTGGATGGTGGCCAAGTCACCATCCCTTTCACAGCACCTGTGGAAGCGCCTGCTGCAGGAGACAATATAGTCCATTACAGTCGGATCCCTTCCCGAGAACAAACCACAAGCCACATCTAGAGCCTACAGGTGATCATTTATGAACAGAGAGGTGTTCATCTGCCCCAGAGAGTAAGCCCCATCCCCTGTCTCCTTTCTCCCCAAAGAAAGAGAGAAAGAAAGAGGGAGAGAGGAAAAGAAGGAAAGAGGGAGAGAAAGAGAGAGAGAGAGAGAAAGAAAGAGAGGAAGAGAGGAAGAGAGGAAGGAAGGAAGGAAGGAAGGAAGGAAGGACGGAAGGAAGGAAGG
>JAUBNY010000168.1:412774-423899 GCA_032275445.1 Crypturellus soui | reverse complement strand
AAAGAAAGAAAGAAAGAAAGAAAGAAAGAAAGAAAGAAAGAAAGAAAGAAAGAAAGAAAGAAGGAAAGAAAGAGAAAAACCTTTTGACTCTTCCCATGCTGGCAGCACTAGCCCTATGTTGCCACACAAAGAAACTGGTAGAAGATCATCTGACAACAGAGAATCCATGCACCGATCCAGCGAGCAACAGCAAGACAGCCGCAAAGGGACAGTTTTATGCTTTCTGTCCCTGGCATTTGCAGCAAAGAAAATTCCCATGATGGAAGTTGTAGTTTGTGTGGATTTTTTCTCCCATGAATTTTTGTAATTGTTTTTAGGATTGACATAAACTTCTCAGATTGAGGGTGGAATCTGTGGTCAGGAAGGAGGGTCCTAGAAGAGCACCGTGTTGGTGGCCCAGGCAGCCGGATGAAATATGAACCTGGCAGTTTAGCTCCTGCCGGGAGTCAGTGTGTCCCCCTCTAAACCAAGGGTTTAAGTGTGTATACAGACAAATACAGCAGTAGGATGGTCTCCAAGAGAGCTGTTATTGCCCAGTGATTGGGGTACTGGGTCAGACAGACCATGAGCTTGGCTCTCCCACGGCCTGGAGGAATGACCTGACTTCTGGACTATTTGTGGCCTCCCGTATTTCTTTTGAAAGTGTTTGGAAAGAGTCCATTTTCATTCTGATGCAGACTGGTCATTTGGGTGGTGAATCTGGTTTTATGCAGCGCAGTTGCCATTCCCAGATAACCTCGGCATCCTGGGATCTCCTATGAGCCCACCAAGGAGCCATCATTTTCTTTCAGCTTCACCACAGACCCTGGTTCAGCTCTGGTGGGATTGATAACACCAACCCACAGGTACACCCCACCATGCACATCGGGAATGTTGGGGCTATTCTAGGTCTGGAGGTTTTGCTTTCCTTGCCCTTTCACACACCAGCATTGCTGCTGCTGCTGCTGCTGCCCAGTTGTCCTCCTGAGGGGTCCTGTACTGGGACAACTGGGGTTCAAGGCATTCCAAGGATCCCACTGCTTCTCCTAATTTCCCCACACTCCTGCACCTCCATTCCTCTGGCAGGATATTAATTCGGATGCCAATAGTTAGCTACGGATTATTTAAAATCCAGCTAAGAGTATTCCATTTTCTCGTGTGCGGGGCATCCACACCTGCCGTTCCCAGACTCTCCATCCCCACTGCCTGCCGGAGCAGAGGCATCATAAACCTCGGCAATTCAGATGGCTCCCTGTGGAACAAGCCCGGGAGCGTGCGGGGAGTGCGGATCGCACACCTTGTGTGTGAGGGACTCATGCATGTCCAATACAGAGGAGCCGTCAGGCGGTTAATTAGACCCAGCACTACGCTCTCGCAAAGTCTATTAGCAGGGTTTTAGCCGACTGCTCCCTGTTTGGGATAACTGATGTAAGTAGGCTGGGAGAGAGGCAGCAGGAGCCCCTAGAAACAAGGATTTGTGCTCTGGCTGGTGTGGGGGAGTGAAATCACACGCTGTTCCTTGCCGGAGTTTCTCGGCAGCAGAGCATCTTATTCATCTCCTTCCATCCTGCATGGGCGATGTACCCGGCAAGGCAGGAAGCAGCTGTGGCCTCGATTACCTGCTCCGATACAGAGTCCCGATAAAGCCCAGCTCCCTCACAGCCCGCAGGAAGGAAGGAGGAAGCCGCACAATAGCCAAGGGCCAGGGAAGAATTCACACAGGAACAAACTCCTCCCTCCTTCCTATTCCTTGGGAGCTCTTTGAATGCTGACCCTGCTGGAGGAGGAGATGTGGCTCCATATGGGATTGTAAACAACGTTGTTGCTTGCTTCCCTGCATCCCAGAACCCTGCAGGAATCCATCCCTCAGAGAATAAGTAACTCCTCTTAGTATGCGCCTTATCACCCCAAATGAACTTCCAAGGCACCAAGTCCATGAGCAGTTCCCAGTCAAGGCCCAGAGAGGTGTTAGTGCAGGAGGGACCTTGCCAAGCGTCAGGAAGCTGCTGGCCATCAGGAAAGGCAAAGGCAGCCAGCAAAGTGCCCTGGACACACCGGTGCATGGTGTGACTGAGCACAGAGCCAGCTCTGAGGACCATCCTGTCCATCCCACTCTGACCATGCAAGCTGTCCAAGAGAAAACCAACAGGGCATCATGAGGGATCCATGGGATGCTGCTCTGCAAGTTCCCTGGTTGTCTGTCCTGGTTCCAACCCAGGCAGCCTCTTTCACGTGCTCTTATCCAAGTCATCCTCTTTGATTCTCCTGCTCCTCCCTCTCGTGCTCTTGTTCATGCAGATCAGCAAGGTTCCCTTCTGCTGCTCAGCAGCCTCCAAGGGCCTCTTCCTCTGCTTTGCTGAGATTATTACTTCTTGAGTTTTCCCTTAAACAATGACAAAGTTTCCCAAGCAAAGGCAAGTGCTTCATCTTGGGAATCGGTTCACCTCCACAGAGGCTTTCTCATACAGGCTCTACCCTGCCATCTCCTCTACCCGCTGGGTGCTGCAGAGATGGAAATTCAGACGTTGTGCTTGCCTATATAGCTCCCAATAAAGTATATCACACAGGAATGAAAAACAAAAGCTACCTGGGGAAAAATAAAAGCTCAGGATGCATTGCTAGGAGTGCTGAGACACAAACACTGCCTGCCTGAACGTGACAAGGAAAGAACTGGGAAGCCAAAAGATTCTCATGCTCCACTTCTGTACAAGAGTGTGGCGAGAAGCAGTGAATCGGGAGGTATTTTCTCACCCGTGAATGGAGGCAGGCCCTGGCCCTGGCCTGTTGCTGCCTCAGAACACCGATGCAGGCTGTGGTATAGCAGTGCTGCTGCCTGTGGGAATCTCCAATTGCTTCCTGAAGCGTGCTCAGATAAATGGCACTGTGGGAATTCACAGCAGGAACCTGAGGACAGGCTCAGCCTGAGTTTCAAAGGCTTGGCTTTCCTGGGATCATCACTGGATGACTCAGAGGACATGTCATTATCCAGTACAGAAAGTGAGCAGATATTTGCTGGGATTTGTCCATACATTCAGCCCCGTCAGATTCATTTTCCCCTGGGACAATTCTGGTACGACTGTTGCTTCCTGTTTGGAATCAGAGCAGAAAAGAGGCAATAGGGTCATGTGTGTGGAACAGGCTCTACCAGCCAGCCCTAGGTCTGCACGAAAGCAGGGCCTGTGGACATATTTGCTTCCAGAACCATCACATTTGCCTGGATTTATAACCCAGGATGCTGAATATTTGCAACAAATTCCTTTGAATAATTGCAAGAGAAGCACCACGAGCCTCAAGCAAAGACTCTTGCAATGAGCTGTTTTATGCTACGGGTTATTCCCCTGGCTGCTCCATCAGCCATAGTCACAGCACAGGATGAAGAGAGAACACCACAAGTCCCTCCTCTCCCAGAACAGCTACCTCTATTCTCAGCTCTCCCCCTTCCCATGAGATCTGATGACCCCCTTCCAAATTCCTCTTCCCCCCTACCTATCATGCCAGCCTTGACGACTGTTTCTCTTTTTTCTCCTGAGCCGACCATTTATTTCTTCTTCTCTCTTGCAGATCATCCCCCACAGCAATTGCTTGTTCTGACATTCGGCAGTTATTTAATGTATATTTTGCTTCTTGTAAATGCAATTTGGTGGCTGGAAATGAGGAGCCAGCCATGTGATGAGCATTCTCTCCATTGGTCTCTGGCAAGGGCTCAGTCCATTCCTTAGTGCTCCAGGGACTGTGACTTTGAGTTAGGCAGTCAACTCCTTGGAGCATTTCTGCCTTGCAGAAGTTAATGCCTGTCGCAGAGCTCCTGCTCCCCACTCGGTTACCTTGGCCTCTGCAGTGTGGGTTTTCCTCCAGATCCACCACCTGCACCCGACCCTTTTATTCCCCCGGTCCCATATCAGATGGGGTCTTCATGTGCTGCGTGGGAGAAGCAAAATTGAGACTGAAGAGCATTGCTTTATCTGAACCAACAGCTCTGAACTCACAGACAGATTAATTTAGCATGAACGAGATGCTGTTGCAACACAAATGCCCTGCAGAAACAGGGACCAGGCCTTTCTCAAGCTCCTCATTATTTTGCCAGTGAAAATGCTAGTTAAGACAGAGCTGCCACGAGCTCGGGGGATGCCGCTGTGCCAAGGGGGAAAGCAGAGGGCACAGACCCAGCAGGAGATCCGGGAATGCTGGGGCAGTGCCGGGCACTGCAGGAAGCACAAAGCAGCGGAGGGGCGTTCGGAGAGCCTGGGAGAGGGTCTGCGGCCGGTCCCTAGTGAGAGCAGAATGAGGAAATGAGAGACAGGCCGGCGAGTGATGCTGCCAATAGCTATTACAGCATCTTGCAGTTCCAGCACAGGGCAGAAAGGAACGAAGTCCCAGCCAAGCCAGCACGATCCAGTCAGAGTGAACAGAGGGTGTAGGCTCTACCCCAGAGCACAACAGCAGAGCTTCACCCTGGCACTGGCCATCCTCCAGCTCCAGGGAGATTCTGGGTTGTTTCTGGGTGACTGCACGGCTGCACATGCTGGATTCAATATATACATTGTTCTATAAAACATTCCGTGTATACAGTATGTATACTGTGCAATGCAGATATTGCACTGTGTAAGCACAGGGTTTGACAGCCAAGTAAACAGCACTACAAAACCACCGCAAAGGGCTCTGAAAGTGGCATCCAGTTGGGCTCGCACCAGGGCTGAGCCAGTTAATATCTACATCAGTGACCTGGAAATGGGGATGTCTAAGTGTCCAGAATCAAGGCTTGCTGAGATAAAGTGACCAGGCATAGGCAAACCAAAATTAGCTATAACTATTTATAAAAGTCTCAGGCATGTGAGGAAAATCAGTCTTCAGGTGCATAACCAGAGATGGGCTCCAAACTAGGAACCACTGTCAGGAAAGAGTCCTGTCATTCCTTGTGGACAATAGCCTTCAAATGTCAGCTCTGGAGAGCATAAAACTGAAACTCAGAAGCAAGGAATTATTAAGAAAGGAAGAAAGGAGCCAAGAATGTCATTGCCCTTCAGCAATCCAGTTTCTTTCATGCTCTCCTCCTGCATCCCACTGAGATGGAAATGTAGAAGACTTGCGAAGGGTTCATCATAACCAAGGTACTTGAGGAGAATAAAGTGAGCATGGAGAGAGAGGATATCAGAGAGGAAGAGTGTGAGAAAGGGACCAGGAACAGCTATTCAGAGCCCAGCACAGTGGTCCCAGCAGCCTAAGCATACCAATTTATCCAGTGCATAATTAAAACCTGGAACTTGCTGCCCTGGAAGGTGTTGGAGGCCAAAAGCATAAACAGATTTGAAAAGAGATGAGCAAAAGCCACAGCTGAACATGATGATGATCTGGGTACCAATTCCATCTCCGAAGGCTTCTGAAGTCTTGCCCTGTGGGATGCTGCGGGAGGGCTGGCAGGGCAAAGACCTCTCTAAGGATCTATTGTTTCCCATCATCTTTACCTCTGCATCCACCAATATCCATGTGGAGGCGAACCACAGGGCTGCATAAACCTTTGGCCTGACCCAGCATGGCCATGTTATATTCTTGTGATCTCTGTGCACTTTTCTGTTCTCATGGTTGCTCTGTGAGAGAGCAGTTGCTCATAGGAGCTTTTTCCTTCTCCAGCACATGCTGCCTCTTGTCACACTCTGCGCCGAGGGCTTGGAGGGGGGATTTCACCAGCTCCTGCCCAGCGAGCAGCTCTGCTGAAAGGGAGCAGGGAAGACAGTGCCACCAGGGCTGGGCACTGCACAGGAGGCCAAGTCGCTCCTGGGCATCCCATTTGGCGCCACACACAGCTACAGCCATGGATGAGCTCCCATGAAATTATCATCTCTCTTTCTTATTGAAAACAAGAATTAAAACACAGCTGAAATATGTTAAGGGCTGCAAACTGCAGGAATCTGCCAGCCCAGCCCTTGGGCTGGAGAGAGCTGCTTGCTGTGAGTGCGCTCCTGCCCTCCCCAATCCCCCAGCTGTGATTTGGGGGTTCAGCCTATATTAAAGATACCTCTCAACCTTTCCAAAAAAGTCACTCCTGGAAAGCCAGGCAGATGTTGTACAATATATCAGGATCTGGCAATTCTTCCAAAGTGATATGCATAGGTTAGTCTTTGCAAGGCTGGCACATGAGATTAGCACCCTGCTGCCCCAAATCAGAGGGCAACTCCCCTGAAAATTGGGAGATATTTTCTCTCATGCGGACAGTCAACTGTTTTGTTGTGCACCACAGCACAAGGGAGGAGCAGTCCAAACTGAGCATGGAGATGGTTCCTCTCACAGATGCTCCAGGTCTCGGGTCTGTTCTGGTAACATCACATACCATTTTAATCATCCCCACTCGCACTCTAGGATCTAGTGTCTGTGGTATATAAGCTCTCTGCCCTCCAATTCCCTTGCATCTTCGTGATCTTGGGGCAATGAAGGAAGAGGAGGAACAAATAGCTCTTATTCTGGACTCCCAAAGCAAAACCAAACCAAAACCAAAAGATGTTTATGCCCCAAGCTGTGGGTTGTTTCACCACTGCCTCTCAGGAGCAATGGAAACTTCTTTGGAGCTTTCTCCATTAGAAGGCACTTGACAAATCCAGCTCTCAGATCCAGCTCACACTCCAGCACTCCCTGCCCAGTCATCCCCAGACCACCTCGCCCTGGAGATGTTTTCTAAGCCATGGCTCCCCGCTCCCTTGTCCAAGGTGCATTTCTTGAGCCAGTGTCTTTGAGAGCAAGGTTGGCCTGGCAAGTGCTGTCCGCCACAGAAGGACATAAAAATGGTTCTGCTGTGCCCGATAAAAATGCTCATGTATTTCATCTCTGATAGTGGCCAATAAAAATGACTAAGGATAGGTAAAAGAAAAAAGAAAAAAAAAGAACCATATTTTAATACTAGCCACAGATGCTCTCTCATCCTCCAGTAAGCTCTGGCCTAGGGACTTTTGGAGCCAGAGGTGGTAAATTTGTGTCTGTAGCCTTTGAGATGCATTTTTCTTCCATGAGCTGCATTTAAGCACAGCTTAAGTCCTAGCATTTGGGAATTCCACTCCATTCCACTGGAAGTGAATTCTATTTATTTATTTATTTTTAATTTTCAATTAATACTCCATAATTTTGCTACTACTAGACGCAGAGGATAGGCTATGGCTTGTATCAATTCCCAGCCCTCTTCCCATTCCACTCCATTCAAAGCTGGGCTCATTCTGGATTTATGACTCAGCAAATAAAATTGTACTCTTTGTTTTCTTTCTTTCTTAGCCTACCTTATCACTTCATTTCTTTTCTGCCATCACAAAGGCTCAGAATGGCCTTTTTTGGTGGAAGTGGGTAATCTAACTCTGAGCTCCCTTGTCTGTACTGGATGTACAGGTGAGATGATAGTTTCCTCCTCACCCCCATGCACATCACATTTTTTTGCTAAAGTTCAGCCTCACCAAACTATTTTCCTGCTTAATCATTCAGCCCCATGAAAACATTTGGCAGCTTTTCACAATCAGAGTTTCCTGCCTATTCAAATTAATTTTATGTCGTTAGTGAATTCTGTATCTTGCTGTTCACTTCCTTTCCTGACCATGCTGAACAGCACAAGTCCCTATGTGATTTCACTGGCCAGCTTCCTCCACTGTAAAGATTCACTCATTTTCCCTGCCCTTTCTCCCCTATTTTTTTTAATCATGAGAATTATTCATGAGGGGAACTTCTTTTTTGGCTCACATCAGCTTAATTTCCCTATGAGTTTCTGACGAGGGACATTGCCAAAAGTACTTGGAAAATCCTAGCAGATTATATTGACCAGATCACCTCAGCGCACATATTGATTCCTTCAGTGAATGCTAATGGATTTCTGATGCATGATTTCCTTCCACAGAAACTGCAACAACTTTCCCCTATTATATCATATTTATTCATTTGCCTTTACAAGCATTCTTTATTACAATTTCCACCTATTTGCTTGACACAAAAGTCTGACCTACTGCTCTATAAGTCTCTACATTCCATTTAATTCTTTTAAGAAAAAGCCTAAAATTGAGAACCACATTTGATACCCTCCCTTATTTTGCTACAGAGAGCATTTTAAGCCATATATTATATACTACAGTTAATAGTTGGGAAACGTCATCTTTTCCTTCCTTGCAGTTTTTGAGTGAATATCTCTAGTTCTGGCAATTAGTTCCTATTCATGTTGCCAATTTGCAATAAATTCTCTCTTCTAATGACACTTTCATTTGATTCAATTGCTTTGATTGTCTAATATCAACCTGGAGAGTTACCTGAGGCCAAGCCAACCTCGGCAAAATGCAGAGTCCCCTTTTCTCTCTCTTTCCTCTTTCTCTGTAATTTCTTCCCTGATTTTCAAGCAGAGTTCTCCCCCAGCTCCCTTTTTTCTGTGGTACTGGGTTTATCACCAGCCAGCCCTAGTATCTCCTCTGTATTTGTAGTTTGACTGTGTTCTCAATTAGCATGTTCCTTCCAGCTTTTATGGCTTCCAAGTCACAACGTTTTCAAGACTATGGTAACATATTATCAACTGTAGAGATGAAATAGGTATTAACTGCATCTATATCTTCCTAGACTCATTATTTCCATCTTCTGTTGAGCTCTCCAAAGACTACACACGACTTGAGGCATGTATGGCTTTAGATAGCTCTCTCTAAATTACATTCCCTGATGCATGTTGGTAAGCAGGGAAGAGTCTTACATTCACCCTCTACTCCTTGCTCCCCTTGTGGAACTGCTCCTGTTTAGAAATAAATTCATGGGCCTTTCCAACACCTCTGCTCCTCCAGATACTAGAGCCCTGCCAGGTTGCAAAGTCCCAGTGAGTCCCAGAGGCCAGATCTGCACTGCTCTTTAGGACAGCCCTGATATTGATAGTTGCACACTGTTGTCACTCTGGGATAAAGCAGAGTGTGGTGATTTTTTCAGATGCTCCTTTAGCAAGAGCAGGAGGGGATCGGGAATTGGTTTGTGGGTGGACACGGACCAGCTGTCTGCAGAGCTGCTTGGAAATTTTACCTTGGAGCAGCGGGTAGTTCTCTGTGAGTTGCTCCACAATGTGCTCTCTTCCGGGAGCGGGTGTGCGTGTCTGGGAAACTCTTTCAAAACATCTCAGTGGGATACTGACTGCTGACCCAAATGTCTTTGGGGCTGGATACCACGGGGAGGGTGGGCACCGAGTACCAGGACTGCACAGCCAGGCTGCCGAGATGCCGGTCTTGCACCCCAGCCCTGCCACCCATTCCCTCTCCCGTCCCCATGCCAGCCCGTGCCTATGGTTTTCCCTTCTCCTGAAGGCGAGGAAAGGCAAGGCTGAGGATGCTCCTACCTCTCCTCCTCTCTCATTGCCCAACATACCAGTTCATGAAATTAAGCTCAACATACATTAGGAAAACACTCTAAAACCCTGCCTGACTCACTGGCAGCGGTAACCTGAGGTTGTACAACACAGAAAATGTAGAGCTCCATGGTCATTTTGAGACAACAGAGAAGAATGTCTGGATATTAGAGAGTTTTACTGTGAGTTGCATGTTCGGCCACATTAACACTACATGTAAAGCCAACAGGAGACTGAAGCTTCTCTAATATCCCATGTGTGACCTCAGTCTTGCTCTATCATCTGAAGGATTTTAAGATCTTGCTTTGCTGTCTGTTCAGAGATGCAATGCAATGGTAGCTTCAAGAACACTCTGCAGTCCTCTCTTGATGGTGTAACCCACACAAGAACAGATGATTCAAGAAATCCATGACCAAGAAAAATGTATTCTTCCTAAAAGCTCAACTTAAATCAAAGCCTGACAAAATTTAGAAATCCTGAACCACTGAAAAGACAAAACTGCTTGCAAACCTAATTAATTCCGAGGTAGTAAATAAAAATAGAATGGAATTCATCTATATTATTCATAGAAAACCTTAAGAGTGAACAGCAGACTGTGAGGAGACTGCAGAAATGTCAGTTAAGCTCTTGGAAGGAAAAGGAGCCTCAGAACTGGGTACGCAACATACATTTTGGCAAGGTGAATGACAGAATCAGTAAGTTGAAGCTAGAGAAACTTTTATTAAACCATTTGGACATCAGGAATGTAAGTGAATGTCTTGTGGTGTTAGTTCTGCTCCCAAAGCTTTTGAAAGAATAATAGCACAGATCTTGGAGGGATTTCAAGAAGCTGAAATTAGAATGAATGCTGTTTTTAATTTGTACTAACGAGCTTAAAGAGCAAAATGAAAGACTCTGAGAAATTTTGCAGAGTCAAGACACTTAACACTGAGCTAAATAACATCAGAACCCGATCTTTGCAAGTATTTTCCATCTTATACACAGAAAGAGCAAACATGACCCAGTGTCTGATTCAGATTAAATGGTTAATTACTGCTGCTTTTGTTGAACTCTGACAGTGCAGCAAATCAGTGATGTATGAGAGAGAAATAAAGCCAGTCTTGCTCTGAATGGCCTGCGATGCAAGAGAGAATACTGAAAGCTCAAGATCCTCACAGCATTGCAAGCATATTTATTAGTGTCATCTCACTTCTCCTGAGACTGACAGAAGATGGGAATCTTTAGCATGGACTTGACTGGAAAGAGATGATGGCCTGGGGGAGAAGCACTGGGTAAGTGTTAATAAAAAAATACACGAGATGCCCAGATTTGTTGGGATGGTCACCTGCTCAGCAAAACTCATTCCAAATCTGTCTGTGATAGATAAACCCTGAGGGATTTGCCAGACGGTGACATTGTCTCATTCTGAGAAGTCACACTGGTGTTAAGTTAAAATTAAAATATACATTGCCTTGTTATCACTGCTGAAGTGCAACGATTTAAGTAAGGCAGGTGCTGTTCAATGGGTGTATCTATTACAGGGCTGGTTGCATATTTTATGCAGACAAAGCAGTTGATTGCATTAGAAAAAGTAAATGCAGCAGATAGATAGATAGAAGCTGGATCCACTACTGTAGTCCCACTCACGAACAGCAACATATCTACAGGTGGAACAGATATGAACAGAAGCTGGTAACAACAGACTTCAAGATTTCTTTGAAGGGCATCTGTTCTTTTTTTTTCTTCTTTTTTTTAATGTGCACTTACAATTACAGCAAAATTTCTACAGAAAATTGAAAAAGGAGAGGAGAGGAGAGGAGAGGAGAGGAGAGGAGA